>JAGFMF010011723.1:3049643-3064456 GCA_019455555.1 Galemys pyrenaicus | reverse complement strand
TCCCCTCAGCAGTGTACTTCTGTTGATCTGCCTGTTCTGCTCCCTGCTCTCTGTGGTGAATCCTCTCACCCCCCCACACCTCTGGCCTGTACCCCAGTTTTGTATGCATAAATAAATAAATCTTTAAAAAAAATAATAAAATTAAAAAAAAAAAAGAGGGTTCGACTATAGTTCTAAGACAGTTTCCAAATATCAGATCTTCACCCTCTTATTGAAGACTGTGTGTGTCCATTCATCCTATCCCTTCCCTGTCAGACTAACCCAAGAAAACAGGGATTTCAGAGTCAAGGTATACTTATCTAAATCAAAAGGTGAGAGTGACAGAGCCAGAAATAGTGGAACACACTGGCATAAGTGATAAACTCGAAAGTAGAACTGACCACCTCGAGGCATAGTCCAAGAGGGGTACAGACAGGGCAGAGATGGAAAACTGCTGCAGTAGGCCTGAAGGAGTAGTGGAATGCATGGACATCAGTCTTTGATGCTAGGCAAGAACATGAGAGCAATTTCAAGTGCAACCATTTCAGTTGCCACTATCATTCTCAATCAATAACTGTGCTTAACACACAGCAGGAAAATACTGGTTAGATGAGAGAATGACTGAAGAATGAATGAATGGATGCACAGCATTTGTTAGGGGCCTACCATGGTACTGACCACCACTTCTGGTCCTGGATTGGCAGCAGAGAAAAAGGGAAAAGTTGTGCTGAAGGAAAGGGGTCCCCCTCAGCATAAAAGTGACGTAGAATCTTACTCCCCATGACAATACTTACAGTAGCTGTGAAGTTAAAAGCAAAAACAATTAGTTAGGTCTTCATCAAGGCTGTTCTGTTCATTGACTACTACCATGTCAAACAAGTTTCAGTTATAGAACAGAGAAAGCGTTTTGTGGTAGATGAGGAAACTAGACAAGGCTTATTCTTTATTTTAGGAGTAACTGTTTCACCCATTGTCCTGAAAGGGCCCTTTTATTTAACTTTTTAATTTATCACTATACTTCTGGGACATTTGGCTTTATTCCTTTAAAACTGCGTTTTTGTACTCTCGATTATACACTTACATCATTTTCTCTTTGCAGTCTCTCTTTCTCTTTCTGTAGAACATCACATGTAATCTTGTTCTCATTCAGTCTTTTTGACAGGTCAAAGTTCTGGTTCTGTCAATAGTAAAATAAAAGAAAATTAGGATTAGGGTCACATATTGTAACTGAATCCAGGTGGGGCAAAACAAGGAGATTATAGAGGACCTGACTTTTAAAGAAGTGGGACTGAGGTGATGGAGAAGGGAACTGGGGTAGGGAGGAGTGGTCTGTAGAGGGGATGCTGATTTATAGAAGAATGACTTAAAATGCCTAAAAGCCTCAGCTGGCATGGAGATGCCAGTTTCTCTTGATTTAGCTGGGAGTAAAAGTGACAAAAGGAGATAAAGTAAGCTTCCAGAAAATGTCAAGACTGACTAGGGATAAATGGAGCCTTGTTTAATCCCACCCAACCATGAAAATAATCCTCCATCAAGAATAAATATTTCACTCATTGCCGCCTGAAGTGCTTAGGGTTAGGGTGATCTGACTTCCTCCCAGTTTAAGGATAGGTGTCTGGAGAAAGAAGGAACCCTGGGAAGCATTTGCCCAAGGTTACAAGGAATCTAGATTGGGGTGTGGGGATTCCCAGTTTGGTGGGTTGCCCTGAACAGTTTCATGACCCAGAACTCTTAGGCATGCTGCTTCCCATCTCCTACCTATATATGTAGACATGCGCATACCTCACAAAGACACTTAAGCTAATCCTACTAGTTGTATTTTTTTTTACAAGATTTTTTATTTGAATGCTGGTCCCCATGCTGCTGTGCGCTTCTAGCCGACCCTGAGGTAGTAATGCGAGAAGGGCTACCCGATGACAGTGCTGACTGCAGGCTCCTGGCTCCCCATCCCCATTGGCTCCTGCTGGCTCCTCTGGTCCTGTTTCACTTCCTCAAAAGGTAGAAATAAGAAAGGACTATCTGAGTCTGCACAAAGCGTGCTCAATGGTTACACAAACCTTTCCTGAAACCCATGGTTGAAGTGGGGTCTGTTTTTCCAGGGACTCCCAGGATGGTTTCTGGCCTCAAACTCCACCCATCCTCTTTTTAGCAGAAAGGTAATTTTTTCTCCTTAATTAAAGGTATACTAACTTGTGGGCTTGGTGTAAACCACAAACCTTCACACCCCTTGCTTCCTGGGCCCCTGATCTCTGTCACCTACCAGCGCAGCGGCCCTGAGTTGCCTGATCTGTTTGTGGAGTCGTTGACATTCTTTGTACTTCTCTAAGAAACAGGCTTTCCCGGCCTCTACCTTTGCCTTTAGGCGTTCCACCTCTTGTACTAACTGCTCCTCCACTGCTGTTTTCTTGTTCTTAGGCCCCTGAAGTGTAAGATACATAGTCCTCATAGTTAGGATTCTTTGGATGCATGTGGAAGAAATAACTGTTATCAGATAGTTGGGGGGGCCCTGGATGTTGAAAAACATTCCATGAATGGGACCTCCCAGGTGATGCAAGGGATTAAGTCTCAGCACTATCAAGTTATGGCCAGCCACTGAGGCCTGAATTCAATCCCTGGCTAGGGAGCTGACTCACATGGCCCAGCAGACCTCCTCTGTCTTGCCCACTGCTCCCCTCAACAGTGTACTTTAGCAGATTTGCCTGTCTGCTCCCTATTCTGTCTCTGGTGAATCCTCTCACCCCCTGTACTTCAGTCTATACCCCAGTTTTTGTATGCATAAATAAAAATAAATCTTAAAAAAACCAAAGAATCCTGTACCTGCCACCAGAAGCTTAAACCTTTGAATGGCTATGGATTATTTGAAACAGTAGTTTCTTTGCTACATCAGAGGTCACAAACTTAAATGTGTCACTAGTGGCCAGGCAAGTAATGTAACTTAGTGAAGAAGCTGAAAGCAACAAAACAGTGAAGACTGCAGTAATATGGAGCTCACCCATCCCAGCTGAGGGGGCAGCAGCCCTTCTAGGAACTGCTACTGTGCGCATATGTGGGCCCCGTGTGGCCAGAGCCTCTGATTTTTCAAGGAAAGTTTGAAATACAATCATTTTTATGGTAAACAGTCTCATTTTCAAGTATTAATAACTAACTCAATTATTTTTAAAACACCATCTAGGTCAAATAAAACTTTTTTTGGTGGGCTAAACTTAACCCATGAGCTGATATTTACTTTGTTCTATTCATTATTATCCATGCTAAAATATACAGTATCTTATATGTGGCAGGTTCTCAATAATTGAATGAATGGATGTTTATATGCCTTACAACCTTATTTTCTGGATATCCTCCAGACATTCAGATTTCTCATGTCCTTACATCAATTCAGAAAAATGGGACTTCTAGACACCCGATCACCATAAGGTCTCTTTTCCAATATATTACAGAAAATTCTTAGTCAATCGGGCTTTCCTTTCTGTATTATTCTAGTTCAGAATAATTTAGAATGGTAAAATTACCATTATTTAGTATAATAAAATTTGTTTCGGTGTTTGGAATATCTTCCCTTTGTAGAGCTCAACTTTATAACCACTAATTTGTCTGCCCCCGCTCTGTGAGTAGGGAATAGGCATCACTCCGTGAGTCCCAGCACAAGACTATTTACCACAACCTTTCATGAAGTGGAACATTTGATATTCCCTATCACCTATCACACATTAGGAATGCACACTTTTCTGCTAAACATTTTATAAATGGCAGATTCTCTGTCCTTTTGGGTAGGGGGCAAAACATCTAGGGGCAAATGCTATTCTAATCTGTCTTATTTATCTTTTCCATCATCTGAAAATAGACCCATTCCTCCTTTCTTTAGGGTTCCTCCCACATAGCCATCTAAAAATAAACATGCCATTAACTCCTGATGCTTCTTCATTGCTGTAGTTTCTTTCAGATTCATCTCCTCCACCGTCTGTTCCAGCTTCTTCTGGTGCTCCTTCTGCACAGAAACAGATTTCAGTACCAGTGATAGGAACACACACACACACACACACACACAGCCTAGATAATGAGCAAGTTGGAGGTGGAAAGAGAAGCGAGTCTTATTAGTTTCTGATAAAAACCATGAGATACCTCATTTCAGTTGGCTTCCTCTGAGATCTTACCCAGAGTCAGTGATATCTAAGTATATACATAGAGCAAATAAAGAATGATGTATATATTTTCTCACAAATGCCTCAACATGTAATTTTCATCCATGATCCTACCTGTTCAGCTAAACTAAGAAAGAGCTGATCATTTTCCTTCTTCAGAAGCTTCAGCTGCTCTGTCTTATCTTGATCTCCCTGAAGAAGCTTCTCCATTTCTTTCTCTTGAGTTGACAGCTTGTCCTAAGGCAAAGTGAGTAAATATTACCAAGACAAAAAAGAAGGAAAACTAAACAAGAACAATACTTTTTCAAAATACAGTGACATAAAGAGATGTGTGTTTCCTAGCACCTAAAAAACTGTGTTTCCAACTGCCAAATATCCCTTAGAATGTGTTCACCTTCCAGCTCTACCTTACACCCTAGACATCCAGGAGTCGAGTGAGTAAAATTTGTCAACTGTAAAAGAGGCTTAAAGAGGCTTCTGTAAAGCCTCTTTAAGGCATAGTTTCTGAAAAAGAGAGCAGTTCTGCTACTATCTGCTTTACATTCCAGTAAGATTTTGCCTGATGAGACTTCATATTAAAAAAGAAAGTCTGAAAACCACTGGTGCAGATGACAGTCTTCTATTTTAAGAGCTCATGGCAAATATAAATTGACAAATATAAACAAATGGTCCAACAAGGACCATGATTAAAGAAAAAAGGGGGGTGTGCTGTGGAGGGTCAAGAATGGAAAACACAGGCTGAAATTTTGTCTGATGCTTTGAAAGGTACACCATGAGGCATTCACGGTAATGAAATGCATCTTTCTGGGCCAGACTGAGAAAGAAAACTTTGCAGAGGTTTGGCATTACCAACCTGAAGCTGATCCACTCTGACTCCCATCTTCTCATTTTCGGAGGACATCTTCTGGTTTTGTTCTTTCAGTCTATAGAGGCGAAACGAAGGCTGATTCCAGATCAGCTCCCCTAGGCCTTCAATGATTTAAGGCTAGTTTGGCCCTATATCTGCAGAATTATTTTAAAATATACTAGCCTTTAAAATATACTATATTGAAATATACTATAAATATACTATATTATTTTAAAATATACTATTCCTCATTTGGCTTCCTGATCTCAAGCTGAAAACGTTCAGTAGTTAATAATATAACTTCAGGTAATTTCTTCTTAACATTCTGACATAAATATTCTAACCTAGAATCAAAGCGCTCATGAGTCAAAAGGGGATAATCCCACCTGTCACTGCCATTACAGGAAGAGTGTTTTCTAACTAATTCCAGAATTTTAATCTGAACCTACATAAGGATATCTATGACCCAGCAACTGGTCCCGTCCAGGAATCACACTTAC
The DNA here is from genome assembly GCA_019455555.1 of Galemys pyrenaicus. NCBI lineage: Eukaryota > Metazoa > Chordata > Mammalia > Eulipotyphla > Talpidae > Galemys > Galemys pyrenaicus. The sequence goes on along the minus strand of JAGFMF010011723.1, from coordinate 3,058,988 downwards.
TGAAGCAGCTCTGTCTCCCAAGAGTCCTTCTGCTCTTTAACCTTCTCTTCCAACTTCTTATTGATGCCCTTTAGAGTTTCTAGCTCCTCCTGTAGATTGAAAGGTTAAAGGACAGACTATAGCTAAAACAGTTTTTAATATCTATGACAGCTTACAAATATATATATATTTAAAGATTTATTTATTTATGCACACAAGAGAGGGGATACAGGGCAGAGGTGGGGGTGGTGAGAGGATCCACCAGAGAGAGTGGGGAGCAGAACAGGCAGACTGACTGAAACTGCTGAGGGGAGCAGCGGGCAAGGCAGAAGAGGCCTGCTGCACCATGTGGGTCCCCTCCCTGGCCGGGGGCAGGGATTGAACTTGTGCTGCAGAGGTTGCGGTTTGCTTTGTAGTTTGTTGCTTAACCCACTGCGCCACCAGGGAGGTCCAGCCTAGAAATATTTATTGAGCACTGTCAGGCACAGCATGATAGGCAGTGAATGAAATCCCTGAGTAAAGAGATTTTCATATTAAAATGTTCTAAATGTTTTTTCCATATTAAAAATGCATATATCTTAATTTGTCTTCCATTGGTGCTTACATTTGTCTTTTAATTTATTAATCAAATATTTAATGAGTGTTACACACCAGACACCATTCTAGTCCTGGAAACACAGCAGTAGACAAAGTTGTTTTTCTCCTAGAAAAGTGCTGTCTAATAAAATAACAAAAGTCACTTAATTAAAATATTTTAATAGGGACCTTCCTGGTGGTGCAAGGGGTTAAGTCTCAGCACTACCAAGCTACCGCCAGCCACTGCAGCACCAGTGCAATCCTGGGCAGGGGGAGCTGACCCACGTGGCGCAGCACACTTTCTTGTCTCACCCACAGCTCCCCTCAGCAGCGTATTTCAGTAGATCCATCCATTCTGTTCCCCACTCCATTTCTGGTGAATCCTCTCACCCCCCACACCACTGGCCTGAACCCTAGTTCTTGCATGCATAAATAAATAAATCTTTAAAAAAAATTTTAGTAGTCACATTAGCAGTAAAGTGAAATTAATTTTATTTAATAGTATATTTAGCCCAATGTATTTAAAATATAATTTTGACATATAGATAAAAAGGAAATATTTCATATTTTTTCATACTGTCTTCAAAATCTGTTATATATTTTATGCTAATAGCATATCTCAATACTCCATATTTCAAGTGCTTAGTAGCCACATGTGGCTAGTGGCCACCACACTGGCCATTTTTTTTCTTTCCGAACTTCATTTTTATTTCTTTCCTCATTTCATAAGGTTGGCAAAGACAACCTTATGTGTCAATAACAACTCCCTGGGCCTCCCTGGTGGCGTAGTGGGTTATGCAATGCACTATGAAGCAAACCGCAGCCACTGCACAACGAGTTTGATCCCTGCTGCCAGCCAGGGAGGGGACCCACATGGTGCAGCGGACCTCTCCTGCCTTGCCTGCTGCTTCCCTCAGCAGTGTGTTTCAGTCGATCCGCTTGTTCTGCTCCCTGCTCTGTCTCTGGTGAATCCTCTTACCTCCCCTGCCTCTGGCCTGTTCCCCAGCTCTTGTATGCATAAATAAATAAATCTTTAAAAAAAATAACAACTCCCTGCTTTTAATGCCAATATTTTCCAACTTTTAGTTTACAGTCTATTTTTAAATCATTTTTCTTTAAAAAATTTATATACATAGCATAAAATTTACCATTTTCAGTGCACCTCAGAGGTATCAAGTACATTTACACGGTTTGTCACCAACACGACATCTGCCCACAGAACTCCCTTCATCTTGCAAAACATAATCTCATAGCTATTAAACATGAAATCACTATTCTCCCTTCTCCCCAGCCCCTGGCAACCACCATTCTACTTTCTGTCTCTGTGAAGCTGACTACTTTAGGTTCTTCATCAGAGAGGAATCACAGAGCATTTGTTTCTGTCTTGACCCACTTTATCCACATAACATCTACCAGGTTCATCTATGTCATACTTGTGTCAACTTCCCTTTTAAAGCAACAAATCCTCCAGGATGTGTATGTACCACACTGTGTCATCCATCCATCCATCACTAGACACCTGGGTTGCCTCCCCCCTTTGGCCATTATGAAAAATGCTGTTCTGCACGTGGATGTACAAATATCTCTCTAAGAAAACAAGTATCATCAATCCTTCTTTTGCAGAGAGGAAAACTGAGATACTAAGAAGTTTCCCCTGGTTCATCAAGTAAAGAGAACCAGTCTGTGTGATTTCAAAGACAGGGTGTCTAACCACTAGTGGTATGATCCTGCCTCTAAAAATCATGGGCTTTAACATACAAAAAAACCAATGAGGGCCTCCCTGGTGGCGCAGTGGGTTAAGCAATGCACTATGAAGCAAACCGTAACCACTGCAGCACGAGTTCGATCCCTGCTGCCGGCTGGGGAGGGGACCCACATGGCACAGCAGACCTCTCCTGCTGTGCCCGCTGCTCCCCTCAGCAGTGTACTTCCGTTGATCTGCCTGTTCTGCTCCCCGCTCTGTCTGTGGTGAATCCTCTCACCCGCCCCCATACCTCTGGCCTCTACCCCAGTGCTTGTATGCGTAAATAAATCTTTAAAAACAAAAACAAATACCAATGAGCTGAGTTCAAATTCCAGCTCACTCCAAAGTCATGAACTGACTATGATATTGAGCAAGTTATGAGTTCTCTAAGCTATGGAGCAGCTGTAGGAATTAAGTGATGTGTTCACTTACAGTGCCTGGCACACAGTAGCTGCTGAAAGAATTTTAACTTTTGTAACCATTATATTAATTGGCAGTAAGTAAGTAGAAGAATTAACCCAAAATCCAGACTCTATGATTCCTTGGTCAGAACCTATTAGGTGGGGTGTGGGGCTCCTGGTTTGAAGTTGGTTCTTGACAGCCATATTGTCAACTACCTTCATTTGTTACCTCACTTCTTGGATGGGCCAGGTCTGCTGTCTGGAATGTCATCCACGGTCACAGACACTTACGTCACAGCAATGTGTAAAGAACTGAATACTGTCTGTCAAAAGAAGTGGGTGCTCGCTGAGCGTGGTCACTACGTGGAACCCTTTCCTTCTCCTCTGGACCTCAGTTTTCTCCTTTTTTCACCATTAGAACAAGGTAGTGATTGTCAAAATCTGTGTGTTCTGCATCTGGAAACCTCTAAGTAATGACCTCAGTGTAACTAGTTTATTGTCTTTAGAAAAATACTCTCCTTTTTAGCTTCTAGTGTCAACCCTTAGTCACCACATGCTGATTTAAAGCATCATTCAAAAGAGGCATAGCAAACAGTTTGGATATAGTACCTTACTTTAATACTCTCTTCATGTTCACATTTTAAATAGTCAAAGCAAGTATTTCAAATTATAAATAAGTAATGAAGCAATCTAACTACCTGGGTGTGAATCCTGACTCTATCATTGATTAGTTAGTTACATATAAGCTTACTAAACCCAACCAAGCCTCATGTTACTCATATAAAATTGAGATAACAGAAGTACCTATTGCAAAGGTTTGCCATAAAATTTGTAAATAATCCATATGAAACTTTTAACACTGCATCTTTCAAAGATACTAGTATAAGGGAGTAGAGATCATAAGTAAAACAGAAAATGGTACTATGAGGGCACCACAGCTTTATCTCCATACTCTAAGTTCACCTTTAACCAGCAGCCATACCTGCTTCTTTTGGAGCTCAGCCTGCATGTCTGAGTTCTGCTTCTGGAGGCTGACACAGTTGTCCTTCAGCTCCTGGTTTTCTTTGCAAAGGTCCTTGTTGTATTGTTCAATCTCTTCTACCTCTCCCTATAAAAGAGCACGCCATAAACTATTTGACCTTTATATCTTAATGGCTAGTCAAAAATCCCTCTAGCAGAAAATTTTCATAGGCTGGGATGGTGAGAGTCTGGCTGATTCACACTCACTGTAGTGACATATGTATACCTCAGTTGGGAATAGTTCCTCAATATGTAGGGAAGGGGGTAATAGAAGTATGTAAAATTGTAGCAGTGGGCCTGCCATTACCAAGAAAGATGAAGAAAATTAAGGTCAAAAGAAGTTAAAAGGTGGAATGACCAAAGAATGCAGATTCCTCTCACAAACACTTGAAATGTTTGTCTCTCCCACTGGGCTTAGTTCCTTGAGGACAGGGACAGCCCTAGGTTTGACTCTTCACCAAAGCCCTAGTGCCTACTTCAGTGCGCAGTGCAAAGTAGGTATCCTGTTAAAATGACAGAGTAAGTAAATGAAGCTAGTACTCATGTATGACAGGCTCTGGGTCAGAACTAAGAGATAAAAAAAAAAAATCTGGTGGGCCTCCCTGGTGGCGCAGTGGGTTAAGCAACGCACCACGAAGCAAACCACAGCCACTGCAGCACGAGTTTGATCCCTGCTGCCGGCCAGGGAGGGGACCCACATGGTGCAGCAGACCTCTCCTGCCTCGCCCGCTATTCCCCTCAGCAGTGTACTTTACTTCTTCAGTTGATCTGCCTGTTCTGCTCCCTGTTCCCTGTGGTGAATCCTCTCACCCTCCCCCCCTCTACACACACACGTCTGGCCTGTACCCCAGTGCTTGTATGCATAAATAAATAAATCTTTAAAAAAAAAAAATCTGGTACTTCTCTCCTTAAAGGAGAACTTACAAACTGTCCTTTGTAAGCTTTTGGCTTACAAACTTACTGTGATGACAAGATGTGTAGATGACAAAAATTAAATAACTGGAAAGCTAAGGGAATAATCAAATGCTAACTGAGTTACAGAAGTTTTAGAAGAGCAAAGTCACTTATTGTTATGATTCTGTTAACATTCCTCAGTCATTTCTGAGTGGGTCTGGTGGGCACTGTATAAATGAGGCATTCAATAAATGCTACTGATTCAAATTCCACATATCTTGGAATTACTACTCTGGATGGCCAAAAGTGATCGAGGTGAGATGTTTACAGACCTGGGTGGTAACAACCAGGATGTCCTCCTCATTTTCTGGACGGAACTGGAAAGGTATACTTGCACCCCGGACCACACCGTCCTGATCCACGTAACAGAACTGGTAATACTCATCATCCTTGGGCAGGTAATAAGCTAAAAACACAATCATGATTTTTAATCAAAATAAGGTCTATTCAGAAAATAAAACAGCTAAATCTTTTGCCTACAATAGAAAGCTCAAGTTCAAGGGATTTAGTATTGGTTGCTGTCTTCAACACCTTTGACCCAGAATTTTTCTCACCTTTGAACTGGACTTCCTGCTGTTTGACTGATTCGCTATTTAGGTCAATGGGCGCAGTAACCCACATAAAGGTGTAGTACTCCCGGGTTGTCTTCCATCCCACCTACAACGACAAGAGAGGTTCTCATTCAGCATCTGAAAGGGCTCAGGGGAAAACTCTTATTTGAGCTGTGTCTTCTTAAAACGCACTTACTGGAAATAGAGCTGAATTACAATTAAGTTGAAAATACAATTAAATGAGTTAATTATGAAAAGTTTTGCCCACCTGGATTAATTCTTGTTTTTTTGACTTAAAACAACTATACATGGTAAAATGTCTGATACCACTAACTGGTGTGTGCATGTGCACAGTGCATACACACACACACACACACACACACACAGAGTCTAAAATGCCTATCTTAAAAGGAAATGAAAACTGGCCACCAACACCCAGAACAAGAGCTCCTAAAATTATATGAAGTCAGACAGAATTGAGAACGACTGGGGAAAAAAGTTCTGGGAATGTTAATCTTGTTCCCACTCTCTAATGGTGTTTTTGGAACTTCTTAATCAGAAAGCACTTCTATCAACTTCCCGATCAACTTCAGTGTCCAATTCAGTCTTGTCACATATACATGTTATACTACTGCATTTAAAAAAACACTTTTTGAATATAGGTGTGTTGGGCTGGAAGGGTCAGAGAGTTCTTAGATTATGAGGCACCAGATAATTGAATCCTAGTCTATATAGTTTTCTTTCTTCAGTGTTTTCTTTAATGCATGCTTAATGAAGGTTTTTGGGTGATAAAGATAATAACAACAATCTGGTAGTCATAAAAGACGTCTTCTAGGTATTGAATGCAGTAAGTCATAAGGTATAAGGACACTGTAAAATATGCCTTGCACAGAAAGCTGGCTAAGTGGAAAACAGTCTTATTTAATGTGAACAGGGTAAAAGATGGCTCAAATTGTGTCTGGAATATAAGAGCACACCAGAGAATAGAAAGGAAACCATTGTGTCTTCAAGGAGAGAACACTCAGCAAATGAGAAGCAAAATTACGTTTATTGCCATATTTTGACCCTGCCTGAGCCCAGTGGGAAGAGGAAAGACTAAAAATAAATTTCATTCTTATATATTAAGGAATCAGAAGCAGGGTTGGAAAGGCTATGCTGAAAGCTCATCAGAACCTACTAGGGCATGTTTTAGTGGCTCATTAATACACACCCCATTGCTGAAAGCATCTCAGAGCGGTGCAGCCTGTGGTGGTACAGGAAGCAGGAATTTTATGGAGTTTTCATTCACATCCCGGAGTTTCTTAATGTATTGTGACCAAAATATCATCTGGGAAGGCCTAAAAATTACTACTGCCTTGGAACAAGGAAACAGCCTCTCCCCACCTGCATTTTATTTTATTTTATTTTATTTTTTTTAAAGATTTATTTATTTATGCATACAAGCACTGGGGTACAGGCCAGAGGTGTGGGGGGGGGCGGTGAGAGGATTCACCACAGAGAGCGGGGAGCAGAACAGGCAGATCAATGGAAGTACACTGCTGAGGGGAGCAGCGGGCAAGGCAGGAGAGGTCTGCCACGCCATGTGGGTCCCCTCCCTGGCCGGCAGCAGGGATCGAACTTGTGCTGCAGTGGCTGCGGTTTGCTTCATAGTGTGATGCTTAACCCACTGTGCCACCAGGGGAGGCCCCCCACCTGCATTTTAGTACTTGGCTCCTCTATCTGAGTAGTCCTAGTCTCATGCCTCTTGTGGCACATGTCCTCTCTCTGAAACCTTGGGACATTTAAACACTCAGGTAAAGGAACAGGACTATATGCTAAAGGAAGAAAGCTGACTCTCACCCACTGTAGTCTTTATCATTGGTGGTAGCTTTCACCGTATAGAGATGCAGCATATTGCACATCAAAAACATTTTAAGAGGGGCCTCACAAGTGGCACAGTGGGTTAAGCAATGCACTATGAAGCAAACCCCAGCCACTACAGCATGAGTTCAATCCCTGCTGCCAGCCAGGGAGGTGACCCACATGGTGCAGAAGACCTCTCCTGCCTCGTCTGCTGCTCCCCTCAGCAGTGTGTTTCAGTCAGTCTGCCTGTTCTGTTCCCCACTCTGTCTCTGGTGAATCCTCTCACTGCCCACACCTCTGGCTTGTACCCCAGCTCTTGTATGCATAAATAAATAAATCTAAAAAAAAAAAGTCTTTAGAACCCTTTAAACATCAGCCTTAACGGCAGGTGTTCTAATCAATAGCTGAGGGACAATGAACACAAAGGCCATTCTTTACATCAACCACGGTTTCTTTACTGAGGTGTGGCAACACCTCTGAAACACATGAAATATTCCACGTATAGATGCATCTTTTAAAAAAGTGTTTTTAAACATTGGTTTGTAGAAAGCATAATGTTTTCATTTGGTTTATGGTGAAGTCCTCACTGGAAGTTGCTAACTGCTTGGGAAATGCAATCAGTCTAAGTACAACAGAAATATAAGTTATATATGCTACCAGAAAAATGAAAAGTTATAGATTATGTTTAAAACTCTAATAACTAACTTGGGATCACTTTTTTAATTATTATCTATACCCAAGGTCCAATATGATAGCTACCAGCCACATGTCACTATTTAAATTGAAAAGAATTAAGTTTAAATAAAAGCTAAAATTCAGTTAGTCACACCAGCCACACTTTAAATGCTTGATAGCTACCTATGGCTAAAACTACTGACCTAGACAGTGAAGGGCTAGCTCCATCATGGAAAGTTCTAGTGGACAGTGTTAGTGTTGTTGTATGCTTTGCTACATACAGAAAACAATTATCATCTTCTTTCAGAAATAGAAAGCTGGTGTGTAGCTTTCTATGTCAGAACATCTTTCAGTCTATAGGTTCAACATCTGCAGTCTCAGGAGCAGTCATAGCACCTGTCAGTGGTCCTTAGGTCGTCTTCTCTCCCTACCTCTAAACACCAGTCTCGTTACCTGAGCTCCCAAGCTCCGTCCATCAGTTTGGCCTTCCAAACAATTAAGGAAAAGTGATTCAATGAGGGATGTGAATAAGAGCTAGCTCCTTCACAACAATAGTCAAGGATGATGTCTGGGTCTCCCTGGAGGCACAAGGTGTGAAGTCACAGCACTAGGAAGCTATTGGCAGCCACTGCAGCAAGAGTTCCATCTCCGGCCAGGGAGCTGACCCACATGGCGCTTCAGACCTCCCCTGTCTTGCCTGCCGCTCCGCTCAGCAGTGTATTTCATTCAATCTGCCTGTTCTGCTCCCCATTCTGTGTCTGGTGAATCCTCTCACCCCCTGCACCTTTGGCCTACAACCCTGCTCTTGTATTCATAAATAAATAAATCTTAAAAAAAAATATAAGATGTCTGGTTTCATAGTGAATAGCACTGGCAAACAAGCACATAATGAAGTGTCAAAACAAAGGTCAATGATGTTGGGACTCAGCCGTGTAAATTACTTAAATATGACCTTTATCTTCTGTCTCTAGAAACAGGAAGGGGCATGTGCGTGTTGTGAAAGACAGAGACAGAAATCGAGAGGAAAAAAAGAAATAGACAGTAAACTGACTATAAGGAAAAAAAGCACAATTTCTGCACTTGAACTGACTTGACTGGACAATGGGTAAAGTCACTGAGGGCTCATAAACCTTCTGTCCTCAGAAATTTTTACAAAGAAGTGAAACATACTTATTACAGAATTTTTCGGATGTAGTATGTTAAGCCAGGTTAACTTCTCAATAGTATTTCCAAATTTGTAATATTCATAAAACAAACTAACACTGTATTAAGTTAAAAAAATGGTATTTAAAATCAGATATTATGTAAAAGTCATTATTTACAGTCCAATCATAGATGAATATTTCAAAATAGGATATTAAAAAACATTTACCTTTGGTCTTTGAAAACAATCAAATTTGGGGATTACTGATTTATCATTTTATTTAAGCTTGAAATTAAAATTAAAATTTGAGGGCCTCCGTGGTGGCGCAGTGGGTTAAGCAACGCACTATGAAGCAAACCACAGCCACTGCAGCACGAGTTCAATCCCTGCTGCCGGCCAGGGAGAGGACCCACATGGCACGGCAGACCTCTCCTGCCTTGCCCGCTGCTCCCCTCAGCA
>JAGFMF010011723.1:3000710-3049243 GCA_019455555.1 Galemys pyrenaicus | reverse complement strand
TTCTCCATACTGTTAAAGATGACCTGGGAGAAATTACAATGATCCAGCATGACAGCTGATGTCGGAGGATCTTCTAATGTCTCTTCCATGGCAGGGTTCTGTTAAGAGATACGGGATAGAATAGGGCTCAGAAAAGATTGAAATGCTGGAGACTTCTGGGCTCTTTCCCACAAAAGATTCTGTTTCAGGCAACACAGGAAAAGCAAAAGTCTGACAAATAATGATATCACACAACTTGCTTTCTGTTTCACTTTGAGTCACTTTGCATTCATAACTTCTCCTATAAGAACTTTCTGAGCAGGGCCTCCCTGGTGGTGCAAGGGGTTGAGCGCCACACTGTGGAGCTTACACAGCCACTGCAGTGTGAGTTTAGCCCCTGGCCAGGGAAGGGACCCACAAGGCGCAGCACACTTCTCCTACCTTGCCTGTTGCTCCCCTCAGCAGTGTATTTCAGTAGATCTACCTGTTTTGTTCCCCGCTCTGACTCTGGTGAATCCTCTCACCCCCCACACCTCTGGCCTGTACCCCAGCTCTTTTATGCATAAATAAATAAAATCTTTTAAAAAAAACCCAGAACTTTTTGAGAGTAAATCTTTGACCCATTCACTAGAGTCAAAACTATTCTCTATGTACCCTTATTCTTTACTCATAGCTAGTTTCTTCTCTTCTTCTATGTGCCTTATATAAGATAAGGCATAATGCCTAGAGGGAATGACTTGAGTTGGGAACTGTTAAGTCCTCAAATCTAGATTTTTTTCATCCTCATACAATCCTGTGACTTTCAGAATGTCAAGTTCCCTAGATTTTAGCTTATCCACTCAATTCCATTAATCCTATAATTACCAGGTCCTTCCATTGATTAAGGTGCTCTGCTGGGAGATGGAGATGAAAAGAGAAGGATGAGAGATTATTTGATATGCTACAGGACAAGCATGGGATCTGAAATCAGAAAAATGGGCAATTTACTTAATCAGCTGGGCTCTGTGCCTGTTTCCTCATCTGAGCATTAATCACAATAATGTAAAGTGTCCTGTCCTTAAATCAATGCTTCCCATGGAGTAGGCAGTTCATACAAAGTAGGGAAAATCGAAGATAGAATAAATTACTTAGAACATAATCTAGTCAAAGAAAGGGTTTAACATACTACTTTTTTTTTTTTAACCTGGCACAGTTTTTGCTCTTATAAAGGTCCCAATCAAAAATGGACGTTAAATAAGTATACAAGTGACTGGGATGGCTGGCATAGGAGTGTAAAATATTCTTGGGTTTGAAAGAGAGAGACTGGCTAGGCAATGCAGTTCCAGGAAAAGTAGAATCCTAGCTAAGCCCTTGAGAAATGCTAGGATTTTGGACAAGTAGGTTTAGGGGGTGAGGAAATTACAGGTGAATGAAACGGCATGCGTAAGGACAAAAAAGAAAAATGCAGTTCATGTTTGGAGGAGAGCAAGCAAGTCTGGATCACTGTCTATAAAATGGGGTCACAGCTTGTGTTTCTCCTTTCCAAGTTGCACAGTAAGATGGGAAACTATTACAGCGATAAAAGCAATACAAAACAACAGCAAAGGGGCCTCTCCGGTGTCACAGTGGGTTAAGCGATGCACTATGAAGCAAACCACAGCCACAGCCACTGCAGCACGAATTTGATCCCTGCCGCTGCCTGAGGAGGGGACCCACATGGCACAGCAGACCTCTCCTGCCTTGCCCGCTACTCCCCTCAGCAGTGTATTTCAGTCAATCTGCCTGTTCTGTTCCCCACTCTGTCTCTGATGAATCCTCTCACACCTCACACCTTTGGCCTGTACCCCAGCTCTTGTATGCATAAATAAATCTTTAAAAAAAAAAAACCACACAAAACAACAGCAAACCCTTTTGAATAATTGTTGATATTTCCTGTTTGAGTCACATACCTGTTTTCTATGTACCTCCGTAGAAGTTCATGACTCTCAAACCAGGGTTTTATTGAGAAATGAAAACAATATTGTAGCTCTGTACAACATATGAAAAAGGAGTGGTGTATGTAAATACTACATGATACTTTACAAATTCAGTTTTGGGGACATGTTGGATGATTGTAAATATACATGTGCAAAAAAAAAAAAAAAAAGGGTCAATAACCAAACAACACAGTGACTCTGCCATTCCTGCCCTACCTTACGATTTCCTGGCTTCATTTTGAACTCTAAACAAGCAGGCCTGACTCCCATCTTTCCCAGAAGTCAGTTTTACCACTGAGAAGACAAGAAGACTTTGGGGTACTGAACTATTATTGGGATTGAGCTAAGGAACTGAGAAATGCCTTGGCTATCTGGTTTGTGAAATAGTTTAACCTCATCCTCAATCTGAAACCTCAGATCAGTTTCGTGTGTGTGTTTTTTAAATATTCATTTTATTCATGCATCCAAGAATTGCATAGGCCAGAGGTGTTGGGAAGTGGTGTGAGTATTCACCAGAGACAGAGTAGGGAGCAGAACAAGCGGATCTACTGAAATACACTGTTGAGGGGAGCAGCAGGTGAGACAGGAGAGGTCTGCTGTGCCATGTAGGTCAGCTCCCTAGCTGGGGATCTAACTCCTCTGCAGTAGCTGCCGATAGTGTAATTGTGCTGTGACTTAACCTCCTGCAACACCAAGAATGCCCCCTCAGATCATTTTTTCTAAGGAAGAAAGCCTCTCTCCTTTCAGTTTAGGTCAGGACTTGTGCCCCAGGAAAACTGTTGCCTGTGTGATCTCTTGGGTGCTACAGGAACATGGTGTCTCAGCTTTTATTTTATTAATATAAAATTTTTAAAAAAAATTTACATATACTTGCCATCATTTGTAATGTCTCAGCTTTTAGAACCCTGTTTTTCCTAGTGGTCTCCAGTCATTCTGAGGCCAGCATATCTTTTGTTTTGAGCCTGGAGCACCATTTAGCTGAGTATGACTTAATCTGTTCTTTGAGATGGCTCATGTAGAAGACTCAGGTTAAGAGTGACTTCAGGGCCTTTATTTCAATTAACCAAAGTACTACTCTCCCTGTTCTTTTCCTTCAGAATATTGTCACCACTGTATATACAACAGAATGTTTAACCCATAATAATCTCTGACTAAGTATTCATTAAATAAACGAATGAATGATAGGCATGTAATTCATCAAAAAGCAAAGGGAAGGAATTTTATAAGTAAACAGTGGTATGAATGATGGTGGGGCAAATTCTTTTTTTAGATCTGCTCTTAACTTGTTGGCTACCCTTGGGAAGTTGCTGCTTCTCAGCTTTCCCTTTTCTAAAATAGAATAAGGAGATGATCATCTCTAAGTACTATGTCAATTCTTGGTAGGGCTGGTTCAGCTGGCATAGCTGGTTCAAGTGGCACAGTGCCAAAAAAAAAAAAAAAAAAAAAGGTACAGATTTGATTTCCTCCAGGACCCATAAAATTCACACTCCATTACCTACCTCCCACACTCAAACTCTGACAAGCTGTTTTGCAAATGGATTCTACTCCAACTAGCCAAGGTTATGGGGGCTTAGTATAGCTTCCATTTTCTTACTAGAACAGAGAGTCTACAAGTTAGCTCATGAGCAGAAGGCTGAAGGAACAGCATATATATTCAAAATGACATGAAAGAACCCACATTCATACAATTAATGGCAAGTATATGTAAATTTTAAAATATTTTAATAAAAGAAAAAAAAAAAAAAGAACCCACATTCTGAGGCTTGAGTATACAGAAGCCAATAGAAACTCTATCTCCTAATCATTTGTGTGGAAAAGTCAACAGTCTTGGTTCCTTGCTTATCAAAAATGCAAGAGACTCCATGAAGTTTCCCATTTCAGAGATCTCCACACCTTCCCAGAAGGGCTCAGAAGGGATCCACTGACACACTGTGTCATCAAAACTCATTCATTCTTAAAATAAAACATTCTCTACTGAGAGTCGGGAAGGGCTTGAAGAGGCAGGTAGAGTGGCTTCTCTACTTCTTACTAAAGCTGAGGACAGAAAGACCACGGGCAAACCTAGAGCTTAATCACATCAATCTAAACTGGGGCAGGGGGGTGGGGGGACTGTGAGGAGGAATCTTAATCAGTTGATTTTTAAGGTCAGTGATCCTTGAAGCCTTTCTTCCCTCCCAAGGATAAAACTTCCTGGGAGAAATGGGATCCAACAATGACTTAGGAAATTATCTTTCTGACTAAGGCTATTAAATGACTGACAATAGAGGGGGCAAGGATGAGGAAGCAAAACTGTAATGTTTTAGCATCAACTTCCCCTTTCTTTAACTATTCTCCCCACCATGGAGCCCATCTACTATTCACTTCTAATTCTAGCAATATCCATAAAGGAAAGGAAGAAAGAATATAAAAAGAACAATAGTTAAATTTAGAAGCCCAGCAAGCTACTGAGTAGTTGTGAAAAAGCAGTGAAATGAATGAGAAATCATAGGATGGTATTCTACCTAACTCTTTACCTTCAAATCAAAGACTGGATATACAAAGAATGACTAGAAAAAACAAATAGGGATTTTAAAAAAACAAATTAGCAAGCAAGAATAATGCAGAGATTCCATAAGCTCTCAGGTATTTTACTTGGACTCTGATATAGCTGTTACTTTTTTTTCCAGCTCAGTTTCCAAAAGGATTGAAGTCCTCAGAGGAGGTAGGCGATAATAGGCAATGTATTTTAAAATGAGTCCCCTGAACTGACTCCTGGCTTCAAAAAAATCTGACACATTTTCACCTAATGAGCTTTTCAAGGCTAATATACTACTCCCAAGTGAATCTGTAAACTACACAGATATACTTTTAGCAGAAACAATTTTTTTAAAGATTTATTAACTTATGCATGAAAAGAGCTGGGGTACAGGCCAGAATCGTGGGAGGTGAGAGGATTCACCAGAGACAGAGTGGGGAGCAGAACAGGCAGATCGACTGAAACACACTGCTGAGGGGAGCAGCCGGCAAGGCAGGAGAGGTCTGCTGCACCATGTGGGTCCCCTCCCTGGCCAGGAATCGAACTCATGCTGCTGTGCCACAAATGCTTCACAGTGCAGCCCTTGACCCATTGCGCTACCAGCGAGGCCCAGCAGAAACAAATTTAATGCTGTAAAGCTTTCTTGTTCAGATTCTAATAATGCAAATATTCAACATGTCAGTTCACCAATTTTCCTAAGAATTTTTCCTCATGTATGTTGAACCATGAAGAAGGAATAACTGTATTAAAAAGAATTGAAATTCTACCATACAGAACACCCAGTATTTTCACATTGGCCTTTTTCTACCAGTGGGCACATGTTTCAAAGGAAAGAAGACTAAAGGTAGTTCAAAGAAGGAAACCAAATGCTTCCTCAGCCAAGAGAGAAATACAAATCAAGTCTTTACTTGGGAACAGTGAAAGTAAAGTAAAAATCAAACCTACATTTAATCTCATTCCTTCATCCTTTGCTTAACTTTTTACATTATTAGCCATTAGCAAAAATGGTTTGTTGTCCCACTCCTCCCTGGTCCTCAAAGAGATGATTACACATACTACCTTCAGAATACTGGCCATGGATACCATGGGTGTGTATATGGCTCTGAGACAGGGCAAAGACATACAATGACTGGTCATCAAATCACTGAGCTATATGCCCTAATCCAAACTTTCCTAGTTCATTCTACTCCTGTACCTAAAATCTTTCCCAATGATTAGAAAAATTTCATGCCTCTCAGGAGGCATTTAATACTACTCATTAACAACTATTTGGATTGGCTGCCTAGTTTGTTTGAATCGGGACCCATTCTACATCCCATACCACCACAGAGCAAGCAGTACTAGGGGAGAACAGAAAAATAGCTCTGGGAAATGAGATGCAACCAGAGATACAGCCAATTGTGTGAAAAGCTCAAAGTTGTGTACTACATCTCTATTTCCTGAGATTATCCACTCTTTCCATGAAAGGGGTTAGTATGCTAGTGCCTGAAGTGAGATGGGCAGTGACACTATTTGAAGACTAGTGGAAATGGAATGAAGCTAGGAGCCAAGGGAACTGGGGTCTTCTTAGTTCTGCCACTAACTAGTGTGGCCAAGCTACACCAGCTTCTTTTTTGAACCTTGGTTTCCTCATCAGTAAAATGCATGCATCAGGCTAGAAAAACCCCTAAGACACTTTTCAGCTATCATGATGATCCTAAGCGAAAAGAAAGTGAAAGCATTCATTTTTTCTCTTTTTTTATCTAAGAAAACAAGGATGCATGATATTGGATCAACAAGTGCAGTAAAAATTTTAGAGCCTTAGATATACTATCTGACTCAAAAACAACAACATGAGTAGTTAATGTCACTTAACTCTTACTACCTTTATCAGGGTCCTTTCCACTCTGCACCTGTCTTGTTTGCTAAAGGGTAGGGTTTCAGGTAGAGACTCTCTGAAAATACCTGTGGAAGTGAGCCGTCTGGACAGTCCTAATCATGTGCTCTACCTAATCTACAAAGGCCTACTGTTTTAAAAAGTCCTTCACTTGGAATGACTTTTGTAATAATGGAGATAAGTTTAGGATATCATGTCTATTACCCTACGCAGCTCCAACTGCCGCCATTTGTTGGCTTTGTGTCAGGAGCAAAGAATCCAAGAAACAGAAAAAAGTTAACAAGTCCCGGAAGGGTTGAAATCATAATGTGAGTGGGAACACGAGTCCCCCCAAACTAAAGTGGGCTGAGGGAGGAGGTGAGGAGCGACTATGGGAGGGAGGTGCACTTAAGAAGCTGGTCACTACACTCCAGCGGCTTTCTTCTCGGGGCCTAGCACATCTTCTGAACTAAGGAGGGGGCTTCTCGACTCGCAGACCGGGCAACTGAGGACCAAAACGAAACTTGTCCAGGGTGAGTGGGGAAGGCTCCAGCTCGATGCAAACGCGACGACGTCAAAGACAGAGATCAGGGAACCACCCGGAACTCGGGTGCGCGGGAAGGGGGTGGACATCGTGACGCGTCGGGAGTTGCCATGACATCAAGACCCTCGCTCTGTCAGAGGGGACCTTTCGGCCCAAGAAGTCTCCTATCCGGCCATAAACACAGTTAGCCCTGCCCTCCCCGGGAGAAAACTGCCCCTCCCTTCAACGTTCCAAGGCCGTTCCAGGGCTCCATGACGACACTCCCACTTACTGACATCCTGGAAACGTGGAGGAGGTGAAAACCGAAACTGGTTATACTTCCCTTCTCCTTTTCTCAGGACTGGAACCCTGAATTTGAGGAACTTGAGCGCCCAAATGCCCCTAACTGCCCTCCTTCACTTCAGGGACTCACCAGGGGAAGCAGCCAGCGGCAGCGCAGCAGCAACAGGGCAGGGAAGGGAACAGGGGCGGGGCTAAAAACCCCCGGGAGAGCCGAGCCCACTGGCCCCGCCCAAACGTCATAACGGCCAGCAAACCCCACCCTCGCCGCGGTGCTGGCTGGGACTTGTAGTGTTCAAGTGAATGGGCCCAGGGATGCCCCTACCCTTTATGGCTTCCCCCAGGGAATGCGGCCATCCCAGTTTCTGCCTTTTTTTTTTTTTTTTTTTTTAAGATTTATTTATTTATGCACACAAGAGCTGGGGTACAGGCCAGAGTCACGCAGGAGGTGAGAGGATTCACCAGACAGAGTGGGGAGCAGAACAGGCAGATGGACTGAAATACACTGCTGAGGGGAGCAGCGGGCAAGGCAGGAGAGGTCTGCTGTGCCATGTGGGTCCCCTCCCCAGCCGGCCGCAGGGATCGAACTCGTGCTGCAGTGGCTGTGTTTTGCTTCATAGAGCGTTGCTTAACCCACTGCGCCACCAGGGAGGCCCCAGTTTCTGCCTTTTATCATTCCCTTCTAAAAAGAAATTATTTAACTCTGTAAAGGTAGCGCGCTTCCTGAGTAAAAATAAGCTCAGCTAAGTCAGTTTAGAGAGAACGCCCCATCTGTGATATCTGATCAGTCCCTAATCTAACTTTCAGCAAGAACCCTGTTAACTTTTCTGATTCAAGGTGACTCATGGGAATTATTTTACAAGTCTGAATTGTAGGTAATTGATAAGACAGGTAATTTCTGTTTGGTCTGATGGAGGTTTTCGGTTTCCCCCTCTTTTCCTGGTGGAAAAAAATTAGTTTTGCTTCCATTTTAAATTCCTTTTAACATTCTTTTTCTCAGATAAATTGTGCTGTTGTTTTTTTTTAATCAATTGAATCACCTGAGTATATGACAGTTTCCCTTACTGAACAAGTTAAGTAAAATCTTTAACATGCATTCATTTGTTTTTTTTTTTTTTTAAGATTTATTTATTTATGCATACAAGCACTGGGGTACAGGCCAGAGGTGTGGGGGGGGGGGCGGTGAGAGGATTCACCACAGAGAGCAGGGAGCAGAACAGGCAGATCAATGGAAGCACACTGCTGAGGGGAGCAGCGGGCACAGCAGGAGAGGTCTGCCGCACCATGTGGGTCCCCTCCCCCCGGCCGGTAGCAGGGATCGAACTCGTGCTGCAGTGGCTGCGATTTGCTTCGTAGTGCGTTGCTTAACCCACTGCGCCACCAGGGGAGGCCCAACATGCATTCATTTGTGTATCTGTCATGCTTTCACCTTTTTTTTGGAAAAATTTTTTTACCTTTTGTTTCTGTTTTTTTATGCATACAAATACACATGTGGCATATTATGGCTTAATAAAAACTTGTTTCACTTGCTACAGTTAGATAAAAAACCTTTCTACATTACTATAAAATTTCATACTTACTCCTTTTTTTAGTAAGTGATTCTACCATATTCATTCTCTCACCATTGAGTTATTGAGTAGTTGTTATTCATAAAGTAATTTAAAAATATTATGGATGTATTTAACAGCTTTGGAAGACTAGATATGACTACATATTACTATTTTTACCACACAAAATGGGACCAATTTGTAAGAGGACTCCATAATATATGCTCATTTCACACACATACATATTGTTTGACTCACCAAAGAATAAGGGTTAGTGGGAAATGGATGTTCCAAGCACACTGAAGAAAAATAAAATGGCAACATAGACTGCAGAAGTTCCTTTTGGTGTGTGTAGTGCCTATATCAGTATGTCTGTGTGTCTCCTCTGGTGCCCAGCAAACTGCTTTACACATAGAAAGTGCTTGAGAAATACACCTGCTATTTCACCTGCAGACAGGCATTTCCTGTGGACCTTGTTTCTAAAGAGTCACCCACACCAAGAAAGGATGCCCTAAAGATAACTATGAACAACCCTTTCCAGGGAAAGCAGTTTTCCCCAGAAGGTAGAGGGAAGAAGAAGAAGTCTGGAAACGCAGAGGGACCTCTCTTTGCCCTGTCAAAAACATAACAGAGTGGGAGGACTTAAAAGAGATGCTGGGCAGCAATGTGTATTGTCATCTGGCCAATAAGAATAGTAAGAGAGTGTGGAGCAAGGAGTGATGGGTTCTTTGAACCCACTACAAGTCTTTGACCAAATCATCTCACTTCTCTGGGCCTCGACATCCTCCTTGAAAACAAGGGGGTCTCTAAGAGTTCTTCTGACTTATTAACAATCCTGAATCTGTGACTGTACACATTTCTACAACATTCCTTCACAAGATGCAGAAAAAGTAAATCCTGGGTAAGCACGATTTCCCCATCTAAGCATCTGTGCCCATTGCTACTTCCTAACCCATTCCTGGTACACAGGCCAAGGCTTTCTTTGGCTGACACAGGAAGACAGGACTTTCAGAAGGGACCTTGGTTCAGGGGAGCAAAAGCAGGAGTCTCTCTTTTTTTCATTAACTACTTAAAGGAAGAATCCTAAACTGGGGAATAAAGTTTGTGTGTTAACTATAGAGCAAACAACCTTCTGTGAGTTTTGTTATGTCTTACTTATTTAATCAGGTGGCTACCTTAGAAACAAAAGGGCAGTGAAAACAACAGGCATGGGCCTACATATTTATATATTTTTTTCACACACTCTTGCTTCTGTGCTGGAGCTCAGAGGAATGAACACAATCCAAATTTTTCTATGACTGGAGAGACCCTCCAACACACTTCTTCATACCATTCACACTCAGGCCAAGAAAGTCCCTTAGTGTTTGCCACGTGGATTTTTCTGTTTCTGGTTTGCCTGGCACAAATCACCCAGAGCCCTGATTTCCTGGCTGTCACTCTCCAGCCCTGGAGGGGATGCCTGACAGGGTCAAAGCCCATTTTGCACTACAGTGGGGGCAGCTCTACTGTTCACCCTGTGTTTGTTCCTGTCAACACTCCTGAAAGGACAGTGGTGCCAGACTCTGGCCTATTAGCTCCCGGTCGCAGTCAACCCTCTCATAAATAAGCAGTTGTCAGGGATTTTAATGGAAACCCTCTGGAAGCCATAAATCTTTGCTGCTCCCTCCTGCATCTTTCTCCCCTCATTTCCATCACAATATCACTCCAGAGGGACCTGAGACCAAAGCGTGAGTCTGGCAGAGCAGATTGGTAGGACACTGGGGAAAGAAAGAGCCAGGGTGGGGGAGGGGAACAAGTTGGTCTGAGGGAAGCATCTGCTGGGTGGCCAGTTGATGGTGGTCCCCAACCCCCTCCCCCAGGTCCAGGAAGGGAAAGGGGCAGGATAGCCCAGGGCCACCTGAAGGAAAAAGAGAAGAGAGAGGAATGACAGAGGTGATTTCTGGACAAGCTGAAGGTAGCTGCTGGTTCCACTTTGGGCCCTGCAGCATGGCTGAATGTCAGTGTTTGCTTGGGTTTAAATGCCTTTGCTTTGAACCTCCTGTCTGGCCAATCAGCGTGTCAACTGACTGCATCCTGTGTTAGGAGAAATCTTTCTCTCTGCCATTTTAGGTCTGCAAGGTAACCAGCTTTATTCATATGCATATGAGAGCACGCTATAGTGAGTACTCTCCAATTAGCTGAGGATAGATTTATACCTTAACTTACTAAGAGAGAGGTAGGTATTTAGGGCTTCAAAGCATAGTAAGTTCTTTCTTTTATTAAAGTTTATTTATTTATGCATACAAGCACTGGGGCACAGACCAGAGGTCTAGGGGGTGAGAGGATCCACCAGAGACAGAGTGGGGAACAGAACAGGCAGATCAACTGAATCACACAGCTGAGGGGAGCAGCGGGCAATATAGGAGAGGTCTGCGGTGCCATATGGGTCACAGTGACTGCGGTTTGCTTCACAGTGCATTGCTTAACCCCTTGTGCTACCAGGGAGGCCCCCATAGTAAGTTCTCATGAGACTTGTTTTTTTTTTTTTTTTAAAGATTTATTTATTTATGCATACAAGCACTGGGGTACAGGCCAGAGTTGCGGGAGGTGAGAGGATTCACCCGAGACAGAGTGGGGAGCGGAACAGGCAGATGGACTGAAACACACTGCTGAGGGGAGCAGCGGGGAGGCAGGAGAGGTCTGCTGCGCCATGTGGGTCCCCTCCCTGGCCAGCGGCAGGGATTGAACTCGTGCTGCAGTGGCTGCGGTCCGCTTCACTGTGCATTGCTTAACCCGCTGCGCCACCAGGGAGGCCCTCATGAGACTTGTTTACACAATCTTGGTGGACCATCCATGTGTCCACAGATGGAACCTCCCTGACTGGAGATGAGGGGCAGGGAGGGAACTGTGGCAGTCGACTGTTTAAAGCTGTTTTATTCAGTTAAGGGAAGTTCAGGACGATTTCTTTCTACATCTGCTGGAGGACTTGAAAGTCCCTTCCCCAGTCATTTCCCCACTATCTTAGCAGAGTATGAGGTCCTGGGCTCACTCATGAGGCACGATATTCCCAGAGTATCTGCTAAAAGCTTCTGTTCTCCAGGGAACTTTCCTGGATAATACAACAAGCTCCACCGTACAGCTGCAGAGCCTCCACCTGCCATTACTTCTTTGCCTGTGGGTTTTCTGAGAAGGTACTCTTTCTCTCCCCTTTTTGTGTGCCTCGCTTCAACTGCCCAAAGAGTTCTATCTTCAGTAGAGACTAAAGATCCAGTAAGTTTTTGTGTTTTGTTTTGTTTTTAAGGCAAAAGGATATGCTTTATTATTGGCAGAATTATCCTGAAATAGTTCCTGAAATAGCTGCTACTGGGGTAAGGACTGAGATGAAAGGTGAAGCTATCGAATGTCCCTTTCTGAGATTTTTCTAATTTAAAAGAAAGTTATTATTGTTGTGGTAACATTGGATTACAACATTGTTGTTGTTTTGGAGGTTTAGGGTCCCCCCCTTCAGGTGTTGTTATTACACCACGCCTGCCACCCACGCACCCGTAGCTCACCACCAAAGTCCATTGTGTTCCTTTCCCACTTCTCTCAACCCTCCTCCACCTCTCATAACCACAGTTCCACCATCAGACTTTAAGGTTTGTTATAGCTTTGTTTTATCTGACCTTTTGTTTTGTTTCTCTATATTCCATATATACATGACACCATCCAGTATTTATCTTTCCCCTTATAATTTATTTCACTTAGCATAATCCCCTCCAGTTCCATCCATGTTGTCACAAAAGGCAAGAGATTGTCTTTTTAAAGAGCTGAGTAGCATTCCATTGTTTATATATACCTCATCATCCTGATCCACTCATTTGCTTTTGGGCACTTAGGTGGTTTCCACAGTTTGGCTATTGTAAATAGTGCTGCAATAAACATGGGAATTCATATTTCTCTTTGAATTAGTGTTTTTGTACTCTTCGGCCAGTAATCTTCTAAGTCTCACTCCTTGGGACTGTACCATCCTTTTTTAACAGGGGCAACTGCATTTCACTAACATGAAGTCAAGCATCTGGAAATTGCTCAAGAATGAGGAAAAAGGAGATAGGCAACAAGAATCCTTGGCTTAATCCATAAACGGAATTTCCTAAAAACACGATGGTTCAGGACTTTTAAGTCCATCTTTAATTCAGTCAGACAGAAACAGTTCCACAGCCTGCCAATGCTTTGCAGGACTTCTGCTGGCAGGAGTCTGGGCTCGGGCACATGGCAAGGAAGAACTATTTGAATCCTATCATTATTCCAACGCCCCACCTGTCTGAAGACAATCAATACTCCTGCCCCTTGGGCGGCCCTCTCTTATCAACCAGTTCAGTGGAGGGGCCATGGCCCCCACAGTCTGGAGGAGATGTCATAATTCAGTAAGGCTGGGCGACTCATTCTAGGTTTGCGATACCCATTTTACTCTTAAGAAGCTAAACCTCAGACAGCAAGTCATGATATGCCTGATGTCGTGACTTGGGTCTCAAGGTGCCTCTTTTTCCTGGTTGGGATATTTTACTCTTCAAGAAGACCTAAGTTCAAGGTGCTCCCCTCCCACAGCAGGCCAGCGCCGCTGGAGAACTGCAGGCATCAAAACGTTTTGGACCTGGAGCTGACCCAGACGTGCCGCCGCACCTGCACACTCCACCAAGACCGCGCGGCTCCGAGGGCTCGGAGCGGAAGCTGACCCCAGTGCCGGGTGGGCGGCGGAGGCGGGGACGCGGTGCGGCTGGGCGGGGACGGGCGTAGGATGAGTGGTAGTAGAGTCCCCGCGCTCCCAAAGCCCGATCCGGCGTCCTCGGCGTCTCCCGGGACAACCTCTGGTGCCACCCTCTAGGAGCGCGGGGACGGTTATTTTGATTCGTGAGCAGGGGGCGGGGTATCTCACCTCAGGGACCAATCAAAGGCTTAGAAAGTCCTATATGCAAATCTGCGGGACCGACGGACCAAACTGGGAGGAGCGTAGTTTGGGGTTAGGGGTTGTCTGGCAGCCTGGACGCGTGTCTCCTTAATCCTTCGAAGAGGGGACCCGCAAGTGTGGTGAGAGCGATACGGGCAGCGGAGCAGGGGCGAGACTGGGGAGAGGGATTCGCGGGTAAGAGCGCCCTGTCGTCCTCGGTGCTGGCCCCAGACTGCGGTCTCCTAGTGGCTCCCCACTGAAAATCTGGTTCTACACCCCGCCCACGTCCCCCCACGGTGCCCAGTCCCTCAGAGCTGTCCTCTCTGCCCGCCCTGGTGGCGTTCTACGGCAAAAGCCACACGGCCCCTGCGCCCCTCGGCTCCGGCAGCTCACCCCTTCCCAGCGTCTCTATTTAACGCTCGCCCTCTTCCCCGCCCCTACTCGCGTTCGCCGCTAAAATACCGTCAATTCCTTTTCTAACCCTCTGTACTCCGATGCCAGGACCAGGTTCCCACACTGACTCGTCTTTTCCAAGCTTCACAGTCCCTCCTATCCCCACCTTTCTCCCACACCCGTGTCTCCCTCCCGGTGCATCCTCAGTTCCTGTCGTTCCTCGATTTCCCAAACCGGGTGTCCTAAGGAAACTGTCCTTCAGATAACAGATCTCTGGGTATCGCAGAGCTTACTCTACCTTCTTCTTCCCCGTCACTGGATCCTTCTCTGGATCATTTTCCTTTCTTTATTATTTCTCACTACCTGAGGGAAAACTCTCCTAAGCTTGAGGAAAATTCTTCTGTGGGATTCGAACTCTAGGAAAAATGTAACTTACATTTGGGGATGACGTGGGAAAGGAGCTAACGTCTTTAAGCACAGGTATGTTCCAGGCCCTTCAATAAGTTATTTAATATGCATCTCAGTCCTATCGTATATTTTCATCTCACAATATAACCCTTATATTGAACCAAACACCCCTTTAAAAGCATTAGAAACCTTAACTCCATCTTTAAAACAACCCCATGAAATGAATTCTTTTTATTACCCTCATTTGATTATAAGAGATCTCCTATTATGCCAACTTGAATATCATATTTTATTGTATTATGTATTATAAGGTACAGAGAGACTCAGTTAACTCACCCAAGTCACCCTTTTAGTAAGTGGTAGGGTTGGTATTTGGGTCCATATCCAGATGTTTTTGCTAATAATGCAGTGAGTATTATTATGGAGAAAATGGCTGTGCAGAGCCTGACCTGAAAATTGCATCTTCCAGTCTTGCAGAATCCCTTAATTTCTAGTAGAATAAAAGATGACATTCAAGTAGGCGATTCTTATTATTCCCAGTAAATGTGGTGGGTCATCGTGAGCACTTCTTACTGGCAGAGCCCTTGAACAGTTGCATGCTCCCCCCTCCCTAATTAGTTTGCTTTTTACCAAAGAACCCTTTAAGCTGTGTTGAAATTCAAAGAATGACTAGCATGAAAAGCCAAAAGGCCACAGTAGGCATTTTATCCTTGTACCAAAGCTCAAAATATAAGAAATTTCTACCCACGAAGCTTTTATCTGCCTGGTAGCCTTGTAATCACAGGAAAGATAGAGGATGAGGGAGGAGATATACTAAGTCAAAGAGACAAAGCTGAAAGCAATATTTAGAGGTCTTACCTCCACATTTCCTTCCTACTCCATCCCCCTTGTCTTTTTTCAAGAACTAGCCATTGGAGGTTTTCAGAGGGATGCTTCTAGTAGGGGAATGAGGACTCATGGATGAAAAAGGGAGGGGGAGGTGCAGGAAAACTATTACTGGTTGGAGGAGAAGGAAGTCCCAGGCAGACACAGTAGGAAAGCTCTTCAGTGCCATATGTATTACTATGACTGGAAGAAAAATCTAAGCTGTAATGTTCAGGATGAAAAAGCTTCACTAAAACTTGAGACATGTACTCCTAAGGATTTTATTAATCAACCATCAATTTCTTTCCTCCCATTTGAGGATATCCATGTTAATTCAACCTTGCAAGAAAAACACACAAACAAACCATCCTGTGAATGCTTCCCACCATCCTGTGACTCCTTTAGGGGAAAGAGGTGTAGTTAACATGTATAGTCTTTCAGAAGTTGAAATGAGACCTGTTCCTCCTTTGAGATTTTCCAAATAGCCTGCAGTGTTTTCAGGGAACCAGCCCAGTTCTCACTCTCTCCCCCTGGTGGCAGTAAGGGACATTGTCAGGATTTGGTTGGCAGCCTCTCACTTTCAAGATGGCAAGATCAAGCCCCATTCTAAAGTGGAAGGAAACATCAGGGTTTTTTACCCCATTGTTTTAATTATCCTCTTTAGAAAGCTCAACTGAATGTGTCTTATGTCATTAAGAAAAACCAAAAATGATATTTACTACACTTGCTACATTGTTAGCACAATTTAGTCTACTATTTAAAATTCCTCAAAGCATTTAGTTCACACTAACCTGACATAATAGAAAGATAAGCAGAGGGGCCTGGGAGGCTGGGGCTTAAGTCCTGGTCATATGCAAGCCCAGTCGTTTCCCCCCCCACCCCCCAGCTGGGAGGGGGCATTTCAAAATCATCTCTAAGAAAAGCAAATTGAACTGGGCACACTCTTAAGTCCCTCCAAATTATAATAAGCTCCATAAGAGCTTAAAAAATGATCTTTTTTTTTTAAAGATTTATTTATGCATACAAACACTGGGGTACAGGCCAGAGTCCAGGGAGGTGAAAGGATTCACTAGAGACAGAGTGGGGAGCAGAACAGGCAGACTGACTGAAACACACTGCTGAGGGGAGCAGCCAGCAAGGTAGGAAAGGTCTGCTTTGCCATGTGGGTCCCCTCCCTGGCCAGCGGCAGGGATTGAACTTGTGTTGCAGTGGCTGTGGTTTGCTTCATAGTGCTTTGCTTAACCCACTTTGCCACCAGGGAGGCCCAGAAAATGTTCTAATTACACCAGCAATAAGAGCCCTTGTACCATGTGGACACTGGTGAAAAGAATGGGAAGTGTGAAAATAAAAACAAAGTAGAAATAATAGAAATCTCAGGTTGTGGAGAATCTAGAGAGATTCAGCCACTTGTTAGAGGTGGGGATTTAGAAGCAGTTGGCTTTAAGGAAAATGATGTGAGACTAACTGATTCTCAAGGGATTGAAGTCACCCACACTCCTGGGAACTAAGAGATGCATTGCTGCATGGTACTGTCACGCCATTTATGGGTGATAAGTAGAGAGAAAAGGTGGAATATGAAGGAGAGTCAGGCTGTGGGTCAGACAGACATGGCTTCTAACTTCACCCTGCCTGGTCTTCTCATCTGTAATGGAAGGAAGATAATATCTATGCTAGGATGAGGCATTATATATATGAAGTGCTTTAGTACAATGCCTGTCATTCAGTGAATAGGTTGTACGCAATAGCTACTGTTGTAAGTAAATGAAACTTGAGTGTTTCAAGTATTTGTTTGCTATAGGAAAGGACCCAAGACCATTCTTTTAAAAAATGTTATTTACTTAATTTGCACGGCAACCCTTCTGTTACATAGATGAGGAAAATGAACCTTAAAAAACAAAATTAGTTTATACGTGTCTTCACTTGTCCAATCCACTCAGAAAGCACACAGCCCTCGGTTAAGTGCCAGACACTGTGGTAGCAGCTGAGAATTCAGACACAGTCTCTTCCATCAGAGTGTTCACCGTCCAGGGCCACGACACTGATAAGAATAGATAGTATTCACTATATCATGTGCCAAACACTGTTTTAAACACTTTGTATTATATTAACTCAAGTGAACTGTGACCTAACTCCCATAGCTAGGAAAAATCATTTTACACGTAAGGAAACTAAGGCAGAAAGAAGCTAAGTAACTTGCCTGAGGCCACAAAAGTAGGTAGTAGCAGATCAAGACTTTAGACCCAGGCACAAGGACTCAGAATCTGCATTCTCAGCCGTCACACTGCCGTTGTCTGTCAGTGTTTAAAGCCAGGCCTCTGACCGCAGAGGTCCTTAACTGCAGCGTGTATATATAACTCAGTGTGTATATATAATTGCAGTGTGTAAATATCTCACTCTCAGGTATTCTCTTTAGGCCTTGTCCTTCGGGTCTCTTGCCTCTCCTCCTCTGATTCCTTAAAGCTACAATACTGCTCTGGACAGCCAAATTGTTAGGCAGCAGAGTAGGTAGGAAGCCCTGGGTTATCAGGGAGACTGAGTAAGAAAAGTCTAGTAGAACCACGTAAGGCCCACATCTGAAAAGACTCAGAGGGCTTGGTTTCAGTTAGATCGTATCTAGTTCTTCTTCTGAAAATGGGGACATTAACATGTTTTCTTTTGTACTGCCCTGGGGAAAGCATTTTTGTTCTAACTTGTTACTGCTTGGAGGCCAGAGATATTTTCCCGAGGAGGACTGGAAAATTCAGTTTATGGAGCCAGACATGTAACCTAAACAAGAGTGGTGATGTGGGTATAAGGAAATGTTCCCTCTCATTTAATGTTATAAGGAAAAGAGCAGCACAAGGGTAGCTGCTGCTTAACTCCTGTATCTGGGAGACTATAAGGAATGTTAGGGACTGAGGCAGGCTGGAAAATGTCTAAAGAGGTAGCCATTATTTGATTCTGGTTGATTGCTGTAATAAAGCAGAGAGAACCAACTTTTCCAAAAGACATAGAAATCTGGATTTTTGTAGAAATCTACTTTTTCTAGTTATCATCAATTACTTCTGTTTAATAACTATAACAGCCACACACAACTGTAGCCTGTATCTACAAGCTACATTCAGGGTGCACACCCCATAGACAACCTTTCAGGGAGATAGTCTCTTTCAGGTGACTTTGGAGAGAAGCCAGCAGGATTTAACCTTAGGGATTAAAAAGAAAATAGGGACTGGGGTGGGGGGTGGGGGTGGGGAGCGAAAGAAGACTAAAAAAGCAAAAAATAGTGACATATGCCGATGACTATTATTTGATATCTTGCACCTGTCTCAGGTGACATACAGGTGACCTCTGGTGTCACAGGTAACTTAGAATACAAGAGAGCACAGGCAAGAATGCTTCAGTGAACTGGTCTTTTAAAAATACATGGACCCAGCTCCTGACATGTACCTGGTGCCCTTCCACACAAGAGTAAACAGAATTTGACCATTATGGGGATTTTTCTCTTTGAGGCAGGCAAAAGCAGCCATGGCTTGTTCTTAGCACTTGGGCAAGGGCTCGAAAAGGGCAAAATAATGGCAACTCCAAAGATCCAATTCAGGGTCAGTTTTCTCGCCTCAAGTTAGCATTAACCTTTAGGTAAACGAAGCCACTCCTCCAGGGCTTGGTAAATAGGAGCCCTCGTGGAGGGGTAGGGGAGTGGAGCTGACGGTTTACTTGGAAGAAAAGGAGCAGTTCAAGGTCAAGATTTCCTGTACCTTAATCCTTTTGAACTTTGCAAGAATGTACCTGTTCAGTGGGGCCCAGGTTTCATTGGTTAGTTGTACTGAGCACAACTCTTTCTGTCCCTTGCTCAGGTGTCACCATGAAAGGACTTGGGTGTAAGTGGCAGCTTCCTCAGTAAGAGAGAAATAAGCCGGGATCTTTGGTGGACTTAATAATTCTGACCTACTGCTAAGGGGTGGCTGTGAGCATTCTACGAGGTGGTGATTGTGACGATTCTCTGAAATGCCTAAAAAACCATACCCACGTAAGGGCTTGTTATTTATAGGTAGCCTTTCTGTTAAAGGTGCCACCCACCACTGATTTTGGCTTGGGAAAGGGACAGAGAGGTGGAAGGGTGTAGGAACGTTAAAAGCATGGCCGCGGGGTATAAAGCTTGTCTAGAATTAGCAAGTTTGGGTTCAGAGGGGGTGAGTCCCTAGAGATCACATGACTGTGGTGAGCTGGTTATAATTGCATGCTGCTGGTAGTAGTCCCAATTGTTGGAACCCCTCTGGGAAACAGCATGGTGATATAAATAAATAAAGACATACATAAATATTATCTGCATAATTTTCATATTCATTAACCTGATGATCCTGGAGCTGGAGAGAAGCTTAAGAAAATAATCCTAAAGCAATAAAAGGTCTTCTTATTGAAAGTGTGCATTTTAGAGCTATTTGTACTGTGGAAAAGTCGAAAGCAATTTGTGTTGCCAGCAATAAGGCAATAGTTGGTTAAATTTAGTAACACATTCCTTCAATGGGATGTTGTTAAAAAGACTAGGAGCTTGTGGAAGTTGCCACATGCCAAAGGAAGTTTATGATATTATACTAAGTGGGCAAAAAGCATGTACAAAATTGTTTGTATTTTGATAAGAATGATGAGAATAGTTAGGTTGAAAATCAAGAACGAAAGAAGATGCACCAAGGGTCAAGGTTGCTATGTTGGGGTAGAAAAACTGCAATGAATTTTCTGCCCTACCCTTTTCTAAACCTCCTTTAATGTGATAGTATATCAACAACAATAATAAATGATGGGGCCTCCCTGGTGGCACAGTGGGTTAAGCAATGCACTATGAAGCAAACGGCAGCAGCTGCAGCACGAGTTCAATCCCTGTTGCTGGCCAGGGAGCTGACCCACATGGTGCGGCAGACCTCTCCTGCCTTGCCCGCTGCTCCCCTCAGCAGTGTATTTCAGTTGATCTGCCTGTTCTGCTCCCCGCTCTCTGTGGTGAATCCTCTCACCCCCCCACACCTCTGGCCTGTACCCCAGTGCTTGTATGCATAAATAAATAAACCTTTAAAAATAATAATAATAACAAATTATAATGAAGATATTACTAATATCTTTGGGAAAAACACCCATGAGCTTGTGAGGGAAATCAATGGGTAGTAAGTGGCAAGAAGACCAGAGGCCTCAAAGAAGAGGGACTGAAACCCTAAGATCTCAGTTGGCAGGGTTTTTGGAGGTGAGGAGAGGTGAGAACACCAGAATTTGGCCTTAAGGTCACAGAAGCCTGGGATGGGAAGGGGTGTGAATCCACTAACTGGGCCTGGGCAGTCTCAGTTACCCAAGGGCAAAGGAAGCACAATCCTAAGGGGTAGTGAAACCAAGAGCATTAAAAACCACTAAAACATTTGAAATTTCAAGCAAATGTCAAAGAAGTCATGGGCGTGGGGGTGGGGGCACAGGATGACAACTTTGCTGAACTTCCTTAGAGGTATTGTAAATTTGGCCTTGCTTTTAATTGGGTCATAGGGGAGATGTAGCAGCCTTTTCTGTGACTGGGGTCTGTGAAGATCCTCATATGGCCCTGGATTTCCATCTCATTCAGTCAGCTCTGGACCACATTACCTTCACATTCACTCTCAGATTGGTGGAGGGGTTCAGTGCAGGGCCCAAACAGTTAATGGACCTCCTCCAAGCACCTCATCTGCACCCTCTGGGACTAACTCCCTCCAGTGGACTTGTTTCTGAGGCTGTCTCTAGACACTCACTCACTTTAATAATAAGATTGTTTACCAGGTGGTGCCATGCATAGCATCTCAGCCAGCTCCTGAGAACCCCAGGTGGGAAAAAGCAAGGCCAGGGTTGGTTGAGTGAGTCCCCAAGGTCATAGTCAGTAACAAAAGGTGGATTCAGCTCACTCCTGGAGCTGGCACTAACCCTGCAGGTGGGTGGCATTTTGTAACCTGAAACCTGTTGCCTGGTGGCCAAGCCCTGGTCCACCACTCACATGAGCAAGGTAGGGGGTCCCCCTGCAGGTGGATCCAAGTAACTGCCGCTCCTTCTGCCCTCTCCAGGGGGAGGGTGTATTTCCCAGCCCGGGCCCAGGCCCAGGAGATGCTCCAGCGCCTGCCTTTGGAAGGCCAGAAAGGGACAGACTCGGAGGAGAGGGAGGACAGTTCCATAGAAGATCTGAAAGAAATCAGCACCCTGGCTTTTGTGAGAGAGAACACGGGGGCCCAAAAGGGCCCTCAGAATGCCCAGCAGCAAGGCAAGAAGAAGAGGAAGAAAAAGAGGTTAGGATTGAAAGATGGGACATGGGGGAAGGAGGTCTCAGCTGCCGATAAGACCGTGACCGAGAAACCACGGGCTGAGGCAGATAGTGCGCTGCAACTGGAAACCTCTTTGATTCATTATGGAAAGTGCACTTTTAAGGATTTGTTTTGTAGAAGCAAATAACGGTGTGTGTGTGTGTATATTCTAAAACCACACCTTGTCCTTAACTTCATTCTGTTTGTTTTTTGTTAAAAAACAAAATTGTGTGTGGGGAGATTATCTCCTTTTTTTTTTTAGAGTTATTTAATTATATTTGATATATCTCCTTCTTTTAAGGATGTGCTCATTGGCCTGGCGATGGAGGGCACTTTAAATCTGACAGAACCGCCCTGACTTTGTAGGTCTCACTTGCAGCATCTGTACTCCAGTTCTTGTTTCAAATTCTGCCTTGCCTTGCTCCATTTTGGGGGAGAATGAATCACTGCTCAGACTCTTTGAGGCCTGAGAGTTTGCCCTCTTTCTAATTCAGTGTCCCTTAATGGAGGGAGCAGGAGGGAGAACAATGCGTATTTTGGCCAAAAAGATTTTCAGCTTCTGTCCCTGATATGCCGCTGGAGTAAAAGGGTGGAGGAGGCGATGCTGCTGCTAAGACACTGTAAAATACTGAGCTGCACCTGCAATCCAGGGTTTCTACCTGTCGGGAGTGCACCGACACCCACCCTTCTGAGCCATGTGACCAGGAAGGGGACGGTCAAACCAGGCCTTGGGTGGCAGGTTGGGCTGCACGCAGCTCCAGCTGGGATGGCGTGTCTCTGGGTATAGTCACTTGTTCTGGCAGGCGTGTCTGTCTCTGTCTTGCTGCTTTCCGTTTTCTCTTTTCCAGATGATTGGTGATCAATCTATCCAGCTGCCGATACGAGAGTGGTGAGCATCTGTTTAAGGGATCTGTGATAGGAACCCACTGGATTCCCCCAAAGGACTGGAAAGGGTCATTCTTGCATATTCTTTTTTTTTTTTTACATTTTGAAAGGACAGGTCTATTAGGAAAAGGAGAAAGAAAAAGAGAGCACCTGCGTGGTCTCAGGCAGTCAAGAGAGCTCACTCTTGCATCTTCTTGAGAATAAAAAGGGTTGTCTCCAAATATTTGCTTCTTCCAGCTCAATGAGCATTTTGAGGAAGTTGGGAATGTCATTCCAAGAAAATGGGCTGACACAATGGTGAGGATGTTGACTTCCTGGTGCTTATCTGTGTTGATCTGGGGGTCTGGTTGTCGAGAAGCAGCTGTTGCCATGGTCAGTGGCTCCTTTGAGCACAAGTCACAGCCTGGAGGCCATGTCTGAAGATGACCTGCAAACCTACTCTGTGTTAGAGCACAGAGTGGTCATTTTCATTTGAATCAGAATGGCGTGAGCTGGTCCCGTGTCTCGGTCCCTGCAGGCATATCTTCCTTTCCAGGCCTAGCAGACATTCTGAGTTGATATTGGAGTCACTTGCCAGTTACTAATACAAACAGGGACAAGGGAAGAAGGATGTGACAGCATATATGTGGTTTGGAAGTAACATTGTTTAATTTTTTTTTCTGTCCATTTACCTTACTAATTAAGCTTGACTCTGGTGATGTTTAAGGATTAGTTTATATTCCCTGAACATTCAGGGCTTAGTGTTTGGAGGAAAGCCAGAGGCCCACTTCCTGGCAAGAGGAAGCAGCACCAGTGAGACATTCATCCCAGATCACCTGCGGTGGGGACGCTGGGACCGAAGCTGTATTCTTCCACAGCTTTCAACTCCCCACCTTCCTTTCTTGGCAATGATGTGTCCAATGGGGCAAGATGTCTTTCAGTTCCAAGGAGTTGAGGTGTCTCCCATTAGTGCTTGATCTGGGAGCCCCAAGAGACACAACCTTCCCACCCCATGCTCCTCCCCCACTTTCCAGGCTAACAGGCCTTTCTTGCTCCAACTCCATGGCAGTGCGGAGGGCCGCCCAGCAATATGGCCTTCGAGAGGGCGGGGAAAATGATGACTGGACTCTCTACTGGACTGACTACTCGGTGTCACTGGAGCGGGTGATGGAAATGAAAAGCTACCAGGTATCTGGGTCAGAGCTGGTCCTTAGTATGAGTGTGGAACCCACACACTGGGACCCCTCTTCTTTGACTGTCCCCCGAAAGGAACTCATGGGTATTCCCATCTCCCTCATCGTCCACGAATTCTGACTTCCTTTGCAGAAAATCAATCACTTCCCTGGGATGAATGAGATCTGCCGTAAGGACTTGCTGGCCAGGAATATGAGCCGCATGTTAAAGATGTTCCCTAAAGATTTCCATTTCTTCCCTAGGACCTGGTGTCTCCCTGCTGAGTGAGTGTCTGCCCGTGCGCCTCCTCCATGCACCACTAGCAGCTGCCCCCACTAGCCTGGTGGCTCCTTTCCCTTCCCAGCTGAGCTCCCACCTCTCGCTCCTCTTCAGAAAGAGAAAGATAAAGACTGTATGTGTCCAAGGTTTAGAAAGCACAAGGTTCTATAAAATAGAATAAAATAGATGACAGTGAGGGGCTGGGTGCTTGAGAGCCTGTGCCAGAAAATTTGTTCTGGTCCTGAAAGTTGTTGATTTTGAACTTGTTCCAACCTTTCCACTGTACAGTTCTGAATTTGTAAGGATGGTGAGCACTTCCGAAGGGAGTGAGGTAAAGGTTGGCGCGCAGGTGAGGAGAAGAGAGGGCACAGGGGGCTGTCTCGGGGCAGGTCTCCAGAGAGTCAGCCCTTCCCTGCCCCTGGCCCCACGCTACCCTCTTGAGACTGGACATCCATTCTTAGTCCATAAAATAGTCTGGACTCTGCCACAGAGAAACAGGACAAATGTGAGATGATCTGGACATGATCTGATGTTCGAGAGGAGGCTAGAGAGGCGTCACCATCCGAAGTGTAGTCATATATAAAAAAAGAATTATATGCAAGACCCGGAGGAACCCCACTCTCCCCTCTCCATCCAGGGCTCTCTATCCAGGAGCTGCAGGGTTCTAGCCTTTCCTGGCTTGTCTGGAACAACTTTGAGCTCTCAGCATCAACTCAGAAGGGAATATGTTTGCCATCAGGTCAACAGGCACCTCCCAATTTCATGCCACTGAGGAGCCTTGCTGTTCGGTGACCCCTCCCACCCCATAAAGCTCCTCGAGTGAAAATGCAAACCAAGAAGTAGAATGAGGCTGAGACTCATAATCCATTATGTTAGTTTATTTCTTCCTTCTGAAGATACTTTTTTCCATGTATATTCAAAGACAGCTTTTGCCCTCTCACACTCTGGATGGAGTGGGAGTTATAAACAGAGTTCAGAGTGGAGGGGAGAGACTGATCCACCCTGGGCTTGTCACTTGTCAGGCCGTGTGTCAGATCTGGAACTCCAAATCTCCTGCAACCCCAGGGAACCCAGTGGCCTGGATTACAGCTCCCTTCAAGGGTGCACAGCGTGTAGCGGCCTGCACTGCATCATGTAGCCAATGACCATGAGAGATGGGTGGCATTAACCTCATTGTGTAAATGATGGAATGGAGGCTTAGAGAGTCAAGTCCTTGCAGAGGATGACCCTGCTGGCAGTAGTGTTGCTGGGGCTTAAATCCAGGCCTGAATCCCTTCAAAGCCTGCCTCTCTACTGTATACGTCCCACTGTGTCTCCTGTGTCTGGACCTCTCAGCATCTGTCAATTTGTCAATTCCAGGGCTTTTGTCACGTTAGATACATTAGATAGCTAGATAGCTTTTTTTTTTTAATAAAGAGGGAGGCTTCCTTTTCCCTGCTCTCCCAGCTAAAGGTGCATCTTGTTCTCATTCCCTCCCTGCTATGATAGCTGGGGAGATTTGCAGAATTACAGCAGGTCAAGAAAAAATAAGACATACATTTGTAAGCCGGATTCGGGCTGCCAAGGAAGAGGTATATTTATCACCCGGACGGTGAAAGAAATCAAACCAGGGGAGGATATGATCTGTCAGCTCTATATTTCAAAGGTACTTCCTCACTGTGATTATTTATTTATAACCCATACAACCTAAGGCTCTGGCCCCAGTGCGTGGAATGTGAGCTGAGGAAGCAGAGGGTGAGGGTGTGGGTGAAGCTGATTTTGTCATACTGAGCCCTCTGATTAGGGAGGTAACATGTACGTGGGCCAGTGTCCCTTTCCCTTGCACCCTCGTCGATTGGTCTGGCCCTATCCAGCTGGCCTCTTGCCTCTAACAGACGTCGGTTGGGAGAGTACCTTTGTCCTGTGGGAAGTCCCACCTCACTTGGGAGAGGGGAATAGTCCAGGAGAGATAATGGCAACCAGCTTTGTTCTGTGACTAGCGGTCACCGGTCACAGGGTAAAGACCAAAAGCCCACCGAAGGGAGGGTTTCTTGGGAAGTGTGCGTGGAGGAAGGGACGCTGGCCGGCAGCACAGGTCATCAGGGCAGGGATAATTCTAGCAGGAACGAAACAGAAGCACAGCCCTGGATGTTGGCAGCACGTCCTTCATGGAAGAACTTTTTTTTAAAAGAAAAAGATTTATTTATTTATGCACACAAGAGCTGGGGTACAGGCCAGAGTCGCGGGAGGTGAGAGGATTCACCAGAGACAGAGTGTGGGGAGCAGACCAGGCAGATCGACTGAAATACACTGCTGAGGGGAGCAGTGGGGAGACAGGGAAGGCCTGGCTGGGGATCGAACTTGCGCTGCTGTGCTGTGGATGCTTCACAGTGCAGAGCTCAACTGGCTGTGCCGCCAGCGAAGCCCATGGCAGAATGTTTTAATGTCAGCGTGTTTAGTTGCCAGGAGATCTCCTGGAGGTGGTACTTTGTGCCATTTAGCAGATCAGAAAATCAAGGACAGTGGTTTAGTGACATGGCCACATGGTGGGCTATAGAACCCGAGTCCCTTGTGCCCCTCCTCAGCCCTGGCCACGCCTGCATTCTGATGTACAAGTTGAATTTCATCTCAAATGCTTGTGTCTCTCCTGCCAGCCCTTTATCATCGACGGGTTCAAGTTTGACCTCCGAATTTATGTGCTGATGACGTCCTGTGACCCTCTCCGGATCTTTGTGTACAATGAAGGACTGGCCCGCTTCGCTACCACCTCTTACTCCCACCCCTGCACAGACAACCTGGTGAGCCCGGGGGACACGCCTCGCCCTCTCTCCCTTTGTGTGACAGAAACTCTGAGTTGAAACCTCTTTGAGACAGCGTAGGCACAGCTGTCATTTGCTGAGCACTTACTGTGTGCCGGTTTGCACCTGTTCTTTCATTTAACCCTCCCATGGACCCTCAGAAATAGGGATTGTTGTTTCCAGGTGACATGAGGAAATGAAAACCGAGAGTGTAGGGGACCTGTGCAAAGTCCCAGAGCCAGAGGGGGTGAGGCTGGCACTCGTGGCCAGGTCTGCCTGAAGACAAAGCCAGTGACTCAGGCCCGAAGTGCTGAAGCCTAGAGGGCCATGGGTCAACCCCGTTCCTGCCCCCGCAGCCCCCAGCTCTCTGCGGGCAGAGCACCACTCAATCTCAGCAGGAACTGGAGTTTCTTCTACTCCGGGCCATGCGAAACCCCCCTTACTTCCTCTCTTTTGCCAGTTTAAGTGAGTCCTTAGCCATCCCCTTTCTCGTCCATCAATTTAAACCCCGGGAGACTGGCAGGGGGCAGAAGGGAGACATAGGAGGGGGCAGAGAGGCTGTGAAGGCCTGCCTTGCTGCCTGACCCCACGCACTATGCTTCTTTCCCCAGGACGATATCTGCATGCACCTGACTAATTATTCCATTAATAAGCACAGTTCTAATTTCATTCAAGATGCTCAATCTGGCAGTAAAAGGTAAGGAGGTGCTTCCCTTCTCCTTCCTTTCCCTGCCAATCTCAGCTGCTTTCTGGGACTCTGCCCCTCAGTGTCTCCATGTTGGGTCATGTGGTCTCAGAGACTATTTCTTTGGCTCGAAACCCAGAATAGACTCCTTAGTCTCTGCCCTCTGACTGTTAATCATTAAAAGAAGGCCACATCATAAAACCCCAGGAGGTGGGGAAGAGGGGAGATAAACAGGGACTGTTTCCCCAGCTGGATGTACACACACACACACACACACACCACACACCAGTACAGTTGGCCCTTCTGACGTTTTGAAACCAGCAGGTAGTGACGGCGAGTCTGCCACGGGACTAGGACATGCCAGTGGTTGCCCCTTGGCCCGTGGTTCCCAGATGGGCGGGGATGTTCTCCAGTAGATTCTCCGACAGTGTGACACCATGTCCTGGTGTGACATGACATATGGCTAAGTACCCCCAGAAGAAATGAGAAGAATGTGAGAGTAGTTTTCCAAGTAGCTCGTTCATGTTAGTGTCCAGTCCTGTCCCTCTGAGTTTTAAGAGAAGGAAATGTGAGCATGTCCAGAGAAAGGGGAGAGGAGGTGTGTACGGAGGCCCGGTGTGCTGGGCCTGCGCGGCGCTTTGCGCGTGTTTTCCCCACGGACTGCTCATGCGTTGTGGCAGAGGCTTCGCCGTCTCCCCTGCCAGTGGAGAGCTGAGTTAGGTGCTGGTTCCACTGCACAGGCGGGAGGCCCTGGGCTAGAGGTTGAGTGAGTTGCCCACAGCTCTACGTGCTGGAGCAGGAGGCGAAGGTGGGTCATTCAGACCACGAGGCTCACGCTCTTGCTCCCGCCCCAGGCTTCCACGGATAGAGAAACAGGCCATCTGTCTGACTTCGGAGCCTCAGAGAGCAGTTTCACGACTCCCTCCTTCCTCCTTGGGGTTAGAGTTCCAAAACACAGGGGATGCTTGCTGGGCCTAGCCTGGCTGAGGGAGTGTGGGGGGCCAGGAGGAGGAGTCCCCTGTTCTGCCTGAAGATCACCCACCTGCTCTTCCCTACCTGAGCCTCTGCCCCGCGGCATGTGGCGCACAGGTGCTTGGGGAGACCCACCCTCCAGTCCTGACTGACTTCTGCCGGCTGCATGAGCTTGGACAAGTCACTTGCTCACTCTGAGCCTCCCTTTCCTGGGCTGCAGCTGGAGGGCGGAGAGAGTCCTGACAGCTGTGTGAACAGCAGGGCGTCCATAGTCACGGTGACGGTGACGTTTCCTGAGTGAGGGCACGCAGTCCAAGGGCCCTACTGCCCTCCTCCTGTAAGACCTGACCCCCAGGCCATGATGGGGCATTGTAGCGGCAGGAAAGGTGGCACAGGTGCAAGGTTCAGGATGATTCTGGGCAGACGAGTCAAGGAAGGAGAGTCTTGGAGCCCTTGGTGGCTTTTCATGCTTTTATTAGTAGAGGGGGCCAGGTACATGGCAGGCATGGGTGCAGGGGGTCCGGGAGGCTGGTAGGCCTCCCAGCCCCCAGCGCATCTCACCCTCTCAGTTGCTTCTTCGCTCTCTCTCTCTCTGCTGCTCTTGCTTTCACTGCTGCTCGTCAGTACTGTCGGTCCCGTTGGTTCTGGCGTCCTCATGACGCCGCCCATTTAAGCCCGTGTCCAACTCAGGTGCGCCCACTTGCGCATGCTCACCCTGGAATGCTCGCAGCACCGCAGGTGTCCATCATCACAGTGGTGGGAGGGTGGAAAGCCCTGATAGTTCTCTGACCCTACAGGCATGTTGTGGGGTGTCAGGACTAAGATGAGACTGCAGTGTTCTGCTGTCTTCCAACTTCCCTCCCTCCTTCCTCTTCTTTCTTACCTCTCTCTCCTGCCCTGCTCTCTTCCACCCACCTCTGCTAGAGCAGCCATCTGCCTTCCCCCCTGCCCCCCCACCTTGCACTCCCCCCTCAGTTCCAGGCCTATCTCTCCTCAGTTCCACCTGGACCTCTCCCTGTTGCACCAAGTCAGCATTTTCCAGCATGGGCGTGTTCTCTCTGCTGGCGCCACCCCAGCATTCCAAATTGGCATCCGGGCATTGCTCCCCACCTCTCTCTTGCACTCTGCAGGGCTGGAGTCTGGGGTCATCTCCATCTCGGATGTTTCCAGTGAGCCATTGGATTTCCCCGGCTCCTCCTTCCTTCCCACTAGGCCTCTCTCCAGCCTCAGACGTGGATGACTGCACTGGCTTCCTCATTCTTTTCCCTGCTCCACTCACTGCTTAACCCTCTGTACCTCCATTTCCTCATCTTTTAAATGACATAAGTCAGAAGACACATGAAGTACTGGCTGGCCTGCCACACACGTGCCGTGGGGCTCCGTTGAGGTACGTGCATGACTGGGCTTCAAAAGCTATCACCCTCGTGCAATCAGAGGCTGCTATTTGTCTCAGACGCTCCACATCCCGTGTTCCTTCCACTCTCGAGTGACCAGTGTGACTCCAGGCGCCTAGAGTGCCAAGTTCAAAACCTTATATTTGATCTACTGTAACTTGACCTGGCCCAATTTCCCAGGTCCTACTGCTACTTACTTGCTTGCTGAGTGCTCTCTCTATGCCAGGCGCTGATCTGAGCAACATATGTCCCTCAGACCATTGAATCCTCACATGACCATCACCACCACCAAGCAGGCCTTACTGTCATCGTCCCCGTTTTGCCTATCAGAAAACTGAGGTGTGGAAAGGTGAAGTAATCAAGGTCACACAGCTGGGAAGTGGCCGAGCTGCTGGAATTCAAACTCGGGGCTCTCAGTCCCCAAGTCTGCACCCTAACTATCTGGTAACACTGCCTGTGCTGTTCCCTCCAGGGTGCTCTCGCTCTCCTCCGGCAGACAGGCCTTGCCCATTCGCACCTCTCCATCTTTGCTCAACTCCACGTGAGCATGGAAGAGCATCCTGAAGGCCCTTCTGTCTCATGAAGCTTGCATGTTGCCCTTTCCGGTCTGGTTCCAGGCTCTGGTCCAGTCACATGACACTGAGGCACCACCTCACTGTCTTCTGGGTGGGCCTCACCTAACAGACAAGGGGATCGGGCTCCACCTCTAAGGACAAGCCTGTAAGGACAAGCCTGTGGCACCTGAGTGAAACCCCCCGCAGCAAACTTTCCACCTGGGCACTCACACTCACACCAATCTGGCGCCTATTTGTCACGTGTCATGTGTCCCCGACTGTGCTTCCCCTCTTTGAGGGTGGTGCCTGGCCTTCTGGGTGCTTCCTGTGTTGCCAGGCAGAGTCCTTCCTTCCTGCTCTCCTTCCCTTTTTTTTTATATATATATATTTTAAGATTTATTTATTTATGCATACAAGCACTGGGGTACAGGCCAGAGGTGTGGGGGGGGGCGAGAGGATTCACCACAGAGAGCGGGGAGCAGAATAGGCAGATCAACAGAAGTATACTGCTGAGGGCAGCAGCGGGCACAGCAGGAGAGGTCACTGCACCATGTGGGTCCCCTCCCTGGCCGGCAGCAGGGATTGAACTCGTGCTGCAGTGGCTGAGGTTTGCTTCATAGTGCATTGCTTAACCCACTGCGCCACCAGGGAGGCCCTCTCCTTTCCTTTTTGTTCCCGCTTTCCATTTCTTCTTCCTCTTATCTTTTGAGACAATCTGCTTTTCATAGTGATGCCTTGCCTGACCCCCACTTCACCCTCCTCAGCTTGCAGCCAGCTGCACCTCCAGTAAGTCCCCCACCCTGAAAGGTGGGGCTGTAGACTTGGTAAGAGCAGTGAAGGGGAAAACAGAAAAGCTGGAAACCTGGCAGGGCTCTGGGGCAGGGCCAGGCAGCTCCGTCTTTCAGGGTGGCTGGCACGTGGCTGGCGTGTTCGAGAGATCTGGCTAACCACTGGTGTTGTGAGATTATCTTGTGATGTGCCTGAGTCATTCAGAAAAGGTTCGGTTGTTTTATACCATCTCTTGTGAAGCCTGGGATGTGTATGATCTATTTTCAGGAAAATTTATTTTCCAGTTAGGCAAATTAAACATATTCTTTTGCGCTTGAAAAGGTTGGCTTCAAGCAATCTGGAAAATTCATTCGTGTGCAACACTGCGTTTCATGATAGTGAGGTGGGCCTCCGTGTGGGGTGATTTTGTGTGTCCATCTTGTGTAAACGCAGCCTTGGCTGTTCATGTGTGTGGACTTCCCAAACGGCCCTCGGGCTTCCCGGACAGATGTGGTGGTTTCTTGAGATGCCCTCGTTGCACCGGCTCTGCACACACAGCAGACCCTGAGCGAATGTGCACTGTGCCCGTGCGCTGACTGCCCCTTCCTCCTCTGACTCCATTTCCTGGGGTCCCGTGTGCTCTTTGAACTACGTGGGTAAGTCCCTTGTCTTCTCATTCTCTTTCTCTTCACTCCCCTCACGTCCTCCTCCCACATTTCCACTTCCCACTTTGACTCTGCACATGCTTGTGGTGTGTGTGGGGTGTGGGGTGGGGATGGAGGATGGGTATCCCCCTGCCATTGCCTCTTGGACCTATCAGATTTGCCCTCTCTCATTACTGCCCAGCTACGAGCTGACCTCGCACATTTCCTCACAGACCTCTATCCCATGACAGGGTGGCCCGCCATCTTGCTTTGCCTGCAACTGAGGGATTTCCTGACTGTGGGAACTTTCAGTTCTAAAATCAGGACAGCACCAGTTAACCTGGTGGGGTTTATTACCTTATCTGTGCAAATGTCCTGGGATTGCCTTTTCCCCATGGACAGCCCTAGACCAAGATGTCTTTAATATTCCTAGAATCCCCTCAGATGGCTTAGATGGTACCCTGATAGCTGTGTTCCTAAAAGGCTCCGCATAGCTTCTAGTGAACACCAGGGGCTGGGAAACTATAGGCACCAAAGCAAAACCATTATGTAGGGTGTTGGGTTTTCACCTGTTACTATGTTTTCCATCCAGGCCAGGTTGTTATATCTGCATCCTCTCCAGGGCTGTGAAGGCTTGTGGAGTATGGCCCTGTGGTTCCTGCAGGCCCCTCCTCTGCCCATACAGCCCTAATGTCCCCTGACTCCTGGGTGTCCATCCCATTGACTCTGGAGTCTATCTTTTCTAGAAGTTTCTGCTTTCCAGCACCACCATCTTAGGTGACCAGAGTGGAACCACCCTGCCTCATGGCCTATAGTTCTCTTCCAGGAAGCTCTCCACATTCAACATGTTCATGCAGAACCATGGTTACAACGTTGAGCAGATATGGAGAGACATCGAGGATGTGATTATCAAGACAATCATCTCGGCCCACCCCATCATCAAGCACAACTACCACACCTGCTTCCCCAACCACACACTCAACAGCGCCTGCTTTGAAATCCTGGGCTTCGACATTTTACTGGACCACAAACTCAAGCCCTGGCTGCTGGAGGTGGGCATGTCTGGGCAATGGGTGTAGACTGCCCCTGTTGCTGGGGTCTGCCAGCTTTAGGCTCATCCCTCTGCCCTCCTAGCTCAGCTAAGATGGTTTCAGTCAACTTTGCCGGGCCAGTTCCTCCCTCCATGCTTGCTGCCCAGGGCCTCGCCCTTAGCTGAGAAATGGCCACCAGAGGGGGATAGACGGCCGGGAATTAGAGAATTCCCTGTGCCTCCTGGAGGCCTGTCCAGACTTGGAAACTCTGATCTAATCGCAGGCACAGAGCAATTCTAAAAACAACTCTACCTTTTGTAAGGGTCACCTCCAGAAAGGGGGTGTTGTTTGTCAAGGGTGAGTTGATGATGTTCAGTATCGGAAGGAAACTACCTGACGCGGCTCTCAGGGCTCTGGACGACTCAGTTCCATGTTCCAGGAGAGAGGCCTGGGATCCATGGCTCTGGGAAGTGGGTGGGGAGCCACCCAGTGAATTTCCTGCCTCCCCCAGGCTCGGGGATGGAGGAGAGAAGGAGGAGGAGGAGGAAGTGGAACCTCTCTGTGGCTGCCTCTCATCCTGACTGGATTTGTGCTGGGCAGCCCTCTGAAGTGACCATTCGTCACAGGGAATGGGGCTGAGAGGAGACGAGCAAGTCAGAGGTAGTAGTGCCAGCTGTCAAGGATGGTCAGCCCTCAGCCGAGAGCCCAGAATTACACATCAGATTTCTGGGGTTTCCTCCATTTCCGTGTGTGTGTGTGTGTGTGTGTAGGGGGGCTGGTGAGGTGGGGTAGGAAGAATATGGCTGTTTAGAGGTGTTTTTTTTTTTTAAAGATTTATTTATTGGGCCTCCCCGGTGGCGCAGTGGGTTAAGCAACACACTGTGGGGCAAACCGCAGCCACTGCAGCACGAGTTCGATCCCTGCTGCCGGCCAGGGAGGGGACCCACATGGCGCGGCAGA
The DNA here is from genome assembly GCA_019455555.1 of Galemys pyrenaicus. Classification (NCBI taxonomy): domain Eukaryota; kingdom Metazoa; phylum Chordata; class Mammalia; order Eulipotyphla; family Talpidae; genus Galemys; species Galemys pyrenaicus. Next base: position 3,015,619 of record JAGFMF010011723.1, on the reverse strand, counting down.
CCTCTCCTGCTGTGCCTGCTGCTCCCCTCAGCGGCGTGCTTCCATTGATCTGCCTGTTCTGCTCCCGCTCTCTGTGGTGGATCCTCTCACCCCCCACACTTCTGGCCTGTACCCCGGTGCTTGTATGCATAAATAAATAAATCTTAAAAAAAAATAAAAATAAAGATTTATTTATTTACGCATACAAGAACTGGGGTGTACGCTAGAGGTATGGGGGAGTGAAATGATTCACCAGAGACAGAGTGGAGAACAGAACAGGCAGATCTACTGAATATACTGCTGAGGGGAGCAGCGGGCAAGGCAGGAGAGGTCTGCTGTACCATGTGGGTCAGCTCCCTGGCTGGCCAGGAATCCGGCTGGTGATAGTTTGATAGTGCTATGTCTTTAACCTCTGCACCAGCAGGAAGGCCCCTGTTTAGAGTTCTTACACAAAGATCAGAATACGCACCCTCAGCAAGTCTTCAGAAACTGCTAGAAATCTTCAAATGTCACATAGTACCTCTGAAAAGTATGGACTTTTCTGTGAGTGGGAATGAGTCCTCTGTCCACTAGCTCTATGAGATGCTCGTGTACACAAGAGAGCTCCCATACTCGATAGAAGGGAACCAAAGAAGGACCCATGCTCCCGCTCCCACTCCCACCCCCATGCTTCTTAAGAAAAAAGACCTGAAATAAAAGCTAGTAAAACTGAGCTGGAGGGGTCCACTTCCTCTATTCCTCACTGTGGCTCCTGTCTACACATTCCCTCCCTTTCCCATCAGATCATTTTGGAAATCAGGGCCCCAAGGTGGGCTTTGGCACCTTCCTCTGGAGGTGACATTTTAACCTCACTCCTTCCAGCCTCAAGCTCCTGTCCTGCCCTCACAGGTCAACCACTCTCCTAGCTTCTCTACCGACTCGTGGTTGGATAAAGAGGTGAAGGACAGTCTGCTGTATGATACCTTGGTCCTGATCAACCTGGGGAGCTGTGACAAAAAGAAAGTCTTAGAGGAGGAGAGACAGCGGGGACGGTGTCTGCAGCAATGTCGTTCTCGAGAGAACAGGTACGGGGGGCTGCCCCCTGCCCCCGAGTACCTTCCCCATTCCTGGGAACCCCCTTCTTTCTGACTGCCCTGCTCCCAGTAAGACTGACTTGTCTGGATCCAAATTATGACTCCACTGTCCATTAGGTAAATGACTTTATGTCAAGTCTCCGTGTCTCAGTGTTCTTCCCGTGCAATGGAGGCCATGCTCTATCAGCGTGCTGGGGGGATCAAGTGTGCTTATGTATAAAAGGTTTATCATAGTACCTGGTGCCATAATTTGTGTTCATGACCACTTAAATATCTTGCCTGGAGTTGGTGGAGAAGGGGGAGTTAGTTCTAACAAATGATAATCCTACTTGGAAAATTCATTTATTTATATACATTGTGACCATCTGAGACAGTTTAACTGAATAGTCCTGTGTTCCCCAAAATAGGACATTGCTATAGGTAACTGTATATAATGATTATGAGTTTTTAAATATCGAATGGAGATTAAGGGATTGTCAATCTAAAAAGTAAAACCACCCCTTTACTTTTACAAGAAAGCAAGGATTTGCCTGTCCTCCCCGGTCAGTGTGCTGGCAGGAGAGAATGCTTCTGGGAGGGGCCACTTTTGCCCTTCAACGGGGCTTGCTCTGCTGGGGGTTCTGCTGTCGAGAGACTGAGGATGGTCATGGAGACGCCTTTGTTTGTTGTCTTTCAGACACCCCCGTGCCCCTCTCCAGCTCTCCACCATGGGCTGACCAGCCTGAGCCTTTGGGATGGGCTTCCAGATCTGGGGTGGCAGCATCCATGTTTGGCTGTGCACTGTCCTCCCTGCAAGGAGGGTGGTCGGCAGGTGGCATAAGGGGTTCTATGGCCCTATTTTTAGAGCCGAGCCCAAGCAAGACTCTGCAAAGGGAACTGACTTGCTCCGGGTCCCCCTGCTACTAGGTGGCACATCTGGCCCCAGAGCCCAGTTGGTGCACAGCCTGGGGACAGCCCACTGCTGCTCCTACCGGCTTCCCTGGAACTGTGAGGAGGAGGCAGTGGGGCCCACGGCAGCAGGGGCTTCCTCTGACAGGGTCTCCTGTCTTGACTTGGTCTGGGGTATCTCAGTGGCTCTTGGTTTCCCAGCTGTAAAGGGGGCTCTCCATTCCTTCCTCCCTGACCTCCACCTCCCCGGGGGGCTGTGAGGAAGAATGAGATCATCAGGACTCATAAAAGCTCATCAAGCTCAGCCAGAAGCCCTCAAATTTAGCAAAGCACGAGATTGCTGGTTCTCCAGAGAAGGGTAATAATGGCTGTGAAAGGGAAGGTGGCGACAGTCTGCTGCTCAGAACCGAGCGAGGGGGTTTTACTTGTGTCAGGGGAGAGTGGTGAGCTGTTCTGACCAGCTCTTAGAGCATCGTGACAATGGCCGTCCCCGGAGGTCCAGACTCTCCTTTCAAGCAAATGTTCACACACTTACTCTGTCAGTGCTGGCTGACCACCCTGCGTGCCAGCCCTCCGTCTGGCCCCACCGACATTTGTCTCATCCATAGCCTCCCCAAGCTTGTGTCAAGAAAACCAGTGGCAGCCCTGTGTTCTGTTCCACAGGATTGAGGAAGTCAAGGGCTTCCAGGCCGTGAGGGTAGAGAAGACGGAGAAGTATGAGAAGGAGCACTGTGGGGGGTTCCGCCTGATTTATCCCAGTCTGATCTCCGACAAGTATCAGAAGTTTTTCCAAGAAAACAACTCTCTCTTCCAGAATACTATTGCTTCCAGGGCTCGGGAGCTCTATGCTCGGTAGGAAGGCTGGGGTGGGGGGAGCAGGATGGGGAGGGTTGAGGTGGGCTGCTGTTGTGGGGATTGAGCTCAACCTGATGAACAACAGGCCTGGGTGGCAGGGAGGGCCTCTGAGCTTCAGTTCCAACCTTGAAGTTGCCAGGGCCTCACAAGGGCCTGGAGTTGGTGAGTCCACTCCCTGAGTTGCTGAGTGACTGTTTCTAGACACTCACCATGGTAGCCCCATTCCCACTCTAGAACACCCAGCTCCTCGGGGCTGCCTTGTGGCTTCAAGCAGGTATAAAATCTGAGAGCAGGAAGAGACTCATTTCATCCAGTCCAGTCCCCACCCACCACCTCATTTTAAGGAAGGGGTGGTCAGTGAGACAGGTTCTTACAGCAGATGATGATGGAAGAAGGATTAGAACCCTGTCTCCTGACTCCTGGGACTGTATTATTTCCCTTACTTCATTGGCTAGAGAGGCCCAGCATATGAAGTGCTCCAAGAAGGGAGCTGCTAAATTTCCCCTCCTACCCAGACTTGCATTGTATGGAATCTGGCCCACTAGGAAGTGTGGGGAGAGAAGGAGGGGATGGTGGACTGGGGTGTTGCCCCCTTACCGTATATTTCTCCTTGGATGCTGGTCCCCAGACTGGGAGTGGTAGGAGTGGGGGGACCGCCCTGTGCTCTATGCAGACCATCTGTGCAATCATCTGTGCAGACCACACATGTCAGGGTGACTTGGAGCACTGGTCCTCTTTGCCCGGTCCTGTCCACCCCTCTAGGAGGATGTCTGCACGCACAGCCCATCCCTGTGTGACAGTCACTGTTCTTCACTGGGCAGGCAACTGATACAGGAGCTGAGACTCAAACAGGAGAAAAAATCCTTCCAAACGAGAGAGAAGAAGATAGAGATGCAGGGAGAGTCGGTGGGCGAACAAACAAGAGGGAAGAGCACGAGGAGCTGGAGACAGAAGCAACAGCAGAAATATAAGACCATCACCCACACCTCCAAACAAGTAAACCCGGATGGGAGGGGAGCACGCACGCCTGGCACTCTTCCCCGGCTGGGACCAATCCGTGGGGGGGTGCTGAGGAGACCTTTGCTCAGAGCCCAGACACACTGAAGGAATGGGGCTGCATGGAGGGCTGGCCACAGGAGGGGAGCCTGGAAGTCACAAAGAGCCCGGAGTCCTTCCGAGGATCCCTCTATCCAGGCAGAGAGGATTCTCTGGTCTGGCCTTCTTGCCACCTCTCGTAGGAGCAGAAGCAGCTGGGAGGCTGAGCAGGATCCCCATTTAGGGAGCAGGCTTCAGCACAACACGTACTCGTGGTGCCCGACTCCAGCGTGGGTTGGAACATGCCCTGTCATTGGGCCAGGGACACAGCTGACAGAGGAGGCACGGGGAAGAGCACGGGTCAGGGGAGACAGGACGGTACATGGAAGTCTGATCACAGCGGGCCCTTCAGTCCTCTCTCTGCTCAGAATATGGGCCTGCTCCCCGGTGGTGGGCCAGCTGCCCAGTGGCCCTCTGATCCGAATCTTTGGATTCCCTCTTCTCTGCCTACCTCTGTCTTCCAACTCAGTGGAAAGATTCGGTTGACTTCTCATTCCATTTCCTTTTCCTCAAAAACTCACCTAAAAGGCCAGTATTAGAGCAAATTGTTTATATATGTATGTCTGTGTGTATAACTTTGTTAGGGCGTTAGACCCCTTGAGAAACTGAAAAAACTGTGGACTCTCTTGCCATAGATGCAATTGTAAAACTGCTATTTAAAGTGACTCAAAAACCCCTTGAAGCCATCCATGAGCCCTCTCGGAATACTTGAACCCCAGGTTAAGAGCCCCAAGTTAGAGACTGATACCTATCACTTTCCTTCTCTTCTCCTTTGCACCTATCTTTGGGTGCAGATGAATCTGGAACTGGACAGAGCTGAGTTCCCACAGACTGTGTGTTTGGTTTTCTCCAGCCAATGACATTAGTGACCTACACACCTGAATTGTGCTTGAATGTCAAAGACATAAAGAAAAATGACAGCGGTCTCAACCAGGAGGCCCTGAAGAGGGAGACTGGCTCTACTCCCCACAAACTTTCATCTGTGAGGCATTACCGATCTGTACCTGACCTGAGGAATTCAAACCTTCTCAGTGGCTCTGGGCTGGAGCCCAGTAAACCCAACTCCAGACTCAGGGAGGCCAGGTCTACTTCTGCAGTGAACACCTTCCCCAGCACGATGGTGAGTGAGCTCAACTTCCCAAGAGGGTGGAGATGGGAGGAAATGGTGGGCTTCTTGTTTCCGGTCCCTTCTCTGCCCCTAATGTACCGCTGCCCTTCAAGGAAGCCACTTAATCTCCACTTCCCCATTGGTGAAGCCTAAGTTGTAGAATGGCACACACACCTGCTAGGCATGTAGGCCAGGGAGGGCTTTTCAAAAGGCCTTCTCGTGCACTCCCTCTTCACAGGCAGGTTACCACCACATTCGTTTTCTAGGGCTGCCATAACAATTTACCACAAACTGAGCGGCTTAAACAACACAAATTTATTCCCTCTCAGTTCTGGAGGTTAGAAGTTTGAAAACAAGGAGTCTGCAGGGCTGTGCTCCTTCTGAAGGCTCTTGAGGGAGGATCTTTCCTTGCTTCTCACTAGATCCTGGGGGTTGCTGGCAACCCTTGGTGTTCATGGCCTGTGGCAGCATGTTGATCTGTGCTTCTGTTGCCACAGTGCCGTCTGCCTCTTTTCACGTGGCCTTTTTTTTTTTTTAAGATTTATTTATTTATGCATACGAACACTGGGGTACAGGCCGGAGGTGTGGGGGTGGTGAGAGAATCCACCAAACAGAGCAGGATGCAGAACAGGCAGACTGACTGAAACACACTGCTGAGGGGAGCAGCAGGCGAGGCAGGAGAGGTCTGCTGCGCCATGTGGGTCCCCTCCCTGGCCGGAGGCAGGGATCGAACTCGTGCTGCCGTGTCTGCAGTTTGCTTCATAGTGTGTTGCTTAACCCACTGTGCCACCAAGGAGGGTCCCACGTGGCCTTCTTATAAGGACACCAATCATTGGATTTTGGGCTCACCCTAATCCAGTATGGCCTCCAGTCAAGTGCTTTAACTTGACTAACACATCTGTAAAGACCCTATTTCCAAATAAGTTCACATTCTGGTTGTGTGTGTACGTGAATTGGGGGTGGGTGGGAATGCTTTGAATCCAGTATGCCATTCCAAATAGTGTTTCTCAGACCTTGTTGATGAACAGACACCTTTTAAAGAGGGAAAAAAACCCTCTCTCACACCCCCATGGCATACTTAAGTTATTTTCATAAACTTAGCAGATATGAAATCTCTGTACTTGTACTACAAAACCAAACCAACACAAAAAGCACCAGTAAAATTCAGATTTAATAAATTAATTTAATGTGACTGTCCATTTTCTATTTCTGCAGAAACTGAGTTGCCACATAAACATAGTTCTCACAGGTCTAACATGGGTTCTTTTGTGTCCTTCATAGTAGGGCCCACTGAGGGCTGTGTGACGGCTCTGCTGTAATGACAGGAAAATCCACAACACTGTTGGGCCTTTGCTTGTCCAAGTGCAGCAGAGAGCAGCATAGTGCTTTTCAAATTTCTAACCCCAGCCAACAGTGAGAAATTCAATGATTTCGTAGTCCATCACGTGCACATACAACTTAAAAAAAGTTTCTAAAACCATGCTTAGTCATAAATAAGGTGACTCATTTGATATTTTCTGTCTTGTTCCATTCCATTCTCTTCTATCCTTTTAAAAATACCAGTTACAACTCACTAAGTTAATTTCATGATTGACTATGAAATTCCACCCTACTGTTTGGTAAATACCTTTAGGAGAGTGTGCTGTGGACTTTCATGCCGGGGACCTGGCAACCACTTCTTCGATAGGACACCTAAAGCACAAGTTTCAAAAGCAAATATAACTAAATGGGGCTACCTCAAACTTAAACGATCAACAGAGTGAAAAGGCAACCGATGGAATGGGGGAAAATATTTACAGACCATGCACCTGATAAGGAGTTAACGCCCAAAATATATAAAGAATCCTTAAAACTCAACAAAAACAAAAACCCCAACTCACCCAGTTAAAAAAATGAACAGAGAATTTGAACACCCATTTCTCCGAAGTGTAATAAGCCAGTCATGATGAGAGGAATACTTCCTGCTCCCCCTTGTAGGAGGCATGTGGAGCAGCTATTCTCTCAGAAACAGGAAGTGCAAAGGTGGTTGCCAGGAGCTGGAGGGAAATAGAAAGGGGGATTGTTGAATGGTACAGAACTTTTTGTCTGACAAAAAGTTTCAGAGATATGTTGCACAACACATGCATGTAGTTAAGACATCAGGACTGTACACTTAAAAATGGTGAAGATGGTAAATTTTATGTTGGATTTTTTTTATCACAATTTTAAAAGAGAGAGGAGAATCCTTTGGGGATCTGGCTGCCTCTGTTGGGGTTCCGGGTTTTCCTTTTATTATCTACCTGGCTTCCCTCTAGTCCCTCTAGTCTGCATAAGTTTTACCATCTTAAAAACTGGAGTTTAAATAATAGTCCCTTCCAATGGATTACTGTGAAGATTAATGAAAGGGTACCCCAAAATGTGTGGGGTCTGGTGTCTATGAGGTGTCTGGCACAGGACTCGGGGAACATTAACTGCCATCTTAATGTTACCTCTAGTTCTTAAGACTGTCTTTGTTTTCTCATTAATCCCAGAGAATTAAAGCAGTGCTCCTCCTTTAAAGAGGTTACAAAGTAAGGCAGAGGCATTTTATTATTGCTCTTTTTTGGGTTTTCATTGCAGAGGGATGATTTAATCAAAAATACTTGATTCATTCAAGACCTTTGCCTATTTTATTTATTTACCTTTCCCTTTTTTCTCTGTGCTTTCCTCTCTTCTATCCATAATTTGAGAGTATGTTTCCTTGCAAAGCAGGAACCTTTAAAAAATGCATAAATTTAGGGGCTTCCCTGGTGGCACAAGGGGTTAAGCACATGGTGCAGCAGACCTCTCCTGTCTCACCCACTGCTCCCCTCAGCAGTGTGTTTCAGTCCATCTGCCTGTTCTGCTCCCCGCTCTGTGTCTGATGAATCCTCTCACCTCCCACACCTCTGGCCTATACCCCAGCTCTAAATGCATAAATAAATAAAATCTTTTTTAAAAAAATAAAGACTTGAGCTTAAAAAAAAAAAAAAAAGAATGGCAGAGAAAGTAAGGCATGGCTTTCCACATCTCACTTTCAACTGTTTTCTCTTCCAGCCCTTAACCTCAGTAGAAACCTTCCCAGAATCCACCACCCATGTCCCAGACTCTCCCGAGTCTCTGCGGAGCCTGACCACAACCAGCTCTGAATGCAGTAGCCCACACATGGACAGGGTGGTCTCCCTCCGATGTAGGCAGAAGCAGCTCTCCCAGCACCACATCCAGGGCAAACTATCAAGACTTTCTCCGCCTATAAAATTCCAGCGCTTCTCAGGGAGTCTGAACCCAAACTGGACTTTGCTAAAGAATGACAGCAAGCAGCAGCATCTGATGTCAGAGCTATTCTCCAAGATCCAAATGAAGGAGAAGCTGTCCCTGTTCCCAGTTCACTGCCGCCCAAAGCAGATGCTGGGAAACCTGCCACGTGAGTGCCAAGAGCTCAGGGGATGGAGGAGCCAGCAGCACAAGCAGGGCTAGTTTTTGGGCACTGTCTAGCCTATGGGGGTGGGGCAAGGAAATGAAACCCCTGCCCTCAGGGACACTCCGGTCCAGTGGTGACACGTAGTCCTTGTTCTTAGGTGGGCTCTCGTCTTAGTGAGAAGACAAGAAAGATAAAAATAGAACGTTTCCTCAAAAGTACTTTCTTCAATTTCCTGTATTTCCGAAGAACCCCAGTCATCTGTGTCTGTGCCAGCTAGAGGGTTACATGTGAAAGAATAAGAAAGAGAAACTATCTGAAGGGAAGCGCAACGGCCCATTCTGACTCAGATGCTTCAGTCAGTTTCAGGCCAGGGCCCTAGCGGAGGTGACGTGCCATGGGGATTTGTGGCGAACCCAGCACCACAGATTGTTGATGCCACTGACTTTGCTTTTCCAGAAAACTCCTCCCTGCCCCATGAGAGCTACTTCCACAATCGAATCTCTGGCAAGAAGAGGAGGCCGCCTGTGTCCTCTCTCCTCCTCTTGCAGAGTTCACAGAGCCAGGATGTTTCCCTGCGGGACCTGCTGGTGGTTGCCACGCCAGCTCGACTGGATCCAAGGCCTGGAAGAAGCCATACAGGTGTCGTGAGGGACCCATGCACACAGGATCAGAGAGTATACAGTCACTGCCTGGTCTCTGGCCAAAAGAGATGTGAGAGGAACTAGGTAGGTCTGCCCATATTCCCTTATTGAGCCTGACACGCTGGCAGACACTAGATATAGAAAGAGATATTTCTGGAATGTTGGATAGATAGGTGGATAGATGGATTGATAAAAACACACAGTTAAGTAGACAAGACTAACTTCAGTCAAAATGCAGCCCCCTGACAATATATGTTTCTACGACAGCTCTGTTCCCACTGTCAAGTGTACTTTGCCTCATCTTCTGCTTATTTCTAGAGCTGACACAGTCATAGATGCCAGCCCCAGAAGCAGTGTCAGTCACAAGGGATTGATTTCTATTCCATGCTTTGTGTTTCCGTGTTGTTCTAGCCTGGCCTAGGTGAAGGTCCCTTGTGCCTAAAGCTGGCCCTGTGATGGGCGTACTGAGGGGACAGAACAACAGGGGAGGAGCCAGGGAAGGTCTGGATGCAAAGACCTTTGAGAAGCTTCGATTCCCTGGTGTGGAAGGACCAGGCCAATGGCAGAAGCGTAGTGCTTCTGAGAGAAGGTGGTGTGGAGAAACTCAGGAGGCCTGGTCTTGCATGTAGTAGCTGCATCTGCACTGTTTGCCTAGGGAAGAAGGCAGTACACGTCAGTGCCGCACCTGCCACCTACGTCAGTGTGCCCCTCATGACCAGTTGCTCACACACTGCGGGAGGGCTGTCAGTGACATCAGCCCATCGTATCACTTTGGGTGCTTGTCAAAGTGCACGTTCCAGCGTCTGCTCCCAGAAGCTTCGATTTAGCAGGTCCTCGTGGGCAGTCCCTGAATCTGTATGTTGAGAAGCTCCTCTAGGGAGCCCCTCACCACCTTCAGATAAAAACGGGGCCTGTGTTTCCCAGACTTCCTTGATGATATGAGTCATGTGGGGCTTCTTGTTAAGCCTATTGTGTGGCCTATAGTTGAGGCCACAGCCATGGAAATTCTGACATAGGTGTTTGGGATGGGGCTCTGGGTGTTTGTCTTTTGAGTAAGTGTCTCAGGTGTGCTAGTGAGGATTGTCCAATGTTGGACCCAGGCCCGGGCAGTGGAATCTGTGGCAGCCAAATCTGACCTGTATTGGAAAAAGACTGACCTGCTGTTACTAGAACAAAACTCCCCGATCCTTAGAGAGTTCAAACCTAGTTCATAATTTTCTAGCACTGGAATTTTAGATAAATATAGTTCCTAATCTATTGCTATTTATGCTCCTATACTTAGAAAAAAGGAAAGTGATGTAGCAGATTACAATGGAAACTTCTATTCAGTGTGACTGTTAAAATGATGTTATAATGATCAGAAGCCACATAATAAAAGAGGGGAGAAGTTTCATTAAGAGGTGCTTCTTGCATGCGTCATTGAACTTGGCTCTGAACCTCTTAGAAGAAAACAGTAAACGACATTCTGTTTGGATTTTTTTTGACTCCCTAAGGAAAGGGACTATGTGTCACCATTACACTGGGATACCCCTGAGGGCAGAGGTTTCATGTCCTCCCCCCACAGGCTGGACAGTGCCCGAAGGTCAGCCCTGATCGGGCTGGTCCCTCTGTCCCTAAGGCTCTTGGCACTCAGGTGGCTGGTTGCACAGCATCTGCTTTGGGCTGCAGGGAGCTGGGAACGAGGATGGATTCTTGGTGAATAGCTCTGACATCAGATACTGCTGTTCGCTGTCACTCTTTATTTTGTAAGATTTTTATTTATATTTGCATAGAGGAACTGGGATGTAGGCCAGAGTTGGGGGGGCGGCTGTTGAGAGGATTTCCCAGAGACAGAGTGAAGAGCCCTAGGCCACCAGGGAGGCCACTGTTTACTGTTATTCTTTTTTTAAAATATTTATTTATGCATACAAGAACTGCGGTATAGGCCAGAGGTGTGGGAGGGGTGAGAGGATTCACCAGAGACAGAGTGGGGAACAGAACAGGCAGAACCACTGAAATACACAGCTGAGGGGAGCAGCAGATGAGGTAGGAGAGGTCTGCTGTGACATGTGTGTTAGCTCCCTGGCTGGGGATCAAACTCGTGCTGCAGTGGCTGCAGATAGCTTCACAGTGCTGTGACTTAACACCTTGCACCATCAGGGAAGCCCTGTTTACTATTATTCTTTAGCAAAGTCCACTTTGAGTTCAGACTCCCTGAGAAGCGCTGGTGTTGTAGGCAGAGAAATTTTCAGTGCTTTCTCCTAGATGAGAAAGATAAGGTACTCATCAAGTTAGGTTCTTTAGGAGAGACTAATTACCCTGCCTCTAATTTCTAAGCACAATTTGTCTTTTGGGATCTTCTATTATAGACTTGTAGTACCCTAGTGGGTGATGGCTGAAGGCACTGATATGTTTTTTATGAATATTAATGATGGTAATAGTTACCCTTTTGTGGTAGCTTACCACATCATGCAGTTGTTTTAATGTAATACTTTTAATATTACTTAATTTGAATTTTAATATAATTTATTATTTGATTTTTATCTAATTTAATTCCAATAACAGTTGTGCACTTTAGATAATAAAAAAACCCTAAGGCTCAAAAAGCTTAATGCGAGACATGCAGAAGATCCCACAGCTTTTAGGTGACAGGGCAAGGATGTGAGTCAAATATTTCTGATTCCTAACTCCCCCCTCTTAAAGTCACAATCTTTTCTTTCAAATGGTGTAGAGGTAGGAGGCCGGGGGGCACGTTCTCTGTGACCCAGGCAGCCGGGTCAAGGAGGAGTCCTGGAGCCCTCAGTGGCTTTTTCAGGCTTTTATTGATCTTTCTGCATCAGAGATGACCAGGTACATGGATGGCGGGAGGCTGGGGGGCCACGAGGCTGGCAGGCCTCCTAGCCCCCGGCGAATCTTCTCTCTGGGCCGCTACTGCTTATGCTTCCCCTGCCTCTGTGCTCCTGCTCCTGCTTCTGCTCATGGCAGCCCCGTGACACCGCCCTATAATGCCCAGTGTCTCAGCCCAGGTGCGCCCACTTGCCCACACTTACCCAAGCCACCCCCCATCAGGCGGGCGTGCAGCACCACAGGTGTCTATCACTGGTGCTAATGGCAGGATGGTGGAAAAACCTGATAACCTTCATTTACCCTACAAATGGTGTCTTTAATGTTAGTCTTGAGTTAGAACCAAGAGCACAATTAATGGTTCTTCAGTGAAGGCGTTTCTGCAGGTAGCAGAGATGGCCAGGATGAAGCAGGACCTCCTAAAATACCGTGTTGTATCATCAGACCTCAGAGTGGCCTCTGCTCTTAAGTCTTACAATAGCTTTTAAAAATGTCTCTCCAAACTAATCAGACCACAAAGGACTGACACATGTGTTTTGGGGAAAAAAGGCAAACTTGCAAAAGTCTAATTATATACAGCAGAATGTCCCTCTGTCAACACACTGATTAATAAATGGAGCGGGATGTAGCATGATAATGGGACTTCTGTATAATAAATAATGGTTGCATGAGAGAAAGAAAGAACAGAGCAGAGGTCCAAATGACGGATCATTTGCTTGACAAATGTAATAATAACACCTTCCACACATCAAGTTTATGTGCCATATCTATCTCATATAATGCTCAGTTCAGTGCCCCAAGGCTGGTGAGGCAGACTTTATCACCTTCTCCCCAATTTGCAGGTGAGAGTTGAGGTTCGCGGGTAATGCGTGGCCTGCTCAGACTTCCACACGTGATGCGCGCTGGACAAAGAGTCCTGCTTCTTCTTCTGTGCCCCTCTGCCCCGAACTTAGCGCCTGTCCTGACCCACGGAAGCAGGAGAGCCCTGACAGATGCCTCCAGTTTTCTGTTTAAATCACTACGGTGCTGTCATTCTTCCTCCACGTCCACTTGCACAGTGTGGTGGCAGAAAGGGACATAGACCAAGTTCTCAATGATTCGGGCAAATGGGTCAAGGAAGGAGTCTTGGAGCCCTTGGTGGCTTTTTTGGGTTTTATTGCATCATTATCTCAGAGGCGACCAGGTACATGGCAGGCAGGGGGGCGGGGGGGCCAGGAGGCCTTCACTCTCTTGGCTGCTGCCGCTTCTGCTCTCTCTGCCTCTTCTGCTTCTCTTTTGTTCTTGTTCCCGCTGGCATCCTCGTGATGCTACCCTTATATGCCCATGTCTAAACCCAGATGCACCCTCTTGTGCATGCCCCCCTTGGCACGTGTGCAGAACCACAGGGGTCCGTCATTACACCAGTCACGGGAGGGCGGAAAAGCCTGATCACTTTTCTCTGACCCTACTCACAGTGGGCGGGTCACCGAGCCCAAGGTTACACCTCTGTCAACACTTGTGCTTTAGGGGAGAAACATCCATTTGTGGGATTTTAAAGATGATTGAAAGGCTCATTAAAGCAATGTACCTGGCACCTTATTGAATCCAGGGTAGATAGGAGGGGGATGGTGACGATGATGGTTGCAGTGATGGTGCTCAGCCCAGCATGGACTGGGCAAAGACAGCCTTGGTTTGGGTGCACTAAAAGCTTTGCATACATTACCTCAATCCTCTATGTGGTGAGTATCATTGTTATTCTTTTTTTTTTTTTTCAAATGAGGAAAACAAGGCTTAGTGCAGTATCGGTTTCAAATAAATAACTTGCCCCACAGCACGGTGATGAGAACTCCTAAGCCTGAACCCTGAACCCTTAATCACTAACACATATCACATCCAGCCAGTTATCCTGGCTGCTCTTAGTTTTCCATATCAATTGTCCAGGGCTCGAAGGATGCAGGAAGATGCGTGGTGTGCAGGTAATGAGTTCCTGATGACTGTGGGTGTGCACCATCTGAGCAGTGTCTGAACCACTAGGCAGGAATGGGGATGTTATGCTAATTGACTTGAATGTTCTAGAAACCATTCTGAAAAAAAGAAAATCTAACAATTTTTTTTTTCTCCCAGAACCAGACTGGATCTCTGCTATTTTTTTCCCCTTTCCATCTCTCACTCCCAGGAAGTGCTTTGTCTCTTCTTACAGAGTCTACAGTGTCCATAGACTCAACTGAAAGTTTTATTTTCTCATCTAGATGTCCTGGTCTCATAACCAACTCCCGCGAGCACCACAGAGGCCAGCACCTGCCGCTTGTGCCCTCCCTGCCAGCTGACGGTGCTGTCGGACCATGACTTCTGGGAGTTACTGGTGCTGCCCCAGGACTCAACATCTGCCCTACCAGTGGCATCTCTGCGGGCCCCTTCCATGGCACCACCATCCAGAACCGTCCCCCAGGTTGAGTGCCAGGAATAGAAGAGTGTTTCAGAGGAGGACTCGCAATTTCTGGGTGCCCAAGGCCCTCATTCTGCCAACAGGCTTATGTCACTTGGTCTTTGACTGCAAAGATAAAAGACAGAGAAAGGGCTAGGATCATGGAGAACTTTGAGCCTGAGTAAGGGAATTGGGGCCATTGAACCTGGTAAAGACCAGACCTCTTCCCCCTCCAGCTAACTCTATGCCCAGACATCTTCCTCCCACCTCCCTTACCAGCCTAACTCAGACCTGCGGGCGAAGACATGGGCGAAGAGCACGCAGGCTGCAGGCATGTCTTCCATTGGCCTGCCAAAATGTCTTACCTTTTTACCCTCGAGTGTACATTAATAAAACAAGTTACCATTCTTAATGCTAGGATGAGGAGCCTGATCCGGAATGAGAATGGGAAGGGGAGGTGGGAAAGACAGTGCACCTGAGCCCCACATTAGGAGACCCCTAAGTCCTTTGAGGTTGTGTAGGAAGTCTTTATTTTTTTTTTAAAGATTTATTTATTTATGCATACAAGCACTGGGGTACAGGCCAGAGGTGTGGGGGGTGAGAGGATTCACCACAGAGAGCAGGG
>JAGFMF010011723.1:2963704-3000465 GCA_019455555.1 Galemys pyrenaicus | reverse complement strand
CCCCCCCTGGCCGGCAGCAGGGATCGAACTCGTGCTGCAGTGGCTGCGGTTTGCTTCATAGGTTGTTGCTTAACCCACTGCGCCACCAGGGAGGCCCTAGGAAGTCTTTAAAGAATGTCTGTGAATGAATAGTAAGTGTACAGTGAGCCCTGCCCTCCTTGCTGGGGTCCTGGAGCCCGAGATCGCCCTTTTGGGGGTACTGGGGTTGTCTCTCTGTCCGGTATCAGAGTCTGGCTTGATCTCAGACATAACATCTCACTTAGTTTGCCAGTTAATTCTCCACCCTCCCCAGAATGTGGTCCAAGGCTTTGCCTCCCTTGCTCTCCCTGAGTTAGGTCCCTGGAATGAGCTTTGGAGGAGTCCAGGGCAGGGGTGGAAGAAGGGTGAAGCCTGAAGTCAAGCACATGCTTCCCGGTGTTGACTCAGCTTTGCTTTATAGACACCCAGAGGAATGAATTTCTGACCTCCAGACTTTCAGGGGGTTTGGGGACAGTTGCAGCCTATATTACCTACCCCTCAGGCAAAGGCCTTTAATTACCTAACATACCGAATGGGGAGTTCAGACCCAAGCCATTTGTCCTGTCAGGAGACACACACAGGTACACACCTTCATCCTCACCTAGGTCTGATCCCAAGTCTTCCTGGTATGGGCTTTTCAGAAAGTCAAGGCTCACCTGGGTGGCAGAAGGAAGACTCAGTTCCCGTGGGTCAGATGGTAAAATCATAATCAGCACTTCGGGCATCCCTTACCCCTTCATCAGCCATTTCCAGATGCAGTTCAGGAGAGTCAAAATTGTCAAACGCGGGCCGATTTCCCCATCATTGCCATAGACCTTAACCTCGTTCAAGCAAAGATGTTAGGACTTGGTGAAAAGAAGCCACCTAGAAACTTTCCATTTCTCCTCACCCTACCAGCCCCAGCCAATCAAGTTTCCTGAGCTAATAAAAGGAAGTCTTCTGAGTTATTTGTCTTTCTAAGGAGTGATTTGATGACAGTGCCTTTGATGGTCAGCTTCGTGGGCCTGCAACCTGTGCAGAACAGAGCCCTGCCCTTAAAATAAGGCCCTGCGCTCAGTTTAGCACTGTTGTCACTGTGTCGGAATTCCGAGTAATTGTTGAGCAAGGAGCCCTGTGTGTTCACTTTGCACTGGGCCCACCACCGTAGGTAGCATCCTGCATAGAAAACAGAACTGTTACCCCATGAGAAGACAAAATGGCGCCTGCCTTCCTAGCCCCACCCACCTCCTGCCTGTTCGCCCAGAGGACTCTGCAAAGCGACTGTCTGCTGAATGTTTGACGGGGACAAAACGTGCTTGTGGCACCCCTTGTTCTCTGCGGAGTGTACAGCAGAGTCTGACGGGCCCACAGATAACCAGCCTAAGGACCACTGGAAGCGTCGGTAGGTGAGCGTCGGCACCCAGCTGGGAGGATCGAGTCTGCGTCATTGGTAGAGGTGAGATTTGAGGTGGCAGGAAAAGACAAATGGAATTCTAAAAAGTGAATATGAAATATGAGACTGAGCTATAGAGGCTGGAAGAAAAATAAACAACACTGAACATGATCATAAGGCCCGTGTCAATTTGGCTGGTTCAGGAAGAAGAACTGGGAGATGATGATGACCGCAGGGAAGCCCCCTGATCCCTTCGTCTAGGGCTCCAGTGTTGCACGCCTCAGGGTGGTGGTCTTGTGCGTGGGGTCTCTCCAGCGGACAGGGCCATGTCTTTCCTTGTTCTGCTTTTGGCCTAGTGCTCCAGACAGGAATTCAGTAATACTTGCTGAATGAATGACTCTTGTGGGGTCTGGTTATCCAGGGAAGTGTTTAGCTAGTTCAGTGGGCAGTGGGGAATCACTGAAGGTTTCATGCACTAGCCTTAGAAAGATGGATCTGGTAGCAGGTGGAAGAACGGATCCTTGGCAAGGAGAGCCCGCAAAGATGGGAGAGCAGTTAGGAGGCTCTGAGGTGGCTCAGGACCCAAGTCATTGCGCCCAGGTTGGGATGGCTGGCTGTGGGAAAGCAAGGGAGGCAGAGAGGAAAAGTGTAAAGCTTGGATACTACAGTGGCTGAGCAGAGGGGGAAGGGAAAAGAACAAGCAGCATGGCTTCAAAAGACAAAAATCCCTTGATGGGAAATAGGACTGTTGGGAGAAGGAACTTTTAGGGGTTGGAGATCTGTTTCATAAAGCGGGTAGGTAAGTTCCTATCCCCAGATGCATTTAAAGCAGTAGCACTAAAGGGAAACTTTCCTAATGCAAAAATGCCTTTCCTGAAGGCCCAGGTTTTAAAGTAGCTGTCTTGGACTGGGCAGGTTCTCCTGATCCTTAAGCTCAGAACCATCCAGGTAGCTTAAAAGACATGTACCTCCCTCAACCCCGAGACCAAACTAGTTAGTGGGAAGGGGACTGACCTGCACTGAGAACTCCAGGGAGTTCTGAGGCTCAGCCATGTTGGGAGCCACAAGCCCGACCCACCACACACTGCACAGTCCCTACCCTACCTTCAGCAGGCCTTTAAAGGGCAACTTCAGATGCCAGTTTTCCTCTCACCCTGGCAAGGAGTATGTTCAGACAGACTGGCAGCTGTTCCGGGCATCCTCCCCCACTCACGATGGCTGATTACATGAGCTAAATGTAATCATTCACAACTCTTGTCTTTACAGCTGGCATGTCACTTAGCGTAATTACTGCACACAGTGGTATTTCAACTTGAGAAATCTAAAAAAGCAATAAAATGGGTTTTGCAAATTGTCAGGAAGCAATGAAGACCTTGGAACTGCAATTTACTAAGCATTGCTTTCAATTACTTTGCATCCTCTAGTCATGACTAAGTTATTAACTGGCAGCCTGTGAAAGTGAGGGGGCAGTGCCTCACGTGGGGGTGTCTTGAGTGTACACTGTGTGCTGGGGAGGTGGCAGGAGGGTCTAGGAGCAGCCTTGGGGTGGGAGGGAGTTGCTCTGAGCACCTCTTTTTTCTGTCAGGCACTTGTCAGTCATGCTTCTGCCATGGGCTCCCGAACCATCGCCTGACTGGTCTAGGTAACCTTTAGCCAGGACCCCACTTTTCCTTTGTTCCCCAACATCTACTGTCCCAGACAGCGTGAGGAAGGAGATGGAGGAAAGCAAAACAAATCCTTCACAGATCTAGGATTGGTGCCGGGTTCCTCAGACTTTCCATCAGATTTCTTTCTGGCTCATTTCCTGATTCCTCTCTGCCTTAAGTAGGTATTCTTGGGCAGTCACCTTAGAGGAAAGATCTGTAGTGTTCCTCTACCACTCTGCTCTCGCAGGCCTAGGCAGCAGGAAGGGACCTCATCCATCTGAGAAAGGCGCTGAAGCAGCGGGAAGTCGGAGCAGGCCGAAGGCAACAGATCCCTCTTGCCATGGCATGATAGGCATGCTAATTGGGAGCAGAATACCAGATGCCTCCTCAGTGGTGCCAGGCGGGAGAACAAACAGCAAAATCCTGTTGGCAAACCCAGCAGGGTCATCACAGCGTGGCCAAAGCAAACAGGGGCTGTGGCCTGCCTGCTGCAATGGCCTCTCACTTCCTGTTGGATCTGGCTGAGGGTGAGACTGAGCTAGCTAAGCATGTATCGGGGCATCAGCAGCCACGGGGATGCTCTGACTCACCCCTGGACTGGGATCCAAGTTGGACCCTGGCCCTCCTTGCCACGGTCCCCTTTTGGTTTGGCACAGAGAGAGGTAGGTAATGACAAAGCATTTTCACATATTTTGTTGATTCTCCAGAGCAGTGCCGTGAGATCCCTGTTATCCCCATTTTACGGATGAGAAAACTGAAAGTAGGGGCATCAGAGAGGCAGAACCGGACTCTGCCTGCTGCACTTACTTTCTCCACCCTTCCACCCTCTACTCCAGACTCTCCACGTGGATTCCCATAGTCCCTCATGGCGAGAGCTCTCACCTTCTAGCTAAGACTTGAATTCTCTTTCCTATTTCTGACTGAGAAGTGGAGGCTCAAGTTGGGGCGGGGAGTTAGACCAGGAAACGACTCGACATCCTGACTCTGTCTGCTGCACCCACTGACCCAAATGGAAGTTTGGTGGGACAAGTATGTGTACAAACATTTTCAATTATTTGGCTATTTTGACAGTGTCCCCTCCCCTTTATTTAAACATGAAATATCTAAATCAAGATCTTTGATTTTCGTGTTCTAATTCACTGTGTTTGACATAGCCTAAATAGGCCTTCTTAGGACCTGCATTAGGGCCCAATCTACGGATGAAAATGCATGTTCCTTGCCTCCTGGTTGGGACACTTATAGATCCCAAGAGATGCACAGTAATTTCAAATCTGATGACGTGACTGGACGATTGACAGAAAAAAAGCCAGTTGCTGGATTGGCTGTTTCCTTCTGGGTTCCCATTCCTTAGCAGACTTCCTGATCAATAAATTTCCTGATCATTCCCCCTTATGCATGTTTAAAGGAAGGGAAGGACAGGGGCGCAAAGAGGAATCATTGAATTCCTTGAACTTGGACCCACTGACCAGTCGTTTTTCCCCTGGCATTTTCACTCTCTCTGCTTCTGGGGGCCCCCCAAGGAAGTACCACTTGTCAGAAATGGCTTGGGACGTGGAGGTGGGGGGCCGTGGTTCCAGGACATCCTTCACAGAGCGCAGGGTAGTGGGAGTCCCCAGAGGCAAGGAAACCGATGCGGGGCTGGTTTGGAGGTTCCCCTGGAAAGGGAGTGAACACAAAAGGCTGAACCAGATAAATTTGCCTAGGACTGGAGATCGGGACGCTCGGAGAAGAAAACCTTGCTTCCCCACACTCAGGTCCGTGTTGCTGTCCCAAGCGACCGAGAAGCACCCCAGAAGCGCAGAGGAAAATCCCGGGTCGACCGTTATTCCTTGCTCCTCATGCACTCTCCTGCCAGGGCTCACCCGGCTCCCGCGCCCGATCAGGGAGCCCGCCCCGCACTGCGGCCCGGCTGCACGACGCGGGCCTTCGTCCCTGCGGGGTCCGAGGAGCACCGGCTCTCGCAAGGGGCTGGAAGGTTGGCGCCGAGGCCGAGGCCGGAGGAGCTGCGCCTGCGCTCCCCGCGGAAATGCTCGCGGGAGGCCGTACCAGACCCTGCGCTTTCTCGCTCCGCCCCAGCCGCTCCAGCTCCGACCCCAAAGCCACAGAGCTGTAGCCGGCTCGGGGGGGCTAGAGATGGTTTCCCCTGCTCTCTGCCTCCTGTCAGGCGGCTTATTTAGCGCATTATGTGCCAGGCCCTGGAGCAAGCGCTTACCGCCCCCCAACCCCTGCATGAGGGGGCTGCTACTCCCATTTACAGAGGAGAAACCAGGGTGGGTGGCAGAGCAAACCACTACGTGCCAGAGGCCAGACGAAGGCGGCCGTGATCCAAGGGCGGCAGGAACTCGGGGTGACCCTTTCGGCCCACGGTTGCTTGAGCCCGAACCGCACTTTGGAATTAGTTTCTAGTGTGGAGAAAAGTGTAATGCCACACGGGACTGGCTGCACACACCAGCGTCCCCGGGGACGCCTCAGGAAGACAGAGTAGTCCCCAGGAAGACAGAGTAGCCGTGGCGGTTATCCCAGCTTTACAGAGCACAAAACCGAGGCTCAGGTCACAGCTAGTCAGTCAGAGGCCAGCTCCAAAGAAAGTCTTCTGATGCCTTAAATCTGGGAGGAGCTTCCAGTCAGGCCACTCCCCTGAATGATTTTATCTTGGAGTAAACGGGGTGCTGAGGACAAGCCGGTAGGGCTGTTTCTGCCTGAGGTAGCTGGGGTTTACTAGCATCTCCTCAGTGCCATCAGATCTTTGGGTGTGGAGGGTTACCACCTGGATCCTGCCTGCCTAGTCCTCAGTGCTCCCTCCTCCCTCCTTCCCTCTCTCCTTCACTCCCTGGGGAGGGAGGGGAACTTTTCCTTTGATTTACTTCTCGGTTGGTCACTTGGCTCAGACTGGACAAAGGGCAGGTGGCCTAGGATTCTCTGGGATCCATGCAGTTGGGGCCTTGGAAGGTCAAGAGGAGACTGAGGCTGGTGGGATTTTTTTTAAGATTTATTTATTTATGCACACAAGAGCTGGGGTACAGGCCAGAGGTGTGGGGGTGAGAGGATTCACCAGAGACAGAGTGGGGAGCAGAACAGGTAGATCCACTGAAGTACACTGCTAAGGGGAGCAGTGGGTGAGGCAGGAGAGGTCTGCCATGCCATGTGGGTCACCTCCCTGACTGGGGATCAAACTCATGCTGCAGTGGCTGCAGATGCTTCATAGTGTGGTGCTTAACCACCTGCGCCACCAGGGAGGCCCCTAGTGGGACATTTTTGCTCTCAGTGCTGGGCTATACTGTGCTAGGTGTGTCCCTGTGTTGATTTGAATCTGTAGCTGTTGGGGCCTCCCTGGTGGTGCAAGGGGTTAAGTCACAGCACTGTGAAGCTATCTGCAGCCACTGCAGCATGAGTTTAATCCAGGCCAGGGAGCTGACCCACATGGCCAACATGCCTCTCCTGTCTTACCCGCTGCTCCCCTCAGCAGTATATTTCAGTAGATCTGCTTTTCTGCTCCCCACTCTGTCTCTGGTGAGTCTTCTCACTACTCATACCTTGGCCTATACCCCAGTTCTTATATTCATAAATAAATCTGTAAAAAAAATAATCTGTAGCAGTTAATATTGCCCTCTTTTACAGGGGCGCAGTCTAGGTTCAGGGGGATGAAAACACTTGCTTGGTCCAGAATCTGACGGGACTCAGGTCTAAGCTGCATCTGTGTGCACTCAGGGCCTCTCTCCGCTTAGTCCATGGCCCAAGAGTGACTTTGAATTGGGACTCAAAACAGGCTCCCCCCACACCATCTACAATATTGGAAAGGACGGTGATGGTAACAGGATTTTTGCCCTTGCCATTCTGGATGAATAGGAATCTGGCTGATACCTGGCTCCTAGCCCTCTCCTGCTCCCTCTATACCCCAAGGTTGGGGCCATTTCCAAAGTGCCTTTCTGAGGCCCAGCCCAAGGGAACCTATCTAAGAGAAGAGCAGAGCCCCATGGGATGCTCCTCTCTGACCCCAGGAGGCAGCAGGGCTGCCCCCAAAGAAGGCCACCTTGGATTCCAGGCTAGCCAGAGGGGTTACTTCAGAACCTCCCACCCTCTTGCTGCTGCCCCTCCTTCTGTCCCTCCCTTTCCCTGCCACCCCCTTACGTTTCTTGTCCCACCAGTTTCCAAAGTACAGAGGATATTTACCCTCAGAGGCAGCCAGGAGAGCTCTGAGGTCAGAAGCCTGGTTCACTGCAGGGCCGCTGAGGGCCAGGGCTGCAGGCTTGGAATCCCACCCCACATAGCCAATAAATGCCTCCCGAACTCCCCAGCCTCCCCGCCTCCCTCCCATGACCCAGCAGTTCTTCCCAAATGACCCCCCCAACTGGGGGAGAACTCTGAAAAGGCCTGGGGTCCCTGAGGGGTGAGGGGAGGGAGGGGAGGGAGCTTCTGATAATCTGCTCAAACTTTGGTACCTAGAAAGAAACCCGTGTCAAATGCTGAAGACGACCTGGAGGCTGAGATGCCTCCACTGGGAAGCTAGCCACACGGCCCCAGCTGGGTCTTGGGGTAGACTGCCCCCAGGAACCCTCCTCACCTGCACCCCAGCAGACTCTGCTTTGCCTGTTTTAGCCTCCACCTGACCCCAGACACTGATAAGCCCCCAGACAGCCAAACATCGTTAACTTCTTTGCCTTTCTACACACTTCTCTGCCTGTCCTTTCCCTGACCCTGGGGGGGGGGGGGTGTCTTCTCCCTATGTGATTATACTTCCCCAAGAGGTGGATTCACATCCTTGTGCTGGATGGTGAGTGGCACCCCTATTGCTCTGAAAGTGTTCCCTCACTATCTACCCCACCCACCCTTTAGTCTCTGCCTCAGAAGAGCGCCAGGAAACAATAAAAGTCAAGAAAGAGAAAGGGGAAGTTGATATCAAAAAATGGCAATAACGATTTTCAGAAACTGAAGCTTAAAATCTCAGCTCAACCTTGAATATGGGAAGTGGGCAGAGAGAAGCCCGCACTGTCCACCGGGACTGCATGGCCAGCGAAAGTCCTCATTTTCATATTTCTGTTTGTTTTTTCAACTTTGCTTACACACACAAAAGAGGAGGGGTCAGCCTGACAGGACAGGGCCTGCACCAAAGCGACCAACTGCTGGGAGATTGAGGATGCTGGTGGTTCTCCCCTGGCACCCGGGGCAGAGCAAGCCCGGGTGTGTCACAGCACCAGGTTCACAAATCATCTGTCTGGGCTGGAGGGAGCCCCCGCTAGAAAATTGGTCACCCTCGCTCCTTGCTCAGCTACTTGCTGCAGGCCCCCCCCCCCCAGGGCCACCCCTGACTGGTTCTGCTCTCTGGTCCTCCCCTAGCTTTTTCTCCCCACCCTTTCTCCTGAGAAAGAGAAAGAGAAAACTTCTGAAAAAGGCCCCTGGAAG
The DNA here is from genome assembly GCA_019455555.1 of Galemys pyrenaicus. Taxonomy (NCBI): domain Eukaryota; kingdom Metazoa; phylum Chordata; class Mammalia; order Eulipotyphla; family Talpidae; genus Galemys; species Galemys pyrenaicus. The sequence goes on along the minus strand of JAGFMF010011723.1, from coordinate 2,992,029 downwards.
CCAGGCTCAGACCAAAGAGGCAGAGTGGGGGCAGAGGAAAGTGGCCTGAGAGCAGAAGGGCCCCTCAGGTGGATGGGGCGCTCTTCTTCCACGGAGAGGTCACTTTTCTTTTTAGATAGGAGCTAAGTCTCAAGTGTGCCATTTGCACTAATTCGAACGATTATTTGGATGAAGTAGGACTTTTATTTATTTATTTATTTATTTATTTATTTTGCCACCTGAAGCAATGCAATAACGGAACCGAAAAGTTTGGCCAGACAGCGGGTGAGAAAGATTTACGCCTCTTCTAGAACAGAAGTTTTGTCAAGAAAGGAATAGATAAGTTATTTTCTGAATAGTTTTTTAAAAAATAAATCTTTAAAGTTCGATTTACCAAACCCATTCATACACCACCACCACCACCAACTCTGAGGGGACAAACCTTAACAAAACCTCGGGGAAGCAGATCTCATTTCCAGACTTGCAACACCGCCCTGACGCATTTCACCGCCTGGGGCTGTCAGCGCGTCCCGGGGGCGCGCAGTAAGTGCTCAGTAAACGCCGCGGCCCAGGTGCCGGCGGGCCGAGCTCACCTGGCTGCAGAGGGCGGCGCGCTGCGCAGGGTCGGGCTTCTCTCCTGACCGTCCCTCTAAAGGTCTGTCTGCGTTTTGCCCTGTCTCCTGACTAGGATAAATGAACACAAACTATTTTGTCTTCAAAATTTCCCTGCGTGTTGGGCAGGCCGTGCTGGGATTCCCTCCTTCTCCTCCCTCACCCCCGCAAAGCACGGGGCGGCTCTGGGGCACTAGCGGGAAATCGGGCGAGGCTGAAAGCAGCGGCGTCGGCGATCTAGTCTGGGGCTGAAGAGCCCCCACCCCGGAATGTTGGGTGACGGAATCCGGAGGTAGGCGGACGGCTTGGCGCGACCCCAGAGGCCGGTGGTCGCCTGTGGGAGCGTGAGACCGACCTCCGGCGCCCCTCCAGTCCTTCCTACTCCAGCCCCGAGGCCCCTGCCGCGCCGGACAGCCCTCCCGGATCGCTCTTGCGTCCCCTAATCCTCCCAGGGTGATCGCGTGAGGCGCCCGCTGGGTCCCGGGAGCTGCGGGTCACTGACCGCTGACTCTCAGGTTACCCGAAGCTGGAGGCCGGGACCGCAGACGGCCACCTCTCTGCCCGGGCGGACGGACGGCCTCTCCAGAAGCTCCTCTGCCAGGCGCCAAGGGGGGCTGTCTCCGAGACCCCACCCAGCTTTCTAAGCTCGCGGGAGGGAAGAGACCGTGACCTGCGGACGGCTTTGCGCTGGGCTGAAGCTTAGACGAAAGGAGGCTGCAGCCGCCGGCCTCAGCCACAGGGCTCAGCTCTGCCGCGCGCCAAAGCCCTTTCTAGCACAATCCAGCGAGAGCCTTTCCCCAGTCCTCTAAAGAGTCGGAAAAGGCGAGGAACTGCTTAAGAAAACACAATCTCACCAACATTCAAATAAAGAAAATTCAGGTAGACAAGAGTCCAGATTCGACATCCCATTCCCTCTCTTCTGTCCTCTCGCAGGCAAAAAAAAAAAAAAAAGATCGGAAAAACTCAAAAACCTGTAAGTGGACAACCATTAAACCTAGTCTATGTACGACTGTGTTGGCAAAATCAAGCCCAATCTCACACTTTAGTAAAATACCATAAAAACAAATGAACAAGAAACCAGGTCAACAAAAAGCAACAGGGAAAGGAGAGGACACCAAAGTCAGTTGTTGAAAAACTTTCAATTGCTTCTAACGTTATGAAAGTATGTTCAGGCTCTGTGAACATTCAAAATGCACCAGGCAGGCCTTTGAAAAGCCTGTGTCTAAGCAGATATACACTGATATACTTGCAGCTAGGCACCAACTAGACATTGTGTGCCGAGGCGGAAAAAAGAGGACAAAACTGGACACGTGTAAATATCACTTGTTACCTGATTGAGTGCATTATGGTATGTCAATACAATGCAGTAGATTCTCGAAAAAGAAGGCACGAGTAAAGAAATAAAACCATAATAAGTGTTTTTCTTTTAAATAAAAGACAAAAATACAAAGCTATGTGTGAGGAGACTAAACTCTGGGCACCTTGATTATTCTTGGGAAGGACTGAGGTGAGAGGGTGTGAGGAAGAAAGATGTACTTTTCACGGTCCTTTTGTTAATTTTGGAATTCTTCCTTTAACGTACATTAATTACCTTTCAAAAACCGGGGAATTGCTTTAATTGTGCTTGTTTTTTAACTACATGGGTAATAACACATTATTATGGAAAATTTTGAAATCGCAAAAAAAAAAAAAAAACTAAACCAAAACCACGAATTCCATTTCTCTTTATGAAGACCGGCTCTAAACTGAGTTTAGAAAGTAGCTAAAAATGTATACTCTCCCAGGACAATTAGAACAAATAAAATCAGACATTCACGGACTTAACTTCGTTAAAAAATGAAGACGAAGTATTTTTTTTCTGAAGCCGTTTTGCTGAATTAAATTCTACAACACACGTTAAAGCAGATACTTAGCTGGTAATTCAAGTAAAAAGATTTATTGGAGGAGGGAAATGGGAACGAACTCTTTTTTAATTCCCAGACTAGGTCTATTTATTTGAGTTGTCTGACCCAGGAGTGAAAAGAGGAAAAGGTCTGCACCATTCAGATTAGAAATTAAACCAAACTCTAACGTTCGTTTCAAGTTGAGACTTAGGCGGTTGCGGAGCTCTGCGGCTCCCGGGGCTGCTAACTCTCCCGACCTGTTCTCGGAGATCAGCGGAGCTTGCGCTGGGAGAGGCTGCTCGGGAGCCCCTGGACCGGGAAGTCAGGCTGGGGTGGCCCTTGGTGGGCGCCGATGGAGGAGGAGCCGAGGGGCACGGTCTGGAGAAGGGGCAGAGAGAGCAAGCACTGAAGCCTGGTGGAAATAAATAGTTCAGAAGGAAAACCCTCCTTCTGCGGCCGCCCCGGACCCCCCCAGAGAAGATACCTAGGAGCCACCAGCTATCCTAATCGCTTCAGGCAATCTCACCGGGTTCTCACGCTCTCTGCCCTCTGCCTGCGGCTGGCACCCGGGGAGGAAATATGGGGCCGGCGCTGGCTGCGACTGGCAGTGCCTGTGAGTTCAGTGGCCCACCCACTTGGTTTGGGGACTCAGAGTTTACTCTCAGTATAGCTGGCCATCAGGGACTAACTTCAACCCCTGCAGGAGAAACTTGGGTCTGGGGTTCACCCCCCGTCCCCAAATCCCACCTTTCCTGCCTAGCTGGTGCCTCAGCTTTCTTCAGTGTATCCTTCCTTTAAAATATAGGGACACTGAGGCACAGAAAAATTAAATAGATTTGTTAGAAAAGATCCTGGAGGTGATTTCTAGGTCAGCGGGACTCCTGGCAAGGCTGGAGGAGGAGAGTATGAGGGGGGACAGACAAGTCAGGGTGCCCATGGTCGGGTGGGGACCATCTGGGCGAGGAGAGGCATGCTGGAGGACCGGGAGCACACCTGGGAGAGGGCTCCGACTTGAGAGCCAGCAAGTCAACTCCTGGGTCTCCTCGTGTCTCCTTAAAGAGCAGCCTCTTGGAGGCTGAAACAAGCCAGACTTCATAAGTCAAGTATTATTAATGTCCTGGATTTAGTCCAAAGCCAGCAATGTCACCCCTTTCCTCCTTCCCTTCCTGGGGATTCTGCAACCATTTTCTCCTCCAAAGAAACTGCCTAGCGAAGGAAAGATCAGAGCCAGTTCCGCCTTCCCTTGGGATCTTGCTCCCCTTATCCTTTCCTTCTCCACCCTTCCCTTCTCCACTGCTGTCACCGAAGTGGGGAGAGGAACTTGGAATCTGAGTATTTGCCCAAATATTCCAGCTTTCTTCACACAAAGGTGTCTGTTGCTCTACAAACATAGAATGAAAACTCACTGACTTCGGGGACTTTAAGATTGTGAGAGGGTCTCTGGTTCTGCTTCTAGCCCATAATCTGAGCAAAGAAGTAAGATCCAATTTCTTTCTTTGTTTCACTTTTCACATTTTCCATTTTCTCAGTAGAGGTGAGAGCTATCCCCCCACACACACCAGTGGGGGACCCGCAGTCTAGGGGCTCGCTTCTCTGTCTATGCCTCGGAAAGGACAAGGGGGGCCTAACCAACTCTTCGAGGGAGTCAGCGACTCAGGGAAAGTGAAAATTCCAGCCAATCAACTATTGTTTGGTCGAAGAAAAGCCAAACAATGGCTGGCTGATTTCTCCCGGAATTGGCTGGTTATTTTGGCATCATAGAAGGTCCCTCTAGTGGGTGCTGAGCTGGGAGATCTGTATCTGTGTCAACATGGGTGCGGATGATCCCAGCCCCCATTGTCCTCCTGTCTCACTGGTTAAGACTTCGTCTGTTACTCTGCCAGCACTGCAATGCTCTCTTAATTCCCTTTCTGTCCTTCTTTCTATCTGCTCCCATCTGTCCCTCTGTTCATCTGCTCCAGATTGCATCCATTTTTTTGTGGGGAAGGAGGGAAGGGTGTTTCTCTGGATTCAGTCCCCCAGGTCTGGTGAAGGAATATCTTCACTGGTTAATTGGCTCCATGAAGCACTGGGTAAGAGCATCCGCCTGAACAGACAGACACAGCTGCTGGCTGTGGCTCTGTCTGTCTTTTTGAAGGTGGGTGCTTGTGGGCAGTGTTTTAGGTGCCTTATGGGTAGACAAGTTTGCCTTGGGGTGGGGGGTTGGGTGACCCACCACTACCTGTGTTTATTAACTTCCCCCACACTTTGAAATGACATCAAGTTTCTTTCCTCCTGATACCAGAAAGAAAAGTGCAGGTATGCAAGAGAAAAGAAAAGGATTTTACTTTGTTTCAGTTTAGAGTCTCCTTACCCTGGTCATGAGTGGAAAAATAATTCCAGGCTGAGACTTCAGCTGAAAGCAGACTTTACCCTACCATTCGGAAAGACAGGGCGGGTGGGGGACATCAGGGACCAGTCAGGGCAGAGTTCTGGGGTCTGGAGGGAGTGGAGGAGTGTTTGGAATCCAACCTCCCTTTCCTGAAAAAATAAATACAGGTTTCCTCCGCTATCTGAATGTTGAACTCTTCTATATGGTATGATTTTTTTTTTTGGTTACTTTTTGAGTCTGGGAACACTCAAAAATTTTTCCATATAATTTAATGGTAATAGTATTTCCAGTCCCCCAAAATAACCTACAAAAATCATACCAGATAGGAACATTCTACTTTTGAATAGCAGAGAAGACCTATAAATAAATTCTGGCATCCAAATCAAGGAAGGAAATCAAAGGAGACAAAAAAAACCAGGAAACCAGAAAGAAAAAAAATTGGAGGGACCTTTATTTACTCAGAATTAATTCAGTCTTTCAGGACTGGCTGGATCTTCCCACTCAAGGACCAGAGAAGAGAAAACCACCATCCCATCGGGCTGTTCTTCCTAGAGTCCCCTCATCCTAGAGTCTTCTCCCAAAGACCCATACACTTTTCTGGGGATAGGGACCTAGACCCAATGCCCCTGGCAAAGAGGTGCCACTGCCAAGAGGAGCTAGATGCACCCCCCCATGCTGTATTTCCAGATTCTCTTTAAAGGAATAACTTCAGCTCCTACCCCACCTTTTTAAATCAAAAAGGCTTAAAAAAATGTGGAGTCCCTGATGCTGTGGACCAGCCCTGCTGGCCTATTGGCTCTACTGGAGCCAGATAATCCCCTGGGGAACATCCCCTGTGACGGAGCCTGTTTGAGAGGCGGGGCCTGAAGCCAGGGGATTTTAACGTTAGACAGAAAGGAGAATAAATCCCAGATAAGAGCAACTCCAGGCCGTACAGCAGAGACCTGGGGGTGAGGGACAAACATGACTTTAATGATACAGAGTGCATTTCAGAGGCCCCAGCAGTGGGACACCTCTGGCCATCAGGTCAGTTGAAGTCATACTCAGGGTAGGTTTCTATTCCGCAATGACATGGCTTCACGTGGTGCTGGCAGAGACTACACAGTAAGCGACTAACATACCTCAATGTGAGTGTGTGTAAGAAAGCCAGATTTTCTAAGAAAAATCCCCTAACAAATCAGGAGTTGGGAAAACAATTCCCAGTCTCTTAGAAGCCGTAGCTGATGGAGTGAGGACTCCAGTAGCCGAAGTCACACTGATCCTTCACCTCAAGACCTGTGAAGAGTAAATGTAAGTTTTGTGTAAGGCTCCGGAAGGATACCGGCGGCAGGGTTACTCAGGATGGATTATGTGAGACTCAGTTTACGAGGGCAAATTGCATTTCACACATGAGATTTCACACATGAGTCACCTTGAATAAGCCAATAATTAATTAAAACCATGTCCTGCAGGGGAGAATTTATTACATTCACTGGCTTTTTATGAGCTAGGTGTAGTTTGGAAATGAAAAATGTAAAGACTCTTCAGTGGTGTCTGTGCTGCGTTGCACTTTGGCTCACAGAGACCCCTCTCTCACCAGGTTCAAGAGAGCGGCCTGGCTGGGTGGGAGGCTGGGGGCGCTCATCTGAAAGTGTAGAACTAATTTATTGCATTGGGTAGGACCCCTGAAGCTCCTGTACCCAGGGCCCTGCCAGTGTTTTTGTTTAAGATTTTATTTATTTATGTATACAAGAGCTGGGGTACAGGAAGGTGACAGGATTCACCAGACAGAGTGGGGAGCAGAACAGGCAGATCCATTGGAATACACTGCTGAGGGGAGCAGTGGGAGAGGCAGGAGAGGTCTGCTGCGCCATGGGGGTCCCCTCCCTGGCTAGAGGCAGGGGTTGAACCTGGGCTGCAGTGGCTGCGGTCTGCTTCATAGTGCGCTGCCCAACCCACTGTGCCACCAGGGAGGCCCCTTGCCAGTGTTTCTTGGAGTTCCTTTTGGAGACAACTTGAAACTTTGGGTTGTTTAATACACCAAAACTGGGACCCCTGGAAAGAAAGAAGGAACGTGGACAGTGGGTAGGAGCACAAGATGGAGGCAAAATCCTGCTTTCAGTTTCTTTGGGTGTTACTACGAAAGAGGAGTGGACATCCTGGTGCTTATGCCAGGAGGGAACTGCTTAGTCAAATCCCCCTTCCTAGTTTGGGAGGGCATGGTATGGGCGTGGCAGGGCGGGACAGACAAGGCGCATCCAGGCCGTAGGTTCCTCATCTTCTCCTTGTCCACCATTTGTTACATACTCAGGTGCAGACCACACGTCCCTCATCTTGTTTTTCTTCAAGCAGCCTGTGTGGACTGGGAGGTGGAGACAGTCATGTCCAGTTAATCCCTGAGGAGACTGAGAGTCAGAGGGAGGGAATGGCCAGTTGAAAGACACAGATGGTGACTTGTGCCAGAGCAGAGCAGAAGTTCAAGTTCCCCGTGTCAAGGATACACTAGAGCAGGAAAGAGTCAGAAATAGCAAACCTAGCTTAGCTACTCTGCCTTGGAGAACAGACCCTTTTGTTCCCTTGGGGATCACAGAGGCCTGTGCGGCACCCCAAGGCAGGAAATGGGCAGCAGCCCTGCCCCATGGCAGCAATCTTCCCTCTAGATCTGGGGCTGTGATTCAATCTTTGATACTGTCTGAGACCTGTATGACCCAAAGAACTATCTGGGATCCCATTCTCCTGGGATTGGGAGAGGAAGGGATGTGCAACAAGGGAAGCAAAAGGATTCAGGAAGTGGGGTAGGGCACTATCTTGCCAGCTCCCCCTCCTTTGGGAGGGATCTTTGAGAACTCAGCAGCTGTCCTGTCCACAGTAGGGCACAGTGGACAAGAGCCTGTAGAGAGCTGTTGGATCTAACATAGAGCAGTAACTTTTTTTAAAAAAAATATTTATTAATTTACTTATACAAGACCTGGGGTACAAGTTAGAGGTGGGGGTGGGTGGGTGAGAGGATTCACCAGAGACAGAGCGGGGAACAGAATGGGCAGAATCACTGAAGCACACTGCTGAGGGCAGCAGCAGGCAGGTCTGCTGTGCCATGTGGGTCAGCTCCCTGGCTGGATGAGCCCTGAGATTTAACCCCTAGGTCACCAGGGAGGCCCCAGAGCAGTAATCTTTTTTAAAAGGTGATCAATACTTTTCCAAATTGAGCAACTCCGGTTTTTAAATAACTAAATGGCATGGGACAATGAAAAAGGAAGTAACTATTATAAGTTATAAGAAAGGAGACAGATCAAGCAAAGGTATGGGCTTTGATTTGAACAAACTAATTGTTAAAAGACTTTTTTGAGATACTTGAGAAAATTACAACATGGCTATATATTAACAGATTATTGATTTTGTTACATGTAATAATCACATAGGAGGTTCTGGGGGGATAAAAGAAAGAAAAGAAAGAAGTTATTCTCTGTTACAGATTCAAACAAGAATTTTTGGATGAAACAATGTCTGAGATTTGCTTTAAAATACGTCATCACAAAAGAAATTGAAATAGGTTTGATTGGGTGATGGGTACACTATATTGGTGTATTGGGCCTCCCTGGTGGCTCAGTGGGTTAAGCAACACACTATGAAGCAAACTGCAGCTGCTGCAGCATTCGGGAGGGGACCCGCGTGGCTGCCTCACCCACTACTGCCCTCGGCAGTGTGTTGCAGTCAGTCTGCCTGTTCTGCTCCCCGCTCTGGTGAATCCTCTCACCTTTCATGCATAAATAAATCTTTAAAAATATTTTAAAAATAATATTGGTGTATTATGATACTTTTCTGTATATATGAAGTTTGTCATTTACCAACAGATCAATAAAGCTATTAACCGCATCCCAGAAAACCACATACACCCCAACTTTCACCTTTAATTTCAAAGGTGAGCCTTTGAGTGCTGCTGGTGGAATCCAGCTCAGACTCTTCGGGCTCACCAAGCAGTAATTTGCCCTGTGCTGAGGAAGAACTGAAGGCACTTGGCACTAGACCAACACCACCTACACCACCCACCACCGTGTTTTTTTCTCTGAGGAGCTGGTATCAGGTGTGTGGGACCCTGCAGAATTGGGGGCCTCTGTCACTTAACTAAAGGGACAGTTCCCAGGTATCCACTCCCTGGGTTTACGTGGATTCAGCTCTGGTGTGCAGCCTGGGGGTAGGGGTGAGGGGATTGAGCTTGGTCCCCACCTTTGTAGTTTAGAAGTCCGTGGGGGTCCTCTCTGGTGGCACAGTGGGTTAAGCAACACACTGTGAAGCAAAACGGAGCCATTGCAGCACGAGTCCCTGCTGCTGGCCAGGGAGGGGCCCCACATGGTGCAGCAGTCCTCTCCTGCCTTGAGCGCTGCCCCCCTCAGCAGTGTGTTTCAGTCCATCTGCCTGTTCTGCTCCCCGCTCTGTCTCTGGTGAATCCTCTCACGGCCCACACCTCTGGCCAGTACCCCAGCTCTTGTATGCATAAATAAATAAATCTTTAAAAAATAAAAAAAAGAGTCCGTGGGGGTCACTGATCATAAGTCACCAGGGGTTAAAGTGTTCCTTTATTTTGGAGTCAATATTTTATTTCCCCTACATCTCTTTATTTTTTTTCTTTTAATGATTTCTCAGATATCTCTGGTGTGTTTTTACTATGTTTTTATTTTTAAATGAAATTTATTTCCATTTTAAAGGCTGTGAGGACTTGGTATTTGAATGTCAAAGAGAAAGTAAAATGCTCAGAGGATCAGGAAGCCCCGTTTGGAGCGCAGCTTCGTCGTTCATCAGTCTCCCCAAGCTGGATAAAGGAATTTCCTAAACTTCGTTTCCTTATCTACGAAACCGGAGTACCCTTAGTCCTCTCCCCAGTGCCACTGTGAGGATGGAATAAGAGGTACCGAGGTTCTGATTCGCAAGAAGCCTCCCCCCTCCCCCCCCCCATCTGGAGGCGACAGGACCGGGATGGAGGGGTCTGGGGGAGTCCCGCGCAGGGCAAAGTGCTTGCAGGGAGCGCTGCGTCCTAGTCCGAGGCCCTGCGGGCAGCTCGAGCCGCCAGCCAACGCACGAAGCGGGTTTGTGTGCCGAGCGGACTTCTCTGCCGAGGCAGAATCACCTCCTGGAGGTGAGGGATCCGTGAGGGTGGGGTGAACCCAACAGCTGTAGGAGTCTCTGTGTGGGTGGAAGGAGGGTCTTGAAGGAGGTTCTGCAGCTGCGCCCCGCCAGCACTCAGCTGCCAGCCGGTGCTTTGTCAACCAAGAACAGAAGGGTAAAGCCCAAAGGGTGTGGTGTCTTCCGTCGTGTTACTGAAAAATCTGCGGGATCTGGTGTTTACGCAGCGGAAGGAAGAGAAACCAGCCTCGGGGAAAGTCCTTAGGTCACTTCTCTCGATGGAGAGTTTTCCAGGTCCCCTAGTTGCTACGAATTGTCCTAAGTGGAGCCAGGCACTTACCCGTCGAACATGCTGCAGGACCTGGGGCTGCAAACTTGTCCACGGTCCCTCTTCTGTGCTAAAATCTAGCCTAAACCCTAGAACAGGTGATTCCTCAGGCGAGGGAAAAACAAAACAAAAACACAAACAACAAAACCAAGGCAGATGGTGCCAGCAGGGAACAAAGGAAGCAGAACCCAAAGTGAACTTGGTATATGTGTTTCAATGCAAGGACAGAGGAGCACCCCAATTCCTGTCTGCCTGTGCCAGATCCCAGGGATTATGGGGGTGGAAGGGATGGAGATATTGGGTCTATTTTCTATGGTTCCCTCTCAGGCTCCCCCTAGGGCTTTGCCTCCATTCCTAGGAAAGTTCTCAGGCTGACCTCAGGTATAAGACTTGGGGACCCCTGACCACACCTGTGGGAGCAGCCCCTCAGTTTGGCAGGGGGTGTTCTTGTGACCAAGCTTTCACCCCTTAGGACCTGATAAACAAACGTAGAGTTGGGACTTGAAAACCACCCTCAGGCATTGAGGGTGCCTTTTGGGGCTCCTCCTGGATAATCCTGGGGTGGGGTCCTCAGGGCAGCCCTAGAAGTTTAAACACTGCATTCAGCCACCAGAGCTATCTACCTTCCGTCCTCTTCATCCTTCTTCTGCTCTTAATACCGACACTCAGAACTGCATGGCGTCTCAGAACTGGCCACCAGCAACCTGAGGTCAAATCACTGTAGCTTGGGAAAGGCAGTTCCCAGGCATCTGTCACTGGAGCACATGACTGCTTAGACCTGAATGATTTCTGAGCACCCTCCTACCCCCAAACATCAAATGACTAGTTTGAGCAACTAGAGAATTTGGGGTTTCCCATTCTTCATGAGAAGAGAGAAAGAGGGAGACCCACATATCTCCCAATTAGAGACAGTTCCAATTAATTATTTCATCAGAGAAAGCTATATACTCTATGGAGACCAAGTATATGTATATATTCAAAAGCTCTTAAAATAGGGCCTCCCTGGTGGCGCAGTGGGATAAGCAACGCACTATGAAGCAAACCACAGCCACTGCAGCACAAGTTTGATCCCTGCTGCCGGCCAGGGAGGGGACCCCCATGGCGCAGCAGACCTCTCCTGCTGTGCCCACTGCTCCCCTCAGCAGTGTTTCAGTCAGTCTGCCTGTTCTGCTCCCCGCTCTGTCTCTGGTGGATCCTCTCACCTCCCTGGACTCTGACCTGTACCCCAGTTCTTGTATGCATAAATAAATCTTTAAAAAAAAAAGCTCTTAAAATAACCACATACATGTTTACTGTACTTTTCTGGTACCTTCCCATAACTAGTTCTTTCCTCACCCCAATATCTTTTTTACCTTTAACTAGAATGGCATTTAAGGTGATAACATGGATCGTTTGGGGGACTTAGTTTTCCTGGTATTGTCCATGTATACAGGAGGTATACATTTTATTAAATTTCTGCTTATTTTTCTCTTGCCAATCTATCTTTTATTATAGGGGATGTCTCAGGTAAGAATCTTGAAGGGTAAAGGGAAAATTATTTTCCCCCCTATATAACCTTCTTAAGAACAGGGATTTTATTTAGTAAACCAGTGTTCCTAGAATCTAAATAGGGCTTGGCACATGAGAGACATCAATCAATATTTGTTTAATGAACAAATGAATATTTTTTCATGCACATTTAAAATAACATAGTTGGTCAAAGTGTACACACTTTGATCTAATGTACAGCTTAGTCAACAATTCTGTACTGTACATTTCAAAGTTTCTGAGAGACTAGACCTTAGATATTCTCACAATAAAAAATAAGTGATAATTATGTGATATGATAGAGGTGCTTGCTAACTATATGGTGGTAATCATACTATAATACATAAATGTATCAAATCAACTTCATTGTACACTTACGGTCACACAATGCTATATGTCAAGTACATCTCAGTAAAAATATAAATAAACAAATACATACATACATACACGTTAGTGGGTGGTTTTCCAATTTAAGGAAATTCATTTGCTCAATTCATTTCATCTCTCTCTCAAAACTCCTAGAAAACCGGGCCCTCCCTGGTGGTGTAGTGGGTTAAGCAACGCACTATGAAGCAAACCACAGCCACTGTAGCATGAGTTCGATCCCTGCCGCCGGCCAGGGAGGGGACCCACATGGCGCAGCAGACCTCTCCTGCCTCACCCACTGCTGCCCTCAGCAGTGTGTTTCAGTCTATCTGCCTGTTCGGCTCCCCACTCTGTCTCTGGTGAAACTCCTGCACCTCTGGCCTGTACCCCAGTTCTTGTATGCATAAATAAATAAATCTTTTTTTAAAACTCATAATAAACCACTGTAGTAGGCTAGAGAAGTACTAGTTTAAGCCCAAGTGACCAAGAACCAACCAAGACAGGCTATGAGCCCAGAGCCCAGCTCCAACCCAATGTCACTTTGATGAAGTGTTCCATGTGACAGGCCTGGTATCACTCTGAGCTAGTAGGGTCAATGCAGACAGGCTGCAGACAATCAGCCAGAGTCCTCCAGCGTCATATGGTCTGGAGTCTGCTGTAAATGGATGACCCAGAACTTTGGGGTCTTGACTAAGGTGGACTTTGGACTTTCCTCTGGGTCAGAGTCCTTAGGCTGTAATTAGGAGCTATCCAGTGCTCATCTCTGGCTGGACTGAGATTCAAAATGGCAGTGTGTGTGTGTGTGTGTGTGTGAGAGAGAGAGAGAGAGAGACAGAGAGAGACAGAGACAGAGACAGAGAGAGACAGAGAGAGAAGGTGGGTTTGGGACTTCAGAGACCAGGATCTTGCGCTGGCATTCCTCTTGAGTGAAGACCAGCTAGCAGCCCTAGTCTTTTTGTGTCTAGTAGCCCTGAGAGTATTCAGCATATGTCATGATAGTAATTACCTATATCCACATTCCCTGAGGGGGAATAATTAGGTGGAGATGGGAGGAGAGTTTTCAGTAATTCAAATTGTTTCCTTGAATTTGCAGGTAGGTTTTTGATACATTCCCCATTCTTGAGTCCCATCTAGGACCTCAGGGGCTGGGACAAAGAAAACAGAGAATCCCAGGACCCTAGAAGCATTGCAGATCCCAAAGATGTTGGTTCTCATTTGAGAATCCCACATACTCCACTTCCAAATATGTGTGTGGGATGGTGGGGGGAGATCCTCTGGGAATTACTGGGGGAAGTTCTAGGGGGTGATCTCCAGCACCAGTCTGGTCCCATCTGGATGACTACTGGTTGTCAGGAGACTTCCATGGCAGTGGCCAACAGGCCATCCTGGAGTCTGGGAACTCTTATGGCCCTAATAATCTTGCCCCAACCTAGATTCTTGGGAATAATCTGTGGTGAGTCTAGTGGCCTCTATCTGGCTCTCTCCATATCTGGCTTTCTCCTGAGGGCCTCTCCCACCCTCCAGTTGACACCCTCAGCCTCTGGTAAGCTCTCTCCCTTTCTCCTGGAGGCTGTCCAGGCCTGACTGTCACTGAGAGTCTTCCTACAGCCTTCCCTCCTTAGGGAAGTGCAGTGGGGATGGAGAAACAGAGGCTCAGAGAGGGGAAATTATCTGCCTCTAGGCTTAAAAGAAAACCTTGCCTAAGCTCTATATTCTGCAGTATGAAAAGGGTCCACAATTCGTAGAGGTGTGAGCCCGATCCTGGCTGTGCTTCTCTGGGTTGGATGCTGAGCTTGGGTGACCAAAGAGAACCTCCCCAGCAAAGTCCAGAATCAGAGAGGGGATTAAGTACGCTGGGGCCAGCAGGCCTTCCAGTCCCACAAAGTGGTGGGCAAGAAGCAGCCAGCTTGCAGAGTCCCGGGGAGGGAGGGCTCAGTCTCTGTTCAGCCACCCTCAGTTTGAGCCTCCCTTCATCACTCTCTCCCTCCCTCTACTTGGACCCCACTCACAGCTTCTCTGGGTTTGGCTAGGCATGCCTCAGTTTCCAGACACCATGGGGAGGGGGTGCATGAGCTTATAGCCTGCCACTCCCTTTTACAGCCCCTTTTTTGATTGCCTCTCAGATCCACTTGTCCTGTGTTGAGACCGGGATTGTCTCTAATTTCGTAGCTGCTGCCATAAGCCTTGGCTTTGCAGCATTTGGACTTTTCCTGAGAGGGTTGAATCACCTGAAGGCTTCAGAGTTGCTCAGGTGGGGAGGGACTCGGAGGTGACAGTGACCTTGTCTCAGTAGCCATGCATTCACCATGTGGCTCCTGTATTTACTGGACCCCAACATCGATTTGTCCAAAAGATCTTCCTCTGAGGTTGCAAGAGGCCTGCAGACCTCGTATGCAGGAGGATCAGTGTTCTCTCATCCCAATCTGCTGTCAGTGTTCTAGCCCTTGCAGGACGCTGCTCTTCAAAGTCACTCCAGGCTGCCTGGAGAGCAGCCCCCGACCAAGGGCAGCCTCAGGGCCTGTTGAGAGACTGGGCCTGCCCGCCAGGCCCTTCCCCAACTTGGAAAGAACAATGGACATTTAAGAGGGTAAGAAAAATCAAGGGTGTGTGTTGTGGGAGGAGGGAGTAAAGTAATATGAAAAAAAAAAGAGAGAAGGGAATGGGGGGGTCCCAAAGAATAAAAAAAAAAAAAAATAGACCAGAGGGAAAGGCAGAAAAGGAGGAAGGAAAAAAAGAAAACGAAAGAAGATAAAGGAGAGGATAAAACACACACAGAGAAGAAAATAATGTGACAGAGAGAAAGGAACCAAAGGAAAAATAAAGGTAAGTTGGGGGGGTGGGGGTGGGGAAGACGGGTGGAGAGCAAAAAGTAAACAGTAAAGACTATTTACAAAAAGCAAGAGAACCCAAACTGTGGAAAGGCAGGGGGAAAAAAATTCAAATGCAAAAAGAGAGACATCGAAAGAAAATACAGAGGGAAAAAAAGATGAAAGAAAAGACAAAAGAAAGAGCGCGCTCCAAACCAGACCACTTTCATAAAACCGAGAAACGGGAGCCCCGCTAGCAATTGACCAGCACCACGCAGTCTTGAGGGGGCTGAGCCCCGGGGTTCCAAAGGGAGCGTCGTCGGCGGCGCGGCACCCGCTCGCAGTCATCGTGGGCCCCGGCCGCGGCCGCACACATAATTCGGGGGGGGGGGGGCGCACCCAGCCNGGGGGGGGGGGGGGGCGCACCCAGCCTCCAGGCCCTCACTTTGCTTTACAAAAAATAAAGCATAATTCAACAAATGCCCCAAGCGGGGAGGATGGGCGCCCTCGCCCCTCCCCCTCGCCGGCGTCCGGGAGCCGAGAGCGAGGGCGGGAGCTGACACGGAGGTGCCAAGTCCCCGTGGCCGGAACCCCCGGGGGCGCGGCGGCTGCGCTCAAAGGCCGGGTTGTAAAGGGCACAGGCGGTCGGTGGGGCCGCGCTGAATGGGCTCCCGGAGGTAAACAGACTCTTAACTTTCAACTTGGCCTTGACCTTCCTGAAGGTGTCTGGCCGGTATGTAAAGAAGCAGCTGAGGCTTTCAGCCTGTTTGACGGGGTCAGTAAGGGGGGCGGGGTGGGGGAGGGTCAGGGCTCTGGGAGGGTCTCCCTGGAGATCCCCCTCAGGCACAAAGCAGCCTGGGGGAGCCGGGCTGCTTTGCCGAGGCCGGCTGGAGTGCGGGAGGCCTGGGTTTTCAGAGGCCCTGGGCCCGGCGGCCGGTAGAGAGCGGGAGGAGCGGGAGGCTCAGCCTCCGCTTGTCTAGAAGGAATGAACCCTCAGACTCAGACCCCTGAGAGAAGTGACTGGCACACTTTAGGACAGCTGTCCTTTTCTTTTAAAATAAACTGATGACTTTCACTTCATGAGAAACAAACAGACTATGAAGCATTCACGTAAGGAATTACTGCCGTATTTTCCAGACCAGGAGACTCAAACTTACCTTGTCGAAGGCCAGTTGGGTCTGTGATAGGTCACCGAGACACTTGCATGTATTTGTGTATCAGAAACAAGAGAATATGTTCATAAATATGAGACCCAAACTGTTCCCTGGGATCTCTACTAGATGCTAAGTAAATTGTGGTATGAAACAAAAACACCCCCCCACCCCTAGTATTTATTTGTATTGAAAGGTGTCTGTTTGCTTTGGGGGCTCCAGCACAGCTGGTGAGCTTCAGAGCAAGGTCTGAGTCATTCTACAATGCTGCCTTTTTGTCGCTTGCTTGCTTATTTCCATGGGTATGGATAAGGATTAATAAAAGCCCCCAAAACACAGTGGCAGCCTGTGAATTTAAACTTTTTTTGTATTTAATTATTTTTCTTTCTAAAAATTGAGCTGACATTGATATAAAATACAGAAATATCAAGTTAATAGCTTGAATTTTCACTAATTGAATACACCATGTAACTAATATCCAGATTGAAACAGAGGACTTTTCCAGCACCCCAAGAAGGCTTCCTCATGTCACCTTGTAGTCAGGAGCCCTCCCTTCCCGCTAAAACCACAGTTAATCGTTTCTGTTTTTGAGTTGCATAGACATAGGCTCGTAAAAAAGTTACTCTCTGCCCCTGACTTCTTTCATCCACATATCTATGTGATTCACCATGTTATGAATAGCATTTTTTAAAAAAATTGCTGTGTAGTGCTCTGCTTTTTAATGATAGCATGATGTATTCATCCATTCAACTATTGATGGGCATCTGGGTTGTTTCTGTTTTTTGAGCTATAATAAATAAAGCTGCTTTGGGCATTCTAGAATATGTGTCTTCACAGACATAAACATTGATTTCTGTTGGGGAGATGTTCAGGAATGGAATAGTTGGATAATAGAGAATGATTATGATTACTTATATTTTAAATATAAAAGGTTTAAATATAAGGGTTTATTCATCTCCCTGCTATCACCTACCAAGTAAAAACCAGTGAAAACATTTTAGTTTTGAGGTACAAATTCTGGTATTTCTGCTATTCATAATTAGCCAAGGAAAAGATTTTAAGAAACTGGAAAGCACTGAAGAGACATTGCCTTCCTTTTCTCTTCGCTTGTGCTCAATCACGATAAAATTTAGTGAGGATTTCATGCCTGGTGTCTTTGATTATTGGTAATGCTAGTTGAAGGTGATCTACAGTCTTCACTCTCAGCCTACGACTTGGAACAGCTCCAACTTGCAGGCACCCTTTCCTGGACAGATGGCCAGGTTTAAGTTCAGGTTGGTGAGTGCGCACTGCACGGCTGAGTCCACCTAGAGCTCAGAGTAGCTTGCTCTGTGTAAGTGCTATAACTGGTGTGTAGAATGGGAAAGCTCTTTTCTTCTCCAGAAAAACTGGGGATCTAGAAAAAGTGAACACAGAAGGATTTGATTTGTAAGGTAGTGAAGGAAAGAGAAAACTTGCTAAAGACAGATTGTTGAAAAAAAAAAATCCTCTGGCTTCTGAATTGTACTATACAATAGGCCCCAACAGAGGGGCCTCCAGCAATTCCTCCCCAGCTAGGACTCACTCCCCTACCCCTCCTTTCCTTGTAAGGAAATTTAAAGCCTGGAGGAAGCAGATAGAGGTTCTGAGCTCTCTGGATCTTCAGTTTGGGTGGGAGCAAGCCAGTGAGTGCTTGGTGTGTGTTTCCTGGATCTCTTGGAGGAGGACCACAGGACAGAGGCCAGGCATTTTTGCAAGGGTCAAGCTCCTGTGTTCTTGGGGTGCAAACAAGTTCATGGCTGGTGGTTCAGCAGCCCTGGCTTTTCCAAAATTCCTTAGATTGCAGAATAGAGGGGCCAGGAATTTTTAGGTTTCTATGCGATCTTGTTCAATGCCTTCCTGTGACTTCCCTCTTTCTCTTTGTGCTGTCTTCCTTGGGTCTCCTCTCCCTGTCTCTCTCTCCCTGCATCTCTCTCCAGCTGCTCTCAATATCTCTTTCCCTGCTCTTAAAGGGCAATTCACACCCCCATCCATAGGACACATCTAGAGACTCCATCTCCCTTTCAGTCTGGACTTGCAAGTCCCAGGCTCCAGAGTTCCAGGCTCCAGGTCTCATGTATCCTTTTTTGGAGCTTGTACCCACTCCCTAGCCCTCTGTCTCTCCCCTAATCTGGGCTTCATCCAGAACTACCTGGACAGTTGCTGCAGGTTCCTGGGGACTGGGTGTCCAGGGCATTTTCCTGGGTCTTGAAGCAACCCATTAAAGCACATCTGGGACGGAGGGGTAGGTGAGGCAACTGGAGAGAACTGGGGTACTAGTACCTAGAAACTAGCAAGGGTCCCAGAAATTCACCCTTTAATACCCCCATTTCCCAGTCTTCTCTGGCTCAGGCGCATTCCCAAGTTCCCTTTTCAGGCCCAGAGTGGCCTCCTGGCCCCACCCCCGATTCCCCTTCCCCCCACGAGATGGACACTTTATAGGGAGAGCTTTTTTATTCTCTCGTTAAACCTGCCAAAGCACGGGAGACAGAGGGCCAGGGAAGGAGAAGAGGCAACGGAGGTGGGGCCTGGCTCCTGTCCCTTCTCCTTCCTACCCACCCCCTGCAGAAAGCAGCAAAAGGACACCTCTCTTCTCTTCGTTTTTGTTTTCAAAAGCAAGGAGGAGAGAGAGAGACAGAGAGAGAGAGACAGAGAGAGAGAAAAGAGAGGGGAGAAGAGAGGGGAGAAGAGAGGCGGGGGTTAAGTATTTTCGCAATTTCTGCCCTGAAGATTTTACTAGCGTCTCCTCCAGGCTGCAACCAATCAGCGCTCGTGCCTGGGCCCCTGCGTCTCTTGCGTCAAGGCGGCCAGCCGGGCGAATGCAGGTGCCTGGAGAGCTGTGAACGATTTAAACGCCTTGGATTTCCCCCGGCCTAGGTGCGGAGAGAGAGCTGGGTGCCCCCCTGTATCTCCCTAGTCCCAGCACCCCATGAACGGACCCTCGGCCCCATGGAGCCCGGCAGTTATGCCACCTTGGACGGGGCCAAGGATGTAGAAGGCTTGCTGGGAGCTGGAGGGAGTCGGAATCTAGTCTCCCACTCCCCACTGAGCAGCCACCCTTCTGCGGCGCCTACGCTGATGCCTACTGTCAACTATACCCCCCTGGATCTGCCAGGCTCTGCAGAACCTCCAAAACAGTGCCACCCATGCCCTCCCGGGGTGCCCCGGGGGGCGTCTCCAGCGCCAGTGCCTTACAGCTACTTTGGAGGCGGGTACTATTCCTGCAGAGTGTCCCGCAGCTCGCTGAAACCCTGTGCCCAGGCAGCCACGCTGGCCGCCTACCCTGCAGAAGCTCCTGCAGCTGGGGAGGAGTACCCCAGCCGGCCCACCGAGTTTGCCTTTTATCCCGGGTACCCGGGTCCCTACCAGCCTGTGGCCAGTTACCTGGATGTGTCGGTGGTGCAGACCCTAGGCTCCCCTGGAGAGCCTCGCCATGACTCCCTGCTGCCTGTGGACAGTTACCAGCCTTGGGCCCTCTCCAGTGGCTGGAACAGCCAGATGTGTTGCCAGGTCGAACAGAACCCACCAGGACCCTTTTGGAAGGCAGCATTTGCAGGTAAGCTGCCCCACCACTCTGGGTGCCCTTGGTTCTGACCGTGGGGTTATAGACCCAGCTGGCATTGCTTGAGAGGGAGTGGAGGGAGACCTGGGGCTGGTGAGGAGGAGCTTGGTGTTCCTGGGTTAGTTGTGTAGGATTCTGGGGGCTCAGGCCACTGGAGACCCTGGGTGGGGACCCCAGAAGCTCAGTGTG
This sequence comes from Galemys pyrenaicus, assembly GCA_019455555.1. Taxonomy (NCBI): domain Eukaryota; kingdom Metazoa; phylum Chordata; class Mammalia; order Eulipotyphla; family Talpidae; genus Galemys; species Galemys pyrenaicus. Next base: position 2,972,139 of record JAGFMF010011723.1, on the reverse strand, counting down.
AGAAGCTTGAGTGGGCTGCTATCTGAAGCTCTCTGGCCACCAGGACCCTCACCTCCCAGGAGGCCCCGGGACCAGTCCAAGTGTTTCTTTGCTATTGGATGGCGCTCAGGGTGCCCCTACCCAGCAGGATTTCTTTTCTTTTTTTTTTTAAAAGATTTATATATTTATGTGTACCAGAGCTGAGGTACAGGCCAGAGGTCCGGGGGCGAGAGGATTCACCAGAAACAGAGTGGGGAGCAGAACAGGCAGACTGACTAAAATACACTGCTGAGGGGAGCAGCGGGCGAGGCAGGAGAGGTCTGCTGCGCCATGTTTGTCAGGTCCCTGGTGGGGAATTGAACTCATGCTGCAGTGGTTGCAGATAGCTTCAGCTTCGTGGTACTGCAACTTGACCCCTTGCGGGGAGGGTAGGGGTGGGTGGGAACAGAGATCCTGGATGTTCTGTAAAGAATACAATCCCTACCTTTCTCTCAAATGAACTTTTTAGGGTCCAAAGGAAAATTGATTTCCAGAAGTCATGAGTTAAGGGTGTGTGTGTGCATGTGTGTGTCATTTTGCCTGTAAAACTTATGCGTGGTCCAAGGACAGAAAACGCATGTGAGGTAGACATGTGTGATCACAGGCAAGGTCCAGCCATATGTGTTGGGTCTGTCTGCACATTTGCAGATGTGAGGGCACTGGTGGGTGAAGGTGGCCTTCCAGGAGCCTAGTCCTTTCAAGGCCTAGAGCAGTGATCAGAGAGCCAGGCAAAGCTGAGGTGTCAGTGTTTTTTTAGGGCAGGGGGAGCACACTTCACCCGCAGGGTGACCTGGAGCTGCAGCAGAATGACTTAGTTTGTGTGTCCCGGATCTGGGATCTGCGCAGTGGGGTGCCGATGTTGTCTTTATCTCCCTCCCTCTCCTGCCACACAGACTCAAGTGTGCAGCACCCTCCTGATGGCTGCGCTTTCCGGCGAGGCCGCAAGAAGCGCATCCCTTACAGCAAGGGGCAGTTGCGGGAGCTGGAGCGAGAGTATTCAGCTAACAAGTTCATCACCAAGGACAAGAGGCGCAAGATCTCAGCAGCCACCAGCCTCTCAGAGAGGCAGATCACCATCTGGTTTCAGAATCGCAGGGTTAAGGAGAAGAAGGTCCTTGCCAAGGTCAAGACCAGCTCTACTCCATGAAGGAGCACCCTGGTTAGGGGTAGGGGTTAGGGAGGGGGTGTGGTGTATTCTGGCGAGACCTGGAGCCTTTCAAGGTCAGGCAGAAATCCAGGATTCTGCTGAGTGGCTTCCAGGGGTGACACTTTCCAGGCCATACCCCCCAGGCTGTTTCTCAGGGACAGCCTGGGTACCCCATATGTCCCAGAGAGTCAGTGAGACCAGAGTTACAGCCCAATCTGCCAGGACACCACCACCTGAAGGACTTGTCCCAATCATAATTGCTTGTCCTGGCAGTGCTGATAACCACCATAACCAGTACTAGTTTCCATAATAATTAGTCTAATATTTTCTATCTGGAGCTCTGTAGAGCAGTTTAGAAATGACTTTCATGGATTGAGATGATCATGAATAAACTTGGAAGGAGACCCATGGTAGGGCAGCTTCCTGTGGGTCCCCTTCCCTTTCCAGAAACATCCCTCTACTCCATTGACTCAAGGGGAGGGGGGAAAAGGCAGACTCACCCCTGTGACCGTGTGGACAGTGCTAGAGGGTCCCTCTCCCTCCTTGCTCACTCCCTAGGTTGTAACCCACTGGTTTGGGAAGTTCTGGTCCCCAGCTCTTAGATTTTTGTCCTTCTGTACAAATGAGGTCAGTGGCTCCTCCCGGCTTCCAGAGAGATGGAGCTGAAAGGAGAAAGTGCCTGGTTAATTCACCATTTCTCCCCCCCAAACATTGCAGATCTTCTCTTAATATTCCTGGTAGTCATGGTTTGTTGGCCACTCCAGAGCCACATGAAATAGGTATTTGTAGCCTGTGGACTCGTCCCTTCCAAACACAAATGGATCCAGGACTAAGATTCTAGATCCTGGCAGGCACCTCCCAAAACCCTGTGCAGCCCAGAGGGAAATAAAGCCAGAAAATGGTCCCCTTCACGACCCCCTTCCCTTCAGCTTTCCTCTTGAGACCCTCAAATGAGCTTGGGACTTTCCGGCCCTTTTTCCGATTACAGAACCGTAGACAGTAGAACCACCAGCGTCCAGGCTGTGTTCCCAGCGGGGCCAGGAGACAGAGGCCCAGACTGCCTTTCTTTTCTGTTTCACGCTACTCCAGCGTACACCGGAGGAGGGTTGGCACCAACTCTGTTTTCCCATCCGCCTGAAGGCTCATAGTATGGACCCCCAGAAACCTGGAGCACAAGGCCCCTCGCGGAACTGGAGGACATTAGCAGGGAGTCTTCGCTCTCGGCGGCTGCCTCCCTTAGGTCGTGTTCCTGGGCTCCTTGCCGGTGGGACGTGCCAGGGTCAGGCAGCCGCAGCCGAACCAGCAGGTTTGCCTTGGGTCTTCTTGCAGCCGGGACTGGGGGCCCCACAGACACACTCCCAGCGATCCAGCGCACGGCGGCGTGAAGCGGAGGAGACCCTCCGGCCCTTTCCAGCGGTTACCGGAAGGCAGGCGGGCCGCGGTCAGCGTGTGGGCTTTCCCCTAGGCCTGGGAGGGGTTCGGCGATCTCAGTCCTGGCTCCCCTCCCGGAAAAGAAAGAATTGGGAAGCGACTCTGACTCTTCAAATATCTATAACCAGAAAGGAGCCGGGGTGGAAGGGAAGCCCCCAGAGCAGGCACACCTTCCCTCCCGGGGTCACCTTAGCGTGTGTATGAGCCCGAAATCCTCCCTCGGGCTGCAGAAATGGCGAGGGTTCGGCGCAGATGGGCAAGTGGGATGCGCGCGGCACAAATAATGGAGTGCGCCTTGGTGCGGGTTCCCCCTTGGAGAGGAGAAAGGCCCTAACGGGCTGCTGGGTGACCTAACCAAGAGGTCTGAAGGACATGGGTCTCGAGACTGGGTTTCCAGGGCTCTAACGCCTCATCTCCGCAATTGTCGTCTTAGAGTTTCGGGGCTCCTCTTATTCGCTGGCAAAGATTTCAGAACGAACAAAAGATTTGGGGGTTTAGAGATTTTATTTTGCTACGAATGTGTTTGGACTATTAAAAAGACAAGGGCGCCCCCTTCCGGTAGAAGGGCGCCGCGTCAGGGAAACCCTCGCGTTTGTTCAGCTTCAACCCCCTCCCGGCGCTTCTCCTGGCCTGGGGCCTCTGACTTCCCCCGCTGGGGTGTCCTGGGCGGCGTGTGAGAATGCCAGTACCCGGAGTCGCCAGGTACTGGGCTGGGGTATCGGTCAGGTCGCTGAGAGGCCCAGGGGGAAGGCTAGGTGGGCAGCGCGAGCGACCCAGTGGCGGAAGGTCAAGGCGCTCCCTGGCTTTGGGAGTGAGTCCACGGCGCCATCAGCCCTCGGTGAGGGTTTTCGTTCCACTGGGGCTTTGTATTTACCGTCTTTTCCAGAACAATTCTTAGGGGATCTCCTCCCCACACCACCCACTTATTTTTTTGTTCCTTCCTGAGCTATTTACTTCTATGGAACCGGCGCAAAAAGAATTTAGGTTGTATTGAACCCTTTTATAGGTGTTTCCAAACACCAACTTACTCCCGAGGCGATTTTACACCTTTCCACGGAGATCTACCATTAAAAAAAAGCTTTCACTAACTTGGATCTAAATTACAACAAAATCCATATGGGGCCATTTTAAGCTACAGGAGACAGTGTTTTGCTAAAATTATTCAGACTGAAACGTGTGAACACAACGTCCACCAAAAGGTAAATGTAACAATACACTCACGACGCATAAACGCAGAGGCGCACGAATACACTCGGCAAACACGCTGGGCGGCCTTTCCCCAGTCCGAGGCGGTTTTACTCAGAGCTGCCGGGCGGTGTTCCTGCGCCCCCTCCTGCCATCTCAGCAAGTCCAGACGGGTGGCGTCTACGCTGGCTCCTAAGCCGAAATCATTTCAAATTCTATATCAGGTGCATTTTATAGGTCACCATAGACTGAATTATGGGGCGAAAGGTGTGGCGGTGCGGGGACTCGACCTTCGAGGCTCCCAGCGAAGCGCGCGCCCTTGGCTGCAGCTCTTGGGTTCCTTGCTCCAGTCCCCAACGCTTCGCGTGGCTCAGAGGCCGTGACCCGCCAGGACCTGCATTGCTAGCCTCTGCCCCCTCGCCCACAGCACCCACCACTCTGAGGGGTTCCTGGGTCCACGCTGTCCTTACAGCCTGGAAGAAAGGCCCCAAATGAGCCCCCCAGTTGTCCGAGGGCCGCAGGCTCCTTCCTCTTAGAAGGAGCAAACGCTGTTCCAGCCCCCTCTAGCTCTCCTCTCCACCTTTAAGTTTTATTCCAAATCTTAGGTGTTGCATTTTAATCAGGCTTCCTTGGGGGGAAACTCCCTGAGCCCCGGCACGGTCCGGTCTCCCAATCTGAATTTAAAAAATAAACCCATCACCGTAAACTTGCAGCGAAGCCCTAGACGCCCGCTGGACCGAAGGAGGAAGTTCCTCGTTTTTGAAAGAAATGTGTGCTGTAGGAGAAAGCCCTGGGGCGGCCCTTGGTCTCTGACCCGAGTGGGACACCCACCACTCCCCCAAGGAGCTCGTCTGGGCCCAGAGAGATTTAAAAACACCCAATGGGGACCTGATGCCAGCCTTTCCTCCTCTCGCGGTTACCGGTTACTTCGGTGCAGAAATTGGGTGGATGGTCGGAGCAGACGAAGAAAGGAAGAATTTCACCACCAGTCCCTCTAAACCGAGTTCCTAAATGAGAGAGGGACAAGGGGCCGCAGGAATTCGATCACCCCCAGACCGATAAGGAGGGAGAGGCGGCGTCTGCTGGCACCCAGAGGGGAGGGGAGGGTCAAAGACTGCCATTGAACTTGAAGTTTCAGGCTGGTGGTCTCCACCGACCCGCCCCCACTCTCCGAAACGCTCTAAGGGGAGAGGGAGGAAGGCGAAGGGAAGGGCGGGGAGAGGCCGGACGGCGGGGGAAGGACCGGCGCCAGCGGGAAACGCCGGCCTGGCGGCGAGGCGAGGAGGCCTGGGCTCGCTCAGCAACCTTCGCCCGACTCGCAGCCGCGAGGTGGGAGCCGGGGCCCCTCTCGCTGAGCCCCGCCCCAGACCCCGCGGGGAGGGAGGCACCCACCGCTGCGCTCCGGTGCTTCCTCCTGCAGCCCCAGGTGCTGGAGGCCCGCGGGGCCGGGAAGCTGCGACCTTCCGGGCGGTAGCTTGCCGAGCTCCGGGCCTGGAGACCAGCTGGATTCCCGTCCCAGCCTTTGCAGAAAGAACGAAAATGTCGCGCCTGTTTGTGAGCCCAGAGACAAGTGCATTTTACTCCTTCCAAGAGAGCGTTTCGCCCTAATAAGGTAAACTGGCTGATCCGTGGGCTGAGGTTGTTGTTGCTCTCAGCCTGCGACCACCACTGGACGCCCTGTCCTCCTAGGAATTTGGGGGCCTCCGCGGTTTCCGCGTGCTGGGGCCGGCGGGCTGCAGACTCTGGCAGAGACCCTCACCGGGAGGTGCCTCCTCTGGTTCCTGGAGAGACCCGCAGCCGCCAGGGCCGGAAGGAGCAAAGAAAGCCTTCGCAGCACCCGGGACGCGCGGCCTCGGCAGCGGGCTGGGCGGGGGCAGGCCAGAGCGAGTCGCAAGGCTCCCAAAAGATCTTAAGGTTTGTCGTGACTGGATGGAATCTGCACAGGAAACATTAATATTATTGTTAATATTTCTGTTTAAAGCTATAACATACTTTACAAAACGCCTACTCTGAAAGGCGATTTACATCTACTCTGAAAGATGATTTACTAACACCCCTTTAAGGGAAAGGTCCTTAGAAATGACAAACCAAACGTAGTCTTTGTCTCCTTCCCCCTTTCCTGCACCCTCTTCAGAAGCTGGGGAGGCCTGGGGAGGCTTGTGAGTGGGGGATCTGAGAAGCAATTGGAGAGGATGCACCCCTCCCCCATGGCGCTGAGCACTGCAGACCCTGTTCTGAGCCTAGCGCCCAGCAGCACGGGGCCACTGCCCGAGCCCTCACTCACTGAGCTGGTGAGTCAGCCTTGGGCTAGGCAAGGTAATGTGTGGACACAGGCAGAACTCACTTAACATCCCCATGCCCCTACCACTGACCCCCAGAGCTCCTGCCTCCACACTGACAAAAGCCACCAGTGAGTGAGCACTTTGTAAAATGAGGACACCGAGGCTAAGAGATGTTCCTTGATGGTTGTCACTCAGCCGGCAGTGGCAGAGCCCAGCTGAAAGCAGGAGCTCTTAAACCTAAGCTCCCTGGTCTACAAACACAGAGGAAAATAGCAAACCCAGTCTCCCCCTCTCCTCCCTCCAGACAGCTCTCCTCACAAAGCTCCTCTAGAGCGATAAACATTTATTACTGGCTGGAACCATCTCCTGAGGTTGAAACCACGTAGCTCTGCATAAGTGCTAACACTTGGGATGAAATGCACAAGTGGAACTTTGGCTCAGCTCACTGCCCATTCTTCCAGGGTCTGCTGCGTGGATGGGAGGCTGGAGGAGAGAAAACGGAGGGACAGTCTCTCCACAGAGCCCTGTGCCTCTCCCTGGCTGCAGGATCTTGCGTGAGGGCTTCCTTCTAGGTGTCCGAGCCCAAGATCTTTATTCCCTGACATCTGGTCTTGTGCGTTGGGGCAAATGCGCTAGGACAAATGGGGGATAGGGAATGAGAACTATTCGTTCCTCCTGGGAAGCGGCTTCCCAGAATGGCTGAATGGGAGAAGGACTTGGAAAGATGCTTAGAATACCGAACCCAGAAGGGAAAGTGTGAGCAAAACTCGGGGAAGGAGTAGGAGAATGCAAGTCGCGGATGGAGAACTGGGTTCTGACTGGGTCAGAGCAGCGAGAAGGGGCATTCTCACTGATACCTGCACCCTGAGGTGAAGCTGTCCCTCGGTCGGGTAGGACTGCATCGTGGCCGCCCACCCTCCCAGGAGAGCGGTGCTCCGCAGGCGAGGAACAAAGACGGCTTTCTGGGGTGAGGTCGTGCCTCTGCCGCGGACCTCTGGTCCCCATCTTTGGTGGGCCCAGTCTGTGGCCCCCACCCTAGGCGGTCGATGGTGGTCTACGGTCTTTGTAGGGCAGATTGTAGGAGTTCGCCACCACCCCTCCCCCCCTTACGGGTTTTGTTTTTGAACTTGAATCTGGCGGTGAACAGAAATACCTTCACCCCTCGGAAGCTGGCCCGGTACACCGAGCTGGTGGAGGGAAAGGGGGCGAGGGGGAGTCGTGGAAATTTCCAGAAGGCGAGAGGCCGGGTCTCTCCTGCCGAGCCAGCGTTGCTTCATCAACCAGCTTCTCGGAATTTTGCCTTCCTCAGAAAACTCGCCGCATCTGCATTTAACAATCCGACTTGTGCGGTCATACCGCCACTAGATCAGTATTTTAGTCACGAGCAACATAATGTAGCTTTTCCCTTATTCGTCATTCACGTTTATCTTATTTTTAGGTAGATCATTATTTTCTAATGAGCAGACTAAACAAATAGCAAACGAATAAGAGCGAAAGCGGATGAATTTTTAGATAAAATTGAGTGGGTCGGCATGGCCGATGTTTCTGCACCAAGTTTTAGAAGCACCCCTCCCTGGGCGCTGAGCCCCGCGGAGGGCGGCTGCTGAGCCCCGCGGAGCCCTGGGTCTCCTCATGACCTGGAGCAAACTTGGTAAATGGGCATGTTCCCTCCAGTCCGTGGCCGTGACCGGGGAAATACTGGTCAGTGTAGCTGGACCCTGGATTCTGGTGCATCCTTCCCAGCGAACAGGCCGCAGAGGGGCTGTTGAGATGGTTTTTGTCTTTATTTTTAAGAATCCAAGATATTGGCGCAAGATAAAAATCAAAGACTAGATCAGGGGGTGCTTTTCTGGCTCAAAAAAGCCTCGTCTAAGGGGAACCAGGCGCTCAGGGAGGGCTGGGAGAGGGGTGGTGACTGTTCCAGCTTTCGTTCGGGCTCTCTCTGAGCATGGAATGCAGCTTCTAGCAAGGAGACGCCTGAGAAGGGCACCCCCCTGCACCTCAGAACCCATGAGAAGCTCCCTTCTCCTTTTAAAAGAGATAAAAGGCCTAGAGCGGTTCCTAACTGACAAATGTATGGGGAGGGGGGAGTTGTCAAGGTAATGATGTCAAGTTCTCACCTCGAACCCCACCCCCCCATTTGAAACAGATCCTGGACCAGGGGAGTTTGTTGTCTTCTCCCATCTTTGGATTCCCAGGCCTTCCGGACCCTGTGGGAGAAAAAAATCCAGCCAACATCTCTCCCTTTGTCTGACCTTGGTTGAAAAGAGGTGTGGGGGCCTCCCCTGGTGGCGCAGTGGGTTAAGCAGCGCACTATGAAGCAAACCGCAGCCACTTGCAGCATGAGTTCGATCCCTGCTGCCGGCCAGGGA
>JAGFMF010011723.1:2948815-2963654 GCA_019455555.1 Galemys pyrenaicus | reverse complement strand
GTATGCATAAATAAATAAAAAAAAAAAAAAAGAAAAGAGGTGTGGGCACCGGAGTCCTAGTGGGAGTCGGAGTCTCATCCATGGGTCTGGCACTCTTGTTTAGAGCAAGTGGGACCACATTGTCATTCTGACCTGGAGGGTCCCTAAGCAGTTCTGGAGGCAGGACAGAAGCTGCAAGAGGATCTTTTCATTTTGATATTTTAAAATACAAAAATATTCCCACATCCCTCTCTTTCTCTCCTCAGTTCAGTTGAAGAAAAATAAGCTGATCCAAAACAAAGTCATTTATTTGGAAAAAATAAATGTGAAGGTTTCATGAGGGACTCTATCAGAAATTGTCTTAAGTCTTAGGCACTTGGGTTGTTTTGAGCTAGTAGGGTCCAGGAGGTTAGAATTGAAGGTTCACCAGATTGAATATGTACAATGGGTTCTGGGGCATCAGATTTCAAGTAAAAGCCTGCACATCTATGCAGATCCCCAAAGGCATCAAACTAAATACACTGAAGTAGTTGCTCCCAGCACTTGTGCAATAAGAAAACCTTTAAGTATAAAAACCCAGTTTAGATCACAGAAAATAAACAGTTTTAAACACATACTTTCAAAACATTTAGTGGACAAACTTCTTTAAAATTTTCTCTCATTCTTTATTTCAATGCTCATGTTTTACAGCAACTACTGTTATTAGTTATTCTGTGTTTCTTCTCCCCAATTTAGTTATATGCCTCCTATTGTGGCTTTGTTTTTTAGTTTTTAAAAGTTTTTAATTTAAAAAAAATTTTAAAAATTTTCACCGCATATGAGAACTGCAGTGCCTGCCAGAGGTGTGGGGGAGTGAGAGGAGTCACCAGAGACAGAGTGGGGAATAGAACAGGCAGATCTCCTGAAATATGCCTCAGTGGCTGGCAGTAGCTTGATAGCACTGAGGCCCTCCCTGGTGGCGCAGTGGGTTAAGCAGCACACTGGGTTAAGCAGCGCACTGTAATGCAAACCGCAGCCACTGCAGCACAAGTTTGATCCCTCCCTCTGGCCAGGGAGGTGGCCCACATGACACAGAGACCTCTCCTGCTTCACCTGCTGCTCCCTTCACCAGTGTGTTTTGGTTAATCTGTCTGTTCTGTTCCCCATTCTGTCTCTGGTGGATCCTCTCACCTCCCACGACTCTGGCCTGTACCCCAGTTCTCGTATGCATAAATAAATAAATCTTTAAGAAATAATAAAATAAAACATGCTATACATTTATCATGTCATAATTTCCTGTTGCAGTCTTATAAATGCCATTTTAAAATGTATAATATACAAATAAAAAAGTTGTCATAATTTAGAAAATGATTTTTTTCTAATGCTGATCATTTGAGTCGTTCCCACGTTTAAAAAGAAAAGTTTTTCTCTGATTATAAATGTAGTACACCCTGACTGTCAATAATTTAAAAAATAGGGCTTCCCTGGTGGCACAAAGGGCTTAAGTCGCAGCACAATGAAACTGTTGCAGCCACAGCAGCAGGATCCCCCAGAAAGGGAGGGGACCCACATGGCGCAACAGACCTCTCCTGTCTCACTTGCTGCTCCCCTCCGCAGTGTGTTTCATTTATCTGCCTGTTCTGCTCCCCACTCTGTCTCTGGTGGATCATCTCACACACCTTACCGCCCCCACCTCTGGCCTGTACCCCAGCTCCTGCATAAATAAATAAATAAACAAATCTTTAAAAAGAGAGAGAATTTCAAAAATAGGGCCTCCCTGGTGGCCTAGGGGTTAAGTCTCAGCACTATCATCCTTATGTCCTGAGTTGGATCCCTGGCCAGGGAGCTGACCCACATAAGGCACAACAGACCTCTCCTGTTTTGCCTGCTGCTCCCCTCAGCAGTGTAGTTCAGTAGATCTGCTTCCCACTCTCACCCCTCGCCTCTCCCCACCACCAGCAGTCTATACCCAAGCTCTTCTATGCAAAAATAAATAAATAAAATCTTTTAAAAAGAACTTCAAAAATATTTTTAAGTTATAAAGAAGTAAAACCACACTCTATCTTACCATTCAGTTAACCAAAGCTAATTTTTGTTGTATTTTCTTTTTTTTTTTAAAGATTTATTTATTTATGCACATAAGAGCTGGGGTACAGGCCAGAGTCGTGAGAGGTGAGAGGATTCACCAGACAGAGTGGGGAGCAGAACAGGCAGACTGACTGAAACACACTGCTGAGGGCAGCAGTGGACGAGGCAGGAGAGGTCTGCACCATGTGGGTCCCCTCCCTGGCCAGTGGCAGGGATGGAAATCGTGCTGCAGTGGCTGCGGTCTGCTTCTTAGTGCGTTGCTTAACACACTGTGCCACCAGGGAGGCCCTGTTGTATTTTATTAAGTTTTTCCTTAGACGTGTATCATTTCATGTGTATTTTTGTATTTTGCCTTTTAATTTAGTATTAGATTATCAACATTTCTCAGTCACTAAATTTTCTTGAAAAGTTTAATTTTAATATTGCATAGTTTTGAAAAACATTTCTCTAATTATTGGTCATTTAAATTGTTTCTGTGTTTATTTTTAAAATAATTCATAAGGAGGCCCTCCCTGGTGGTGCAGTGGGTTAAGCAACGCACTATGAAGCAAACCACAACCACTGCAGCACAAGTTCGATCCCTGTCCCCGGCCAGGGAGGGGACCCACATGGCAAGGCAGATCTCTCCTGCTGTGCCCGCTGCTCCCCTCAGAAGTGTGCTTCTGTTGATCTGCCTGTTCTGTTCCCTGCTCTCTGTGGTGAATCCTCTCACCACCCCCCACCTCTGGCCTGTACCCCAGTGCTTGTATGCATAAATAAATAAATCTTTAAAAAAAAAAAAAAGCAACTCTACAGTATAACATTCTCTCCCACCCAGCCCACAAACCTATATATGATTAATATAGAAAAAGAATAATGCAGGAAAAGATAGGTAGAAAAAAGGTGGGGTCAACCTCAACTGGATCAATTCACCAACTTTACTAAGGTTTTATCTTCGTCATAGAGACCAAAAATAAGTGTTTGAGAACCAGTGAAGAGCAGAAAAAAATAGAGCCTGTGTGGCCCTCCAAATTCACTGTTAACCTTGGTCAGTAAATAGAGTTTTTCTACCATAGTTACAATCCTGTAGCTTTGAATTTCCTTAGAGAGTAGAAGAGGAGTATCAATAGGGTAGAAGAGGTTACAATGAGAGTTAAAATTAACATACAAATTGCTGACAGCTAACATTTTCTTGTGAAATGGAAGAAAGGTGCTTTACATAGAATGTAAAATTTCTTTACCTTGAGAAAAAGATGCATTTTGGATCCATGTGATTACTTTTTTCACTTAAAAAGACATAGCAGGCAGGACTGGGTACGTTGGTACCTCTGCTGCCCAGAGGATACCCGAGGGTGGGGGGAGGTGCCCACAATCCTATAAGGCTGGCTGTACATATACTTAACCCTCAGTGCTGAAGGAGAAGAGAACACCCTCCCCATTACGTGGCACCTCCACTGCTTCCTGTTGTGCTTCAGCTAGAAGACTGCTAGGACCAGACCACAGCTAACACTCAGCGGTGATTTCTTTTTTTCATTTAGGATCAAAATAAGGTTGGATTTTTAATATCTTGTGAGCAAGAACATCTTTCTGTACCTGAAAACCATATTACTCTGCAAAAAACTTTCCTTCCTCTTTTGAGGTATAACATAATTCAGTTCACTGAATTAATCTTAACTATATGGTTCAAGGTGCTACAGAGCAGGGAGAGGGGCACCCCGAAACCCTCAAACCTGCCTGCTCTAAATAGGTTCTGCCATTTACCGCATCAAGACAAAATATCTAAGACCTTTAATGGAAAGGAACTTTAATACAATTAGGGAACAATACAGAAAAGACAAAGAATATAGTTACTAAATCAAGCACCCGAAGTTACCCAACCCCTCGTGGGTAAAAGTCCAGCCAAACAGGATTGGCCCAAAGCAAGGCCTGAAAGCCTGCCACAGTCTAAAGCACCTTTTGGTGGAGACCCATAGAAAAGGGTCAGAAAGGGTCAGACAAGACTGGGAGGAAAAGAGCAAAATCAAAACTATTATCAGTATTCTTGAATAGGTCTTTCAGTAGACACATTGACTCATGTCCCGTAGAATTTCTGAATTATAGGGGAGGCATATGTTTAACTTTACTAGTGGTATCTTTAAAAATCAAATAATCTAAATTCCAGTCCAATTCCCCACAAGTGGTGCATGTTGTCAGATTTTAGAGGAAGAAAGCCCTTGCCAGAATAGAGATGATGACATTTGCTTGAATGTCTACAATGAGCTTCTTTCAAAGACTAAGTGAGCCGAGCCCTTGGGAAGCCGAGTTGAGTTCATTGATAGCGGAGCACACAGCTCAGGTATCTGCTTCTCCCTGGAGCCTCCTTCCACTGACCCAGCCCTGGGGCACAGTTGCACTGCAAGTTGTGTCTCTGTGGATCCCACCTCACTCCAAAGGCAAGCACAGTGGGTTGGGCGTAGAAGAACTATGACCTCGGTCAGTGGCCAGGATCAGCAGGGCCCAGGGGCTCCAGGACAATGCTGGAGGCTGGAAGCGATTCTCCTCAGTCGTGCTTTGGAAGCTGAGTCATATCTTGGGAAATTTATTGCCCTGTGGTTTTTAACAAGAAGTGATCTATCTTTCCAGGCAGAACTTCCATTACTGGTGACAGGCGCCTGGAGCCAGCTTATTAAAAACCATCATTTCAACCCCCAAAGCGAAGGTGCCATAGCGTGTTGAAGCAGAATGCTAATTTTGAGCTCCACACCATAATCTGGGTCATGGAGAGGCGTTATGAGTCGTTTTTATTGGCAAGAGGAAGAAAACCCATTGCTAGTTAGTTCTGCAGCTGCACCCTGAGTCCAGGGAGCTTGAGGACCTGCCTGTATTTCCTGGGTCACACTCCCTCTTCCCAGTGGGTGTGCAGGACCCGCAGGCTTCCTTGGCCTGCCCTGCCCTGGTCTTGTCCTGTCTTTGTTCTGTTTAAGGTGGGGTTTCCTCCTTGCTTGCAGCTGTGGTGGAGTGGAATGAGCACTGGATTTGGAGCTGGCTGGATTTAAGACCTACCTTTGGCATGGGAGGAAGCCCTGATATTTGTATGATGCTTTCTAATTTTCCCCAAAAATTCACATTTTTTACCTCATGTGGTTCAGGGAGAGAAGAAGAGCTTGTCTATTTTACAGAGGGGTAAATGAACACCCTAGAGGCAGATTTTTGCTTTTGGGGATGAAAGGAGCTTCCCTGCCCATTCGTTGGCTTGTCTGACTCCTTTTTCAGCTTTTCAAAGTAGCTATGAAAAATTTCAACTGGGCAAGGGAAATATGAGGGAGATATTTCACGGAGGTCTCTCAGGGCTAGCCAGTTATTACGCCCAAGCAGAGCTTCTCTATCCCCATTCAGTCTCCTAAGGGGTCTTCCTGGCTGAATTATCCCAATTATCAATTAACTTCCTATGTCAAGCAGGCCTGGGTGAGTAACACAGAAATATAAGAAAATGATCTGAATGGACAGATCAGGAATTAGCCACACAATTTAACCACGCACAGTTACTTGTATAGTATAGCCTATTAGTAACTGTCTCATCAAAAATGCTTGGAATGAGGGACATCCCTTGTGGCGCAAGGGCTTAAATCTCAGCACTATGAAGCTGTCTGCAGCATGAATTCAAGTTCGATCCCCGTCCAGGGAGCTGACCCACCTGGCAAGGCAGACCTCTCCTGTCTCACCCACTGTTCCTCTCAGCAGTGTATTTCAGTGGATCTTCTGCCTGTTCTGCTTCCCACTCTGTCTCTGGTGAATCCTTTCACCCCCACACCTCTGGCCTGTCCCCAGCTCTTGTATGCATAAATAAAAAAAGAAAAAAATGCTTGGAGTAGAGACATGGGGGTTGGGGTACCTGATTAGACTTGATCATGGCAGGGGTCTTCCCAGGAGGTGAGGGGAATGGCTGCATTTCGGCTGCATTGCAGTAAAATATGATTTTCAGAGTTTGTGTTTCTATTTGAAAAACATGAATTTTATGTAGTTGCTGTGGAATATCAAAAGACCTACAAGATATGTGGCTGATTCCATGTACTCTTATCATCTGTCTCTCTCACATATAAGATTGTTCTAGAAGGTTTGTCTCTCAGGGAATTTGGGGGATGTGTACCATGTCCTTTCTGTCTCTTTTAATTCTACCTATATTTTCTTTAATTCTTTAATTTTCTTTAATTCTACCTATATTTTCTACCTATTTCTATATTTTCAGTGTCTCTCTTCTTTATATAAAATATTTGGATAAACAAAACAAACTCATCCTTTCCAGTTGTCCTAACATCTCAGTAGCCTGGAAGGAAATAACGCCATTGTGTCTAATTGAATACTTCCTCTGGATTTTTGGTGCCAGGTGGTTTGAGGAGTGGGAGAATTGGGGCCTGGGGTGCTCGTGGAGTGTGTGTGCAGGTGACAAGGGAAACCAATGTTATCTCCTTCCCAACCTTGCTCAAGTTGGGGCTAATTTGTCCTTATAGGCAGGACTATTTCCTAGACCTTGGATCTAAGAATCAGCATTTCTTTTCCTGTGAAGTAAACAAAAGTAAAACAAAGTCTTCCCCATCCCCGTGCAAACCCATAGGTGTTTCCCCACCAGGAAGAATCTCTTCAACCCAGGTATGAGTAACCAGAGAGCAAGCTGACTTTTGTTGCACTTCAGAGATGATTTGGATGCTCCAGTGAAAACATTTTATTTGTTCCTGAAAAGGTTTTCCTGGAAGCATCTCATCATGCCCCATATACTATTTTTATTCTGAATCTTTGCATGACCCAGAATCATTTTGGCCCAACTCTTGGTGTGACTCTGGGCTGTAGTGGGCCAGCCGCCCTGGTTGACTAGAGGCTGATGGGATAAAGTCTGCCCCACCACATGTGCCCCCCCCCTAACCCAATGCCTATTAAAGCAGGAAACTACAGTGTTGTGGGAGAACCTGTGAGAATGGCAAGTAGGGAAAAGACATTTTTCTCTCTGGTCTTGAACTTCCACAGGGAGACCTGAACCAGGTAATGATATACCATCAGCTCCTAATTACAGCTCCTAATTACCTGCAAGATAATTTTCTGTCTTGGGCTTCTCTTGGCTCTTTTTATGAAGCATTTTGTTGACTTCATGGTTTCGCCCTCTCTATTCGACTCCTCTGTGGCCCACATCCCTGCTGAGGTTGAGTTCTTCCAACTGCAAGGAGCCAGAGGGTTGAGAAATGCAGGGCCATTGTCGATGGTGAGATTCAAGGAAGAGGACAGCTTTCATCAGGCCCTGGCTTTGCTTCCTCTTCCAGGATGTTCTGGAGACACCAGGATATAACTGAGAGGTTATGGGACTCACCAGACCCTCTTCACTCAGCTCTCATGGCAAAGCTTGACAGCTTGACTTCAGGGTCTCAAATCTTAACTTTTGTAGGTGCTGGACAAGTGCTGGTTGAGTGACCACATAAATGAGAGGTGGATAAATCAAGGTATTCCAAAGAGGCTGCCATGCAGTCCATCACACATCACACGCCTGGCACTGCATTCAGAAGTTAATCTCTAAGTCACTTCTTATAATAAAGAATAAAGTAAAAGTATATTTGAAATATGTAGCTGACTTTCCTTGGTAAGTCAGGATAGGATTTTGCGAGGTAGGGTTTTAATTACAGCACTTAATGAAGTGCCTATCACACCACTTCTTTTTCTTCCCAGTCTTGCAAGTCCCTTCTTTGTTCCAAATCATTTTTTTTTTCAGTTTCCTTTTCTAAGGCCTTCAGAATAAAGCCTACATTCTGCATTCTGTGCCCCTGCCCCCATTCCCAGCAGGCTTCATCTCCACATGGTGTAATATGCAAACACCGTTTGCAGTGCTTTCAGTAATGTTGCCTCATTTAATAATAATTTTCTTTGTTTAAGATTTATTTATTTATACATACAAGAGAACTGGGGTACAGGCCAGAGGTACAGGGGAATGAGAGGATTCACCAGAGACAGAGTGGGGAGCAGAACAGGCAGAGCCACTGAAATGCACTGCTGAGGGGAGCAGTGGGTAAGACAGGAGAGGTCTGCTGTGCCATGTGGGTCACCTCCCTAGCTGGGGATCAAACTCCTGCTGCAGTGGCTACAGAGAGTGTCACAGTGCTGTGACTTAACCCCTGTACCATCAGGGAGGCCCTATTTTTATGGTTTTCTTAAAAACTATGTAAATGGTTTCTCTTAAAAATGAAGAAGGTGGGGCCTTCCTTGTGGCATAGTGGGTTAAGCAACGCACTATGAAGCAAACCACAGCCACTGCACCATGAGTTCAATCCCTGCCACTGGCCAGGGAGGGGACCCACATGGTGTAACAGACCTCTCCTGCCTCTCCCGCTTCTCCCCTCGGCAGTGTGTTTCTGTCAGTCTGCCTGTTCTGCTCCCCACTCTGTCTCTGGTGGAGCCTCTTACCGCCCTGGACTCTGGCCTGTACCCCAGCTCTTGTATGTATAAACAAATAAATCTTAAAAAAAAAATGAAGAGGTGGTTGGAGTAGTTTGGTGACCATGGACTTCTCCTGATGCTGTCCTTGCCTTGTGAGGTCACAACATCTACAAGCTGGCATCAGCCCATCAACTGTGCGGTCGGTCAGGGTTGCTCCTGCAGAAGGTGGTAGAAATCCACTTGATATATGTTTGGCCAGAGGGTGGGGAGGAGTGAGAGAGGGAGAGCAAGATTTCTTTTCTTTATCACACAAAAATGGCAGCTATTTTAAGACATAAGACTTTGTATATACATTTTTTTTTTGCAGGAACGGTTTACCTGATCACTAACAATACAAAATTGACAGAGTTGAAGTCAATCAAAAAATTATTCTGGGGCCTCCCTGGTGGTGCAGGGGTTAAAGACAGCACTATCAAGCTATCGTCAGTCACTGCAGCACCAGCTGGATCCCCGGCAGGGAGGGGACCCACATGGCGCAGCAGACCCCTCCTGCCTTGCCCGCTGCTCCTGTCAGCAGTGTATTTCAGTAGATCTGCCTGTTCTGTTCCCCACTTTGTCTCTGGTGGATCCTCTCACCTCTTCCCCCTTCCCCCTCACCTCTGGCCTATACCCCAGTTCTTATATGCATAAATAAATCTTTAAAAAATTGTTCTTCTAGACCAGTGCCTCATCTCTCAGAGAATCTGCTTTGATCATGCAAATTATATTTTGGAGATAAAGAGAGGGAGAGTGTTGGGGGAAAGAGAGAGATGGGGAGAGATAAAAAAATAGTAGGAAATAACACAAAAAATATCAGAAAGGAAAAAGGAGAAAATCAGACTTAAAAATACAGGGAAAAAGGAGACAAAGACAGTGAGAGCTCACAAGAGGGAAAGATGGAGAGAAACAGAATGTGTGGAGCAAGACTTGGAGGGTCACCCCCAAATCAGGTGTCTTTCAAAGGGCTCACATAGCAGGAGAGACAAGCCCAGGCTTCTGCCAGCCTCTGAGATGAGGCTCCAGGACCCTGGAGCAGAGTCTTAACACGGTTCTGTCCAGCTGCCCCTCCAAGGGCAGGCAGGTCCCCCGAGGTGGTCCCCAAAGCACAGCGGGGAGCACAGTCCTTAGCTTTATAAAACTTCTCAGGGCCTAACACTCATTTGCCTCCTGGAACTGAATTCCAAGGGCTGGTATCCCCTACAGTCTCAATTGTGCAGCCTGCAGGGGTGGTGTAGCCCCCAGCCCAGCACACACCAGTCTTACCCTTGGTAATGGGCCCAGTTGCCAGAGGACAGCCCAGACTGCAGCTTCAGCTTCCCTCCTTAACCACTGGTACTGACTTGTCTCTGGATTCCCCCTTTCTGCATGGGAGATTCTGGAAAGAGAGGGGGAGGGCTTGGGCAGGAGTTAAAGCTGGAAGTTTGACACTGACTTGAGCCATGTCTCCCAGGTCAATCAGATCTGAGGAAGGGGATGGAGGTCCAATTCTGAAACACACTGCAGAGGGCAGCAGCGGGCCAGGCAGGAGAGGTCTGCTGCGCCATGTGGGTCCCCTCCCTGGCCGGCAGCAGGGATCGAACTCGTGCTGCAGTGGCTCCAGTTTGCCTCACAGTGTGTTGCCTAACCCACTGCGGTGGGGGGTGCACCCCCCCTTTTACGTATTTCTGTCTTTTAAAGTCCTCAGGATGAAATGTTGCTATTTATAACAAGATAGAAGGCGCTCCAGGGGACAGGTGTGCAGTAGAGAATGTCAGAGTGGCAAAGACAAATACTGGACTTTTAAATAGTCAACAAAGTAAAATAGTTAGAAAACTTATAAAAACTAACAAATGAACAAATGTCATTAACAAATGAAGTGAGGTTTCTGAGATTAAGGGGTGCGGTACAGGAGTGGAGAAAGGGATGAGCAACATAACTTCCCTAGAGGAAACCCAGTCACCCTGTAGACCCAGCCGCACAGGGCAGCATTATTTCTGGATGTGAATTTAACTTGTCATAGTGCAGACCAAGGGGGAGTTAGGGGAGGAAGGGGAGCGGTGAAGAAGCAGGAATCAGAGCAGGAGAGGCTGGGGAATGGTTACCCTGCGTGAAGTTTCTATATCTGTGCCAGGCCTCTAAAGTTAGGCTCAACATCTGGATATAAGCTGAAAAAAATTTAAATTTAAAAAGCCTAGGTCGGGCCTCCCTGGTGGCGCAGTGGGTTAGACAATGCACTATGAAGCCAATTGCAGCCACTGCAGCACGAGTTCGATCCCTGCTGCTGGCCAGGGTGGGGACCCACATGGTGTGGCAGACCTCTCCTGCTGTGCCCGCTGCTCCCCTCAGCAGTGTNCTTCTGTTGATCTGCCTGTTCTGCTCCCCGCTCTCTGTGGTGAATCCTCTCACCCCCCCACACCTCTGGCCTGTACCCCAGTGCTTGTATGCATAAATAAAATAAATCTTTTAAAAAAAAATAAAATAAAAAGCCTAGCTCATGGTGCAGACATTTGGTTTGCATGCCAATGAACATCTGGACACTGGAAAATATCTAGTTTGGAAGCTGTGACTTTTAGTTTCCTTTCAAATTTTGGAGCTGGCCTTATTTGATAGCTATTAAGACCAACACATCTTTAACTCACACATCTTTAAGAGGTCTCTGTGTATTCAACACCATCACTTAGACAATTAGCACTTCTCGGGACTCCCACAGAGTAAAGGGAAAATGCACAAAGTCCAAGAGATCAGCTGACTGAGTGTAGCAGGGAAGTCTGTGTGGACGTGGCCTGTTTACACTGGGAACATAGCTGCCCTGGAGCGCATTCTTCCCTTGTCTCCACACCCTCCACTGAAGAGGCGTGTTAGAGCTTTTCCTCCTTGGTCCACCAGCAGATGAGATCCCAGACAGACTGGTGCTTGGCTGTCACGAAGCCCAAGCTCGTCGATTTTTACAAGCGCCACTTTATTGGCCATTCGATAACCAGCTGAGGAGCCAGCTCAGGAAATGAGGCAGGATCCAGGTCATGCTGGGCTCCGGGTGGCCTTAATTTTCCAGGAAGATGCCTGTCGTGGCTTGGAGCGGCATTCCAGGCCCATCTCTGAGCTGAAATAGAACCGATCGTTAACTCTCTTGCCAAATTCCCCAGTTCTGCCACATCAGCGTGATTCCTCTCCCTCTCAGGGAGGGGCCAGGCAGAGATGGGGGGTCAGGCTGGGAGTGGGGGTGACCTTTGTCCAAGTGGCTCTGGGAGATTTGAGATCAGCAGAAAGATGCTGAGGTGACATTCTGAGGGCAACATCTTCCTAGACCCCGGCTGAATCTCTCTGCAGAGGTGCCGTGAGCTGGAAACTTCGGTTCTCTGTTCTGCCTCTTTGTTCTCAGGTTCCACAGAACAACCAGCGGCTTTGTTACTCTTTCCCTCATTTTGCAGGTGAGGAGACTGAGAGTCAGAGAAGAGATGTAACCTGCCCACTCATGCGGCTGCTGGTTACTACTGACGCTGGCTGGAAGACTCATGCTCTCCCCAAGGTACACAACACCCAGAGACAAGACAAGCTCTGCGATGTTGTCAGAGGTGCCAACAGCTGGCGCTTCTATCTCTGTGGGCAGGTGGCGGCACCATTGGAGATCACGTTGCAAGCCTGGTCTTCATCTCCACCTGGTAGTCAGAGGGGCCCTCCTCCCCTCGACTAGAATGCTGCCTGGGGCCTAGTGCGAGGCAGGACTTTCACTGTTACCCAGTGGTGACAAGAACACCCTCCTGGGGTGTCCCTGGAGAGCATGTGGGGAGGTGTCTCTGCCCAGCAGTCACGAGGACTAACCCCTCTTCAGGTATAAAGGGGGGCCAAAGGGGAACCTAAAAGAAGGGCAAAACAGGACCCTCCAAAGTATGCGTGTGTGTGTGGGGGGGCTCTTGCCTGGGTCTAAGGTCAATGAGTTTTGAAATTCAGAATTGCTGAAAGGCAATATGATGTAAACACTATAAATTATTTTTAAAAAATATTTATTTATTCATACAAAAACTGGGGGACAGGCCAGAGGTGCGGGGTTGGGGTATATATGTGTGTATGAGATGATTCACCAGAGACAGAGTGGGGAGCAGAACAGGCAGACTTACTGAAATACACTGCTCAGGGGAGCAGCAGGTGAGGCAGGAGAGATCTGTTGAGCCATGTGGGTCATCTCCCTGGCCAGGGATTGAACTCTTGTTGCTGTGGCTGTGGATGCTTCACAGTGCGGTGCTTAGCCCCTTGAGCCACCAGGGAGGCCCCAACACTATACATTATTAATTGTCCCACTGGGGTCTTGAAAAACATCTTAATCAAGCCATTTATTGACACCAATGCAAAAAGACACATTAATATTCATTAATATTATTCTAGTGGAGGGAGTGGAGGACCCCTAATTAATGAATATTAAATAGACTACCAATAGTCTCTGTAGGTGCTTGGACAGAAGCATCTATAAATTCCTTACATCATTTTAAGTCAGATGAAGCAACCTATGAGCTGGTGCCAAACTTCTGAAAAATGGCTTTTGACTTTCAGAACTTTTGAAATTTCAGAACTCAGGAATAAGAGGTAGTATAACTATAGTTGAGCTGTCGAGCAGGTAATGACTGAATTCCAGAATTCCATGCAGCTAGGCGTAGCTGTAGTGACTAAGGTCTCACAGACTATGAGCAGAAGTGATGGGGGCACTTTGGATCTGCATTTTAAGAAATTGTCTCATGCCTTCCCAGACCCCTTTCCTGTAAGCTGGGGTACAGATGTGCCTGCTCCCCAGCTTCCATCAAGATGAGGAAAATATCCTCATATTGGTGAAGTGACACTGTGGCAGGAAGCGGACGTTTCAGATACCACGAGGGACAGAATCCACCCCAGCGTGGACCCCTTCACTCAGGACTGCCTCACGGGCACATGTGAGACTTCCCTCTTAAGTCACTGTGTTACTGAGTGTCCGCCCGCTTAGCCTTGAACTATTTAATATATAAGAGATAAAAGATCCTCGAGAGGGTTCTAGTTTGAGAGAAATCACTCATATACAGACAATTCCAATAAAATGTGTCATGTCATGCAGATGTGGCTATAGAAGAACACAGGAAACTTCTTTGCAAAGATGATGCCTCCACCAGAGCATGAAGGTTGAAGAGGAGTTGGTGGAAGAAACTGGAAATGAGTGTTTTGTGGGTTGGATTGTGTCACCCTACAAAATAGATATATATATTGGGACCCTAACCTCAGCACCTGGGAATGTGATTATTTAGAAACATGGTCACTGCAGTCATAATTAATTAGGAGGAGGTCACACTGCAGTAGGGTGGGCCTCTGATCCAATACGACTAGTAGCCTTTTGAGAGGAGGGAAATTTAGATACAGTGGCAGGCATGCTGTGAAGCCCATGTGAAGACAGATGCACAGACCAGGGGCAAGACGGAGGCAGTGACTGGAGCTCTGTTGTGTAAGCCAAGGAATGTCAGAGCCACTAGGAGCTGAAAAGGATCCCCTTCCTCTTCTGGCCAGAAGGATCCTTTCCTAGAGGACTTAGAAGGGCTGTGATGCTGCCAACCTGTCCAGGAATGTGATGAAATGTCTGTCACTCAGGCCCCTCACCCAAACCCCTCACCGAGGCCCCCAGCAGTAACAAAGATAAGATGGCGACAGTCACTTTCAACATGGAACAGGACGACATGTGACTGTGGCTCAATCCCAGTGGAATTCGGCCCGGAAATGCGGGGGACCTGAGCTGAGCGCAACCCAGGGGCTTTGATATGGATCATCACCAAGGGACAACTTCTTCCCGCCACAACCTTCCCACCAGAAGGAACCTCAAAATTTTCCACTCCAAAGTACCCCACCTTTTAAACACAGCAGCTGTAACCTGGCTGCGACTAACCGGGCCCCCACTCTGGAGATCGGAGAACCTCGCCCGGGAGAGCAATAAAAGTTCCTACTGGTCAGAGACATGGCCTGGCTCGCTCTTTCTTTCTCCCTCTCCCTCTCTCTTGCTCTCTCATCAAATCACGCCAAAACCTTTCACGTGAGAGCATACATCTTTGCTGTGCGAAGCGATCACCTGTGGCACCTTGTTATTTCAGCCCTTGGAAACCACAGGGTGTTTTGAACATAGGCAAGGGCTGAGGGATGAAAACAACATGGTGAATGTGAGGAAACTACAGTAGGCCCTTGAGAGTCATGGGGGTTACACATGCCGATCCCAGGCACTCAAAAGTCCAAGTATGATTTTTTTTTTATTAAATTCTCTTCTACTTTTTAAAAGTTTATTTATGCGTAGAAGAACTGGGGTGGGGCCTCCCCTGGTGGCGCAGTGGGTTAAGCAACGCACTACGAAGCAAATCGCAGCCACTGCAGCACGAGTTCGATCCCTGCTGCCGGCCGGGGCGGG
>JAGFMF010011723.1:2688220-2948706 GCA_019455555.1 Galemys pyrenaicus | reverse complement strand
CCCCCCACACCTCTGGCCTGTACCCCAGTGCTTGTATGCATAAATAAATAAATCTTTAAAAAAAAAAAAGAAGAACTGGGGTGTAGGCCAGAGGTGTGGAGGGTAAGAGGATTCATCAGAGACAGCGTATGGAGCAGAACAAGCAGATAGATTGAAACACACTGCTGAGGGGAGCAGCGGGCGAGGCAGGAGAGGTCTGCTGCACCATGTGGGTCAGCTCCCTGGCCAGGGATCGAGCTCATCTGGCAGTGGCTGAGGATAGCTTCAGAGTGCTGCACTTTAACCCCTTGCACCACCAGGGAGGCCTCTTAAAAGACTTTTGAATATGACAAGGGCTCTATCTAGGAGTCTCCCATGTAGGTAGCAGTTAGACAGTTAGACTCTTTCTAACACTTTCTAGTAAGAGGGGACAAAATAGAAGCCTACAGGTGGACTTCACTGAAGGTTAAGGAGAGCACAATGAAATAAGAAGGATGTTCAGAGAAATAGGAAGCAACTGGAGCGCAAACTGCCCCCATTTACAGTGGAGGAGACTGGCACTTAGAGGCTACACTAAGATGGCTAATTCCAGATTCAAATCCAGGCCTTTGTTCTTCCATTGCCAATAAAGATTCCGTGGATTTTGTTTGTTCTCTGTTGTTTAAAAATGGACTTTTAGGGGGGAGAGTTTTATTTTCTGGTCCTATGCCTAGTTTTGGAAGCTGCCTTCCCTCTCCCCTCGTGTTGTTGCCATCCCACTGGTCAACAGTCACACGTTTGTCTAGGAGTTAGTATCTGAGACCTGTGGGTCTGGCTGGCACCAAGAGCATCGACATCCTGAAAACTGCTTTGAACAGGGTGAGTGAAGCAGACTGAGGATGGAGATGAGACTGAGGCTTGCAAAGTGCTGGGACCATGTGGGGAGCATTTCTGGACACACAGGGCCGTGTGCACACGGCTTTTCTGCCTTCAGTTTGATCACACCTGTCATTTCTACACTTACTCTCTGTCACAAGCCACTCACATGACTCATTAAGCTGCTTTACTTAATTTATCTTGTGAACATACTAATAAAAAAGATGGCTATTGAGTTCCTACATTTCAGGAGAGCCAATAATCTCCACTAATTAAATTAGACAATGGTCATTAGAACTAGTAATTAGTGTCACCTGCCTGGCAATTAAATGTTGGTATGAAAAATTGCTCTGTGCTAGGATCTGCCTTGGGATGAACTTTAGAGGAGTGTGAATCGATATATTTCTTCCTATTTACTCTGCATCTACTATGTTAGACGCTACGGGAGCCGCCTACTAGAGCAGGGAGCAAGCCAGGTGAAGTCCCTGTGCGTCTGGAGCTTGCATTCTAAGGACTATGTCAGAGCCCACTCACTGGACGATTAGAAACTTGACATGGAGGTGAAGGGATTTGCTCACCTGGCATTTGGCAGAGTAGGAGCTTGAACCCAAACTGACTGTGAGTCACGTTATACCGGCAGGAAGGAGGCACGAGCAAGTTCGGCATGGTTCTGGGCAGACGGGTCAAGGAAGGGAGTCTTGGAACCCTCGGTGGCTTTCATACTTTTTATTGTCAGAGGTGACCAGGTACATGGTAGGCAGGGGTGGGGGGTGGGGGCGGGGAGGCTGGCAGGTCTCCCAGCCCCCGGGCATCTCACCCTCTGGCTGCTTTGCTACTGCTGCTGCTTGTTGGTGTTGCTGCTCGCGGTGGTGGTCCTGTTGGTCCGGTGTCCTTATGACGCCGCCCATATAAGCCCGTGTCCAAACTCAGGTGCGCCCATTTGCGCATGCCCACCTAGGCATGTGTGCGGCACCACAGGGGTTCATCATTATACCAGTGGCGGGAGGGTGGAAAGACCTGATCATTTTCTCTGACCCTACACACGTCCTCTCAGTTGGCATCACTGTGTGGCGTGAGACCAAGAGGTAATTATTCCATATACTTATGGAGGGGCACAGGCATCAGTCCTTGGGAAGAGCAGCTTTGTGGTGGGAGGCAGGGCAGCAGAAAAGATGTGGGGTGTAGCTTAGGTGTAGTGACAGGAAGGTACAGAGCAGGTTCTTGATGGATCTGGGCAGATGGGTAAAGGAGAGTCCTGGAGCCCTCAGTGGCTTTTTCAGGCTTTTAATGATCTTTCTACATCATTGTAGTGAGGCAGGTGGTGGGAGTGCTGAGGGGGTTAATCTTCACGTTCTCTGGGCTCTCTCTCACCACAGCTCCCCATTGCACTCCGCCGAATGGGCCTCTGCTACCTTCTTTATATGCTCACGCACGCACGCACACACGCAGCCACACCATCCTCCAGGTGCTGCCATCAGGCACACATCCAAGGCCACAGGTGTCCATCATAGATGCTAATGGCAGGGGGGGGGTGCAAAAACCCGGATAACTTCCATTTACCCTATGCTAGGCTAGAACCCAGATAGTGGCCAGTGAAGAAGCCCAGACAGACTGGGAGCAGCAAACCTGGCCAGAGGGACCAGGTTCAGCTTCCGGCCGCGGCTGCTCACGGGCGGCCAGACACTGACCCCTGCCGGCCGCAGGAGGGGTGGAGGCGCGGCCGGCGCTCACCCACAGACCTGAGCCTGGGGACTGTGGCCCCCGGTCCCAGAGCAAGAGAGAGAAGGCTGGAGAAGCTGGAGCACCTGGCAACCGCTGTGCCCGCCCAGTGACTAGGGGGCCGTTCCATCGTCTGCTGCTCTCACGTAGCTGTGACGCCACGCTGGAGCTGAGGATTTCACCTCCGTGGGCCCTCACCCCAGCATCTCCAGAGCATCCGCTTGCTGTGCAGCCCTCCACCCTTTCTGGGAGTCTGCCATCCACCAGCCTCACCCAGCCTAGGGTGCAGGCAACTAAGGCTGAACCTGAGCCTTGAGAGGGGCCAGATTAGCCAACTCTAGATCAAACACCCCAGCTCTCTGGAAGAAGAGCTCTGTGACAACTGGCACCAACACTGCTTCCTGGCTAGAGGGGTTAATCCTGCAGAGCCTGAGCCCCAAGCCTCAGCCTCTTTAGGCAGCCTTGTGTCCAGGTGTGGGGAGTTCTCCCGATTCATCCCTGCCCTTTCTATGGCTTGGATGCAAAGAGAACAGGTTAGTAGCAATTCAAATATGTTGATTTAGAAGGCAAGCTCCAAAAAGATTTCAATAAGCTAGGGCTACCTTTAGACAATAATGAGATGTTTTTAAAAAATAAGGGTTGATGTCAGGTGCTTTAACTTATTTCCCCCAAAGCAAGAATCACCAGAGAGCTGATTCAACTAGGAAAAAAGAGGGAGGGAAGTGGGGTGGTGAGATAGCTGAGTTGACCTGAAAGAAGCCATTCTGGTCAAGCCTTGCTGGTCTCCTGTCCTCTGGGAACACATGATGCTTCAAATGAGAAAATCTTCAGCCCTGTTCCCTGCAGATGAAGGTGGGTGGACTAAGCACTCAGTTACAGCCTGTGATAACAGCATGAATGTAGTAGCAGGTTTGAGAATCCTCCTGTCTTTTACTAAGCCTGACATTAAGGATTCTGACATTTGCAGTTGCAAAAATGCAAAAACAGTGCCATTCTTCTTAATAGTTTAGAAAAGAGTTATTTTCATAAATTTACTTATGCTATCACCTGCATATTTTATTAACACTAAATAACATGCATCAATATTTTACAATTGTCTTAATTTCTTTTTAAAAAAGATTTATTTATGCATGCAAGAACTGGGGTAAAGGTCAGAGGTGGAGGGGTGTGTGTGTAAGAGGATTCACCAGAGACAGACTGGGGACACCTTCTATGCTATTCATTGTTATTATTTTAAGTGAAATTTTAAAGAAGAATCTTTTGAAACTAGATTAGAAGGGTTCAAATACCAGACCTGCTGCTTCCCAATGATGTAACTGCGGCCAGTCATGAAACCTTGCTGTATTGTACTCTGGAGCATGTGGATAGTAACATTGACCTCATGAGGTTGTTGTGAAGATCAAATGAGTTGAAGATGTAATTAAATGATAGCCTAGAAATAACAGGGGATGCTTGAGGCCATAGGTGCTAAACTGTTATTTCCTTCCTATCATTCTGCAGGAGTGAGCAACCTAGAAATCATGCCACATGTAGAAAATGGAGCATGAAGCTGTTTTTAAATATCCACAAGTCATACATAGAAGAAAGGTCTTTTTGTTGGACTCTAGAGAGGACCCCTAGTAGAAAGAAGCCATTCTGGTCAAGCCTTGCTGGTCTCCTGTCCTCCGGGAACACCTGATGCTCAGTGGCCATACTTAGTAGCACTTGCCAGCTTGTAATTACACATAATTAGGACCAATGGGTGATCCCAAAGTGCTTATAGTGTGCCAGACACTACATTGTTGGACCTGGGTACTCAGAGATAGGAGGCGCCCCCACCCTCCAGAGGGTCACAGCACAGAAGAAAGTCAATTGTTTAAAGTCTGAAGGAACCAGATTTGTACTCGATACAACCACTTGCTGTCTCATCTTATTTTCCCTTGAAGTTCTTAGTTTTGAAACCAAACCAGCAGCCACTTCTCCACTTCACCAGACCCAAAGAGAAAGCTTCAGGGCCAGCAATCCAAGCGCTCGCTAGCGAGCTCCCTGGTCTCTGAGCATGGAGCACCCTCTAGTGTCTGTCCGTGGTAAGACAAGTCCAACACCAAGCGTTCCAGGATCCCATTCTCCTCCCAAGTTTGTTCCTTTAGTGTTGCTTTCAGGTCTCTGCTGCAAGACAACAACATTGGAAATTTAAAAATAATAAATTTTGGAACTCCCTGGTGGCGCAGTGGGTTAAGCAACACACTATGAGGCAAACCGCAGCCACTGAAGCACGAGATCGATGCCTGCCGCCAGCCAGCTTGGGGACCCACATGGCTCAAAGGACCTCTCCTGCCTCACCTGTTGCTCCCCTCAGCAGTGTATTTCAGTTGATCTGCCTGTTCTGCTCCCCACTCTGTCTCTGGTGGATCCTCTCTCTCTCACACACGTCCCTCTGGCCTGCACCCCAGTGCTTATATGCATAAATAAATAAATCTTTAAAAATAAATTTTAAAAAATAATAAATGACATCGTTGCCAATATTTTTGAGTAGTTTACTGTGTCCCAGGTCCTACGTTGATGGCTTTACTTAATTACCCACAAACAGATAAGATGAACGTGATGATGATCAATATACAGATGAAAGTGAAGCAGGTAGGACAGCCAGATACAGCCTGAGTTAGAATTTAGCTCATACTCCATAACCATGCTCTTTATTTTTTGGTTTATGGTGGAAAAAAGAAGCAATAACCACAGGCAATAACAAGACAATTCTAACAAAATTCCTCTTGGTTAGTTGGGAGATTGTAATCTATGCAAATTCAGCAGATTTCTGCTATAGTATCAAGTATGGAATGAAAGGGAGTCTTTCTCAGGTTCACACTGAAAAAGATAGAAAAAAAAACAATCTAGACTGGGGTTCTTACGTGGGTTGTGACTCACTGATAAGCTGTGTAGACAATTCAGTGAATTGTGACTAACACTTTAAAAATCGA
This sequence comes from Galemys pyrenaicus, assembly GCA_019455555.1. Taxonomy (NCBI): domain Eukaryota; kingdom Metazoa; phylum Chordata; class Mammalia; order Eulipotyphla; family Talpidae; genus Galemys; species Galemys pyrenaicus. Next base: position 2,943,196 of record JAGFMF010011723.1, on the reverse strand, counting down.
AGTATAATAGGTCAAAAAAACACTAGTATGCTTAGTGACCTAGTACATGTCCTCCCCACCACTCTATGCCTGTCTTTCTATCTGTCTATATATCAATCAATCAATCTGTCTATGTATCTATCATTAGCCATACTGACTAACATGTCATCTTGGGTCTATATTAAATTCTTCATGCTACAGGCACCCTCTACTTCTTTTGGAAACAAAGAACTGAGGTCTTGTCTTTGTATGACAGAATTTGTGGTTTAAAAAACACAGCTATTTAAAATCCAAATTTGCTTATATATAAAAAAATACAACTTTTTTGTCTCTAAACTTCAAATGTTGCAGTTAGCCTATAACCTGTGTTATACCAAAGAAATGCCCTCAGAAGCTTGGGTTGAGAGCCCAAAAAGAGTGTCTGGGATGTTGGGGAAGTGGGTAGGGCAGAAGTGTGTACTGAGTTGTATTGTAGGAGCTGCTATGTTATGGGATGCTTGTGTTTCGGAGTATTGGAGTTCCGTGGGTGGGGTGGTGGGTTGCTGGTGTTCATGCCCTGAGGTGTTCATGCCCTAGGGGTATATGCATTGCAGAGACAATGGATTCAAACAACTTTGAGATGCTTATTATTTTTTTCCACCTCTTGAGAGATGCTGATTATTATTGTCCTCATATAACAAACAAACTGAGGTTCAGGTTGGTCCACAGAGAATAAGTAGCTGAGATGCAAATCAGGTAATAAAAATTATAACTAACATCTTTTGAAGGCTCAATATATCACAGGTACTGAAGTGCTAGGTGTCTCCATCTACTATTTCATCTAATTATCTTGAGTAATTATTAGCTGAATTTTAAAGCTAAGGAAAACGGGGCTCAGGACAGGTGATTGAGGTGCGTGAAGTTACTCAGTGAGTGCAGATCCCGGGTCAGTTTTGGTCTGTTGGCCTCCAAAGACCTTGCTCTTCACCACTTTAAGACCTAACCATAGAATGTGTGCCCTCTTCCTGGATCATGGAGGCAGAGCGATTTTAAAAAATCTGTAGCCGTACAGTCAGGATGGTATGGTAGTTAATGCTTAGTAAATATTGGCCATTATTTGTTCCCCTTAACTACTGCTGCATGACAAATCACCCACAGCTTGACATGGCCACCAAACCCTTCTGCTGTGATGAAGATTGTATGTACCTTCCAAACATCTTCCTCCATGTCCTTGTTCCTAGACTAATACGACAGTGCTGGAGGAGGTCATTTCTCTTCCAGACCCCTTGGATACTTGGGGAGCCCCCTGGGATTGGCTGAGTGAACAACACAGGGAGTTCTTGTGCTCTAAAGATGACGGCACTGCCACCATTGCTGACGGAGCTTATTTTCAATCTGTGTTCTCCACAGATAAATGACGGGACCCAGGTCTGCACAATTTGCTAAATGCTGGCAGTTATCTTTGTGATATGGCTGCCTTGGCCAACAGTTAGCTTCATCTGCATAATTTTTAGACTTTTAGGTTGTTGCCATTGACCTAGCCACCTGGTCCCAATAAAGCCAACAGAAAGTCCCTTGTTCAACAAATTGGGGAGGGAGCAGAAGGAACTATGGTAGAGGACATGTCCTGGTGGTGGGTGTGGTGTGATAGCAACACTTGAAGGGGGTGACACCGTACCTCTAAAACATTGTAAACCAATGCTACCTTAATAACAAAAAGAGGACAAACATTTAGGAAGAGTGAACCAAACATAAAAAAAAGAAAGTTCCTTGTCCAAGATCCTTTGCTTTTTGGGGGTAAGAACTCTGGGGATGTTCTTGTTTCAGAGATACCCCAAATATAAATCAAGGTCGGACATAACTGAATACACTAAAGCCACAATACAAAGCCTTGAAGTAAAAGACACTCTATTAGCTCCTTCAGAATTGCAGACATTAGAGAGAGTGACCAGAGGCATCCATTTCACTTCCAAAAATACATAACACAGGGTTCCTGAACACACTTGTCCATAACACATTGTTAGTCAACATAATATGTTGTTAATATTCCTTAAAAAGAAAATTATCTTTCAAATATATTTAAGTAGAAAACCACATTTTATATTCATATTCATATTTACCATTTCTGTTGCTCTTTATTCCTTTGTGTAGACTCAAATTTTCATCTTTATCATTCTCCTTTTTCCTGTGGTACTTTATCATTTCATATAGTACAGATCTGACAAAGTAACAAACAAATAGCAAGAATATACACTTAAATCTAACCAAGTTAATAATTACGTTAAATATAAGGGGTTTTAACCCTCAAAGAGTGGACACTGTAAGGAGTGGCAAAACCCAGTTATCTTCCGTCCATAAGAACCCTAGTTTAAACATAAAAACACAGAATAGTCACAGTAAAAGGATAGAAAACTTTAACATTCAAACAAAAAACAAAAGGAAATGAAAATTTGAGTAATTACAACACAAGTTAGGCTCCAGAATGAGAACTCTAGCCATGGATAAAAAGGAATATAACACAACAGAAGGGGCATTTCATTGTGAAGACATATCAGCCCTAACTGTGTGCAAGCCGAATAACAGTTTTAAAAACTGATAGATAAAAGGAGTAGATTCACAATTACACTCAGAAATGCCAGCATTTCTCTCATAATAACTGATAAGATATTTTAAAAAATCAGCTCTGTCAAATAACTTGACCTCCTATTCATCAAGGACAGGATGCATATTTTTCCTCTAGTGCACATGGAATATTCACTAAGTAGACTATAATCTGAGCCATAAAAGAATTCTCAACAAATTGTAAAAGATTGAAAGTAAACTAAGTATGTTCTCTGAACAAAATGGAATTAAAACAAAAATCAATGATGGCAGATCTACAAATCATCAAAAATTCTGGAAACTAAACAGTGTACTTCTAAATAGTCCACAGATCATGTGGAGAAATCACAAAGGAAATTAGAAAATATATTATTCTGACTGAAAATAAATAATATAATGTATCACAACGTGTGGTTGCAGCTAAGCCGTGCTTAAAGGGAAATTGTAGCAATAAATACTTACATTAGGAAAGAAAAAAAGCCCAACAGCAACTATCTAAGCTTGCACCTTAAGAAATCAGAAAAAATAGAACAGCAAATTATGCCCATCGTAAGCAGAAGGAAGGAAACAATAAAGATGAGTGGAAATGAGTGGGTCAGAAACTGTGTAAATAGAGAAAAATCAATGTAACTAAACACTTAACAGATCAATAAAATGGATAACCGCTAGGTAGACTGATCAAGGAAAAAGTAAAAGCAGAGACAAATGATTATTTTCAAAAGAAATTTGCTGCAGATCCATATACATTAAAAGAAAATTAAAGGAATATTAAGAATGACTTTATGCCAATAAATTCAATGACACGAACAAATTCCTGAAACACAAAGCACCAAAGCTTACTCAGGAAGAAATGCATAAGGCCCTTCTCCCTTGTGGTGCAAGGGGTTAAGCACCACACTATGAAGCATCCACATCAGCAGCCACTCCAGCAGAATTTGGAGTTTGGTCGAGTTTGGAGTTTGATCCCAGGTCAGGGAGGCACAGCAGACCTCTCCTGTCTCCCTGCTGCTCCCCTCAGCAGTGTATTTCAGCCAATCTGCCTGTTCTGTTCCCCACTCTGTCTCTGGTGAATCCTCTCACCTCCACACACCTCTGGTCTGTATCCCAGTTCTTGTATGCATAAATAAGTAAATAATTTTTTTTTAAAGAAGAACTGCATAAACTTGAATAGTTTCTAAAGAAATTGAACTGTGACTTAAAAATCTTTCCACAAAGAAACTAGCAGGCCAGATGTTCTCAGTGATGGATTCTACCAAGTATTTAGGAACATATCAATTTCACAGAAAGAGATAATTCTTCCCAAATTATTCTGTGAGGCCAGCATTACCCTAATATCAAAATGGAAAAAAAAACTGTAGAAAAACTAAAAACTACAAGTCAAGAATTCACGTATAGATAGAAGAGTCCTTAACAAAATCTAAGCAAATCAAATTAGCAATAAATAAAAATGTTAATATATAAAGAACAAAAAGAATAAAAATGCTGATACCTCCTGGCAATGCAAGGTTGGTTTGACATGGCTCAGTCCATGTATTTCAATCCACTCTATCAAAAAACTACAAAATATAGACACATTTTATCATCTATTTAACAAAATCTATCATCCATTCACAACAAAACCTCTCAGAAAAACCAGTTGTAGGAGGGAACTCCTGCAATTAATAAGTAAAGGCTAAGAACAATGTCCACCTAGCACTATATATACCTACTAGTAAAAGACTGAATGTTTCCCCCATAAAATCAGGAAAAACAAAGTTATCTACTCTTACCAGTATCTCTGTACTAGAGGTCCTATCAGAGAAATAAGTGAGAAAAATGAGTAAGAGGCATACAAATTGTAAAGAAATAAAACTGTCTTTATACACAGAGGAAATATTCATGTATGTTGATATGTGGCTCCTAGAGCTAATGACAGATATTAATAAGGTCACACAGAATATAAGTGAAATATAGATGAACCATATAATGAAGTGAAAATATCTATCTACATGAAGGCTTGAGAGTGAGTGTTTATGGCAATTTTATTGAAATAGCCCCAAACTGGAAACAATCCTAATGTTCAATAATTGTAAATGGATAAACAAATTGTGGTACATTCAGAAAGAGGAGTTCATTCACTGGTAAAAAGAAAACAATTACTGAAATAAAGCATGTGTAGAGCACAAAATGATCATGCTAATTGAGAGGAGCCAGACAAAAATATTATGTTCTGAATGATTTCCATTTATGTGAAATTCTAGAAAAAACAAGATAAAAGTGACAAGATCACAAGTAAGTTGTTGCTTTGGGATGGGAGGTGGGGAAGGATCTTTCCCTATTCCCTGTGATTGAAATGTCCTTTGTCATTTGTAGTAGTAGTTACATGACTATATATTTGTTAAAAAATCACTGGATTTTATACCTTAATAAATTTTATTATATAACTTATACCTCAATAAAAATACTGACAAAAAGTATCACACTCATGCACACACATGACCACACCAAACATATTCTGTGAATCTGAGTCTCAAATCAGACAAAATAACTTAGAATATTGGGGAGTGAGAGGAATCAAAACAGGAGTGGGAAGAGCACAAGGGACTACAGTGATGGTGCATGAGTGAATTGGGGATGGGAATTTTATGGGTACTAGACCTGAGAGGAGAAAGCATATATTGTACAAAAATGAACAATGATGTAAAATATAAATAAACAATAATAGAATATTAAAATAGTTTGAGGATAGTAGAAAATTAATCTTTAATTAGTCTAATACAGTCTCTGGAACTTTGCACAAGTTGTCCTTGACCAGAAACACTATTGCCTTTTACACTTCTCCCAGATAAGTCTATTTTGTCCTTCAGTTCAGTTCATTTTTATATCCTTACAGAGAACTTTTTTGAACAAAGGAATTTGACTCAAAGTGGAATGTCACAATAAAACAAAATGGACTACTGTTATATATATAGATAGAACACACACATAATCTCACAAACATAAATAGTAACTAGATGAAGTCAAACAAGAGGATACACACTCATAACTTCACTTACATGAAGTTCAAGGACTACTCTAGGTCTAAAGACAGAATTATGGTTACTTCTGGGGATAGGTATTGACTAGAAGGTAATTGACCGGCAGGAGTTACCAGGAGTCTTCTAGCAGCTGACTTGATCTTGATCGACTGGCGATTACACACATGTGTGCAAATGCAAAAATATATTGGGTTGTACACTTAATATTAGTGCCCTTCACTGCATTTTCAGTAAGCTACAATAAAAAGTTCAAAAAAGGAAATTAGAGAAACTCATTCATGGAAGCAAAATTTAATTTTGTCATATATAAATGGCTATAGAATAAAAATCACAACTTGGATGTCTCTCTCAGTAGTGCAAACTCATCAGAACGTGCCAACTGGAGGAGGATGCTAAGGCAAAATCTGTCATCCCACCTGCTCTTCTCCCCCTCCCCCATTTCACAGAAGAAATAAGCACACTTGGAGAGGAGAGGGGTGTGGGCTGAAGTTCTACAACAAATTAGTGGCAGAGCCAGTCATGGAAACTGGAATCTCAGACTCACCCCACACACCTCCTGGACAACCATTTTCAGGAAGGGACTGGATTATGAGTAGGTCTCCAGCCCCAGGCTGGCGGGAAGAGCAAAGCCTCAGCGTGTCTGGCAGAGTAACTTCTGAAGACCAGCCTCTGGGAGTCCAGAGGCTGGAATTCCGACTATTTGTGGCAGTTTCGATGGAACCTCTATTTGAGCCTCTGAGAGGAGAAAAAAAGAAGAGCCTGTGGTTTCAGGATGACACTCTAGCGAAAAATAGTGCCAAAATGTGAAGGCATCCTAAGGCCCTGAACGGAAAATAACACTTCAAGTCTTCCTTTGACCTTGCCCAAGGTCGTTGCCTGTGGCCTCACTTGTCCTGTTCATTCAATGAGGAGAGAATCCCATTTAAGGCCCAGTGATTAGAAGAAAGGACAGGGTAGAAGAGCAGCCCCAAAAGAATGCTGTTCCCAGGGGAAACCGACCCACAGATCTTGGGGCTACTTGAAGGAAGACAGGGAAGTTTCAGGGTGACTGCCTCAAGGGGGAGGTGGGCTGCAACGGGGCAAGGGCCTGGGCGAAAGGACCAGGGTGGGGACCAGGAGGGTCTGGAGCTCTCTGACAGGTTCTGCATGGACTTCTACCATCAGTAGTCTCCAGCCCAGAGTCTGCGAGCCCCCTCCCCTCTTAGACTCTCTCGCCTCGCCCCTCCCCCTCACATTCCCAACTCTCAAGGACAACTTGTCGCTCTGTTCAGAAGCCCGGGGCTTCTTTCTGTCCCCTAGATTCGGCTTTCCCACTTTTCCTCTATTTCTTTTGTCTGTTTCTGTATTAGACGGTTTCTCTGGCAAGAGATCCTTGTGTCTGCTTCTCTCTTGTCTGTTATTTCTCCTCTCTCTCTCTCTCCCTCTCTCCCTCTCTCCCTCTCTCCCTCTCTCTCTCTCTCTCTCTCTCTCTCTCTCTCTCTCTCTCTCTCTCTCTCTNTCTCCCCTCTCTCTCTCTCTCCCTCTCTCCCTCTCTCCCTCTCTCCCTCTCTCTCTCTCTCTCTCTCTCTCTCTCTCTCTCTCTCTCTCTCTCTCTCGCCCCCCTCTCACACGCACCCCTCACACTCGCACTCTCTTTTCTCTCTTCCGGCCCTCTCTAGACGCCCTCCCTCCATTGCCCGGGCATTCCAGAGTGCTCAAGGCCTTTCCTGAAAGCCCGGCCGGGATCCGACGGTGCCCGGGAGGGGCAGGTGAGGCTGGCTGGAGCCCCGCCCCGAGGACGCGGAGGAAGGTAGCGCCCGCGCCAGTCTGCCGCCGTGGCCTGTCCTCGCCCGGAGCTGGCCGCGCCAGGAGGACTGAGGACCTTGGACCCCTTCGCGCCCCTGGCGACGCGGGCCCAGCCCCAGACCCTCCGCGCGGGGACTCCCGGCGTGGGGGCGGGGGTGGCGGCCGACCGCCTGGCTCCTGCCCCGCCTCCCCTGGCGCCGATGCCTCGGCCTCTCGGTTCTGTTGCCTCTGAAGCCCCGGGGTCCCCGCAGCTGGTGAAGACGGCGGAGGCGGCGCGGTTTCTGGAGGTAGGTGACACACTCCCGCCTCTCCTCGCGGAACAGCGTCGTGGCCCAAAAGACCCTTCGGGCCGGGCCTGCGCGGGCTTCGGCACCAGCTTAACCTTGAGCTTTAGACCAACCCAGCCTCCCCGGTGCGGCTCGGGGCGCCACGCGACGCCTTAGTCTTCCTGCCTGCTCCTACCAGAGGCTCCTTCTCCAAGCGAAGGTGTGTGTGAGGGGGCAAAGGGTCCCTCTCTCCCTTCACCCTCAACTCTGGCTCTCCAGAGTCCAGTGCTGGGTGCTCAGCCCAGCTGGGTCCTCCCCATCTGATCTTTCAGCTCACAGCCCCGGATTCCAGGCAGATGTAGCCAGAGAAAGGCAGAGAAAGCCCCTGATTCCAGGCAGATGTAGCCAGAGAAAGGCAGAGAAAGCCAGAGAAAGGCCTCCACTTGGCCTGGGGGTTGGGTGTGGGGTCACTTGGACAGATACAAAGGTTTTTCTTGCTCCATGCCAATTAGAAATTGACCAGAAACTCTGGGTCGGGTTGGGAGACCTGAGACCCCCAAGGTGCGGAGTCAGCTCCTGCCCTCGCTCTCGCTCACTCGCTTACTGGAGCTGACCCCTGTAGTCTCGAGCCCTCTCACATCAACTGCCCCCTCCTCTCCTCCCCACCGTGAAAATGGGGTCTGGGAGGGAAATGCTTGTTTTTTTTTTTTTTTTTTTGGTTTTTTGTTTCACATTGCCTTTCAGTGCAGCAAAGGGACCTAGGTTTCCTTGTCCTCTGGCCTGGACTGGGGTTGGGGTGGTCTTCTTCCTGGGAGAGCATGTATCTGAATTTGAAGAGCTACCAGGCGCCGCCATCTTACTTAAAACTCATTCACAAAATTGATGTGTGTGCATTTTCGTAGCAGAGCCAGTTGTTTATGGCAGGGTCCTGAAGACAAGGAAAAGATCTCAGTCTGTGTGGACTGGCTCATGGGTTAATACAAAAGTGAGTCTCCTTTGAAAATGCATGGCTGGCGAGAGAAGCAAGCATAAAGGGGCTGTCTGGTGGGGATCATGGGGTCTCTTAGGAATTAGTAACCCTCAGGAGTCATTAAGGAACCCTGTATCAGGACAGCTGTGCCTCTCAGAAAATATAAGCACAATGGAAAGATTGAGGATTCATACAAACACATGGAAGACATGAAATAGGTACTCCCAATAGGACTCAAGAATAGAGGTGGCAGGCGGGAAATTCATATTCTCCCTATATACCCCCCCTTTTCTGAAGCAGCTTACTATATATTTCACACATGCTAGATGTGAAAACATGCAGCACAGGACTCACTCTCCAATAGACACAGAAACACAAAGACCCAAAATGCCGATGTCCCTGCCTGACACTGCGCTGCTCAATGTATTTCTCTCACCCTTGGAGGAAGAGAGTCTGGGCTTTTCCTGACGTGATCTTTCCCGTTAGAGCCGCAGCTCTTCCCTCTTCCTAGTGGAGTTCTTTGCTCTAAGTCCAGGAACCTGTTCTCCCCTCAAGTCCAGAAAAAAAATGTAACCTCTTCTAGCCTCAACCACGTTGCCCTGTCCCCCAGGAGGTGAATGGTCTGCTCTCTGCTAGCTTAGGACCATCTTCCCAACACATGTGAGCACTGGCCCAGAAATGCAGGGGAGGCACCATGGGAGACCTCAGAGACCCTCAAAAAGAGCCTCTCTTTCAAATGCAATTTCAATTTCCAGGTCCACACCCCCCCCCATCCCTTCCAGGATGCAGATGGCTGGGAGTTCCAACTTCAGACCACCTCAGAAGGCACTAGCTCCATAACTGAAGTGGGAGTGGGAGTGTTAGTTTGGAAACTTAGTTTTCCCGTCCACTCTGCCTCCACCATCTCTTCTTGGCCTGATTGAGAAATAGGCTTCAAATGTTGCTGGGTTAGAAAGAGTTCCATTATTCTAATCTATTAGAAATCTCTCCCTCATTTTCTCCTTTCTCATCTCTCTTACTCATGGATTATGCCTTTTCTTTCCCTGCATATGGACAGACAGAAAATTTGTGACTTTTCTGGGTCCGGAGGGAATGAGCGATGAGAAGGCACAGCTAGGCAGCATACAGGACTGATGGGAACACCAAGTCACCCTACTGGACCCTGTCCTACCAGGCGAGAGGTTATTTAATTCTGTAATACCCCCAGCACCCTAGCACCCAACAGCTCCATCTCCCTTAGGAGAAACTAGGAATTTGGTGCTTCTTCAGTTTTCAAAAGTAAAAAGTAGGAGAAAGTGCTGAGGTTATTGGGGGGTGGGGGCAGACATGGAGGGAGCTTGTGGTTTGATCAGCATGCCTGGTTCTCAGGGAAACAAATCCTCAGGGCTGAGGGGGCTGGGACAAGGCCTGCAGGACTGGCCCTTGCTGACAGGGTGAGATCACTAAGGCTCTGAGATCACCAGGTGGAGGTGAGATCAAGGAGGTCCCACTCCTGTCTGATTGTCCCATGGACCCCAGAGCCAACTCTGGGCCAAAATTCAGGAACAGCTGATGAGGGTGGGGGTGGGAAACAACGGGGGGGGGGTAACTCTAGATTTGTAATATGCTCAGGCATCCAGATCCATTCTGAAAGTAGGGGACAAATCTGCCCCCTCAACTGTTTGCACCTTTCTACTCTTCAATTTGATAATATGTGCATGGGGTCAGTTGAGGTTTCAGATCTTGGGGCGCAGAGCTCAGAGTCTAGGAAACTAGATAGCAGGATTGGCGCCCCCTCCTTTCCCCATGTCCCCAACTGACTAGTACTTCTTTGCTCTCAAAGCTTCTTTGAAGAGGATGTAAGTAGAGCTTTCTGATAACGACATGACCACACACAGTTTCTGAGGATTTCAGACAACTTGGACATCAGTTTAAGAACTATGTAGACTGGTCAGAAGAGTTTGTTTCTGGAAAATTTGAGACCCATGTGGTTGTTAATGTAGGTTTTCACTTACTCCCTTTAGCTGATACCTGGCGCTCAAGATGGCCCTTCACCTGGGCCTGCATCCTGGAGGCAGCACTTTCCTCTCCCCACCACTGTCTAGAGCCTCCCTATTTCAAGCCCAAGTTGCATGTTTCTTTCCTAGGCAGGTGCTGAATAGCCATCCTCAGCCCACTCTCCACCCTTCTCCACCTTTCAGCTCCCTCCTCAGCCCCAGTCTTAGGAATAACAGCCTTTACCTCTCAGGGATAACTAAGGTGAAAACCCCAGTACCCCCATTCCCACACCCAATTTAGACACAGTTGCCTCCTTCTCAGTCCTCGTTTAGAAGTACTATGGGGATGGAATGGAGGAGAGCTTAGATGGAAATTACTTGCATACTAAGTGATAAGAATGAAAAAAAATAATCCCCAGCTTCCACCATGCAGAAAAGTTACTCCTTACACCATGATCTGGGGAGCAGGGGGATGGCCCAGATTTACACGAATGCCGGAATCAAGTCAGGATGTCTGAACTTCTTTCATAGAGAGAAAAGTCAACATCCAGAGGCGCCATCTTTAAAACAATTAAGAGAGAGAGGCTCCACATTTCTGCTCGCCAAACCTCTTACCTCTCCTCTGTGATAGCTGTTTGGCCCAGCACCAGGGTCTCTGGACTCCGAGATGAAGCTGAGGCAAAGAGGCTTCTCCCGGTGCTGATGTTCCTGCTTTGCGGTTGGAGGGAGTCGGATCAGGTCGGGTGGGAATTGAGGTGGTCGGGGAAGCCGCGGGGCGGGGTGGGAGACCGCGGAGCCCTCAGCCACCCACTCAGGAAGTGCTTGAGACTGAGCAAAGATTTCCTCGAGCTGAACCAGCGCCCGCAGCCCCACAGCAAGCACCCCGCGGTGCCCGGCTGGGGACCCGCACTTCCCTCCAGGCTGGGCACAGAGTAACGATCCCGGTGCAAGCCGCTGGCTGGGTCAGGGACTGCCTCGCGGCACAGAAGGACCGAGAGCTCGCCAGGCTGGGAGGTGGCCGCGCGGAGCCGCAGAAGTGGCGTCCGGAGGAAGATGGGGGCACCTGGGGACTCCGTGCCTCAAGCTCCACCCCGCTTAAAGCCCAGCCCAGGCTGGCACCGCCGCGGTGTGATCTGGAAGCCGGGAGAGCCTAGTCCCTTCGGAAGGGGGATTAATTAGAAAGGCGGTTTTCAAATTCGGTCGAGACTTGGGCCATGTCAGGTAATAGACAGAAGGAGGTCGAAGTCACACAGGTGCCTCCTGCGTCGCTGCATCGCCTAGGGGCGTACAGACTCACCGTCTCTGTTGTCGGGGGTGGGAGGAGATGGGGGCCAACGGGGGACTTCGTCCAGCCATCAGAGCCGGAGCAGCTGTGAACACTGACCCAGGGCCGTGCTCAAGCAGGACCTGGTGGCGCTGGGACGCCCAGTGGACAGTGTCACGCTGCCCTGCACTGAGGGGTGGGCGTCCGGGTTTCTGTTCTTAGCGGTAGACTGTCCCTCACTCCTTTCAGGTAGCTGGCGCCAGCACCACTTGCCCCATTCCTGGATCTGGATTTCTCCTGCCCGGGATGCTCCCTTCCTTCTGCAGCTGGCAAACGACCTAGCAGACACCATCCCCGCCCTCAGCCTCCTACGGATGGGATGGCTGGGATGGCGGAGGGACTCCGCCATCCTCCCTAAACAGCTAATCTGAGAGCATTAAGGACACCCAGGAGGTGTAAATGGGCTGTTTGGAATGAGGGAGTGCTGACTCGGTCATTAACCATCCGTGAGGACCTAGAAAGAGACCGCAAGCCCCCAGCCGGTCCCAACTCTGGGGCCTTCTTAGCAGGCGGGTAGTAGCCTCCCCACCTGTCCCCCGCCACTCCAGCTCCCGCCTCCTGTTTGGCTGGTTCATTTTGCTTTGCTTTCACTCCCCCCCCCTTTTTTTTTTTTTGCATCTGCTTTTGTCTACCTGTCCAGCTGTCTGTTGCTCCCTTTCCCATGCCCAAACCCAGGCCCAGGAGAACACTAAGGTCTTGGGGAGCTGTGCTGCTGTTCGACTTGGCTCCCTGGTCCCAGACACCGCACCACCCGCAGCCTGACTGGAGCTGAGGGAACTGGAAGTCCTGGGATACATATCCTGTCCCCACCCCTTCCCTGACCAAGGGTATTTGTGAGGAGTAAAACTGATTCTGAAATCTTTGATTCTCTTACCTATGGACACATCAGGACAGGCGGCAAATTACAGAAGATCCAAGCCCCAGTGGAGAAAAGCTCCCGTATGGTTTTGATTGGAGCTGCAGAGATTTTGCACACTCCTCTTACATGAGCTAGGGTCCAGGGGGTAGGGTTGAGCCCTGTGGGCTGCCTTGCCTAGGTCCCAAGGTTCTCAACACCAGTGAACAGGTGCCTGTTATTCCAGGAAAGCACGGATGATTTATTCCTATCCCCACATTGTGAGACACACAATTATTTGTTCTCTTTTAATTTAGCAGATACCCTTATCTATTCCACTGCCTCCCTCTGCATTGCATTTGCGCTATTTGTATTTGAATGGTGGGGAAAGCTTCTTGACATTTTGGGGGTTATTCATTGAACCTTCAAAATCTGATGAAAGTGATTGATTGGGGGGGAGTACACTTTTGTAGTACTCACCAAATCCCACAGTCTCAGACCCCTTGGACCCCAAGCTACAGACTCCTATTTGGGTTGATCAAAGAAGCTATCTGGAAAATGCTGAGTGGGTCAGTTAATATAGTCATGTGGGTTAATGTAGGTCTTCATTTACCCTCTTCCCTGTGGCTGATATCTCAGTGTCTTCCAAGTCAACCTCTGCCCTTAAAAATGGTTCTCCTGGTGGCACAGTGGGTTAAGCAACGCACTATGAAGCAAACCACAGCCACTGCAGCCCCAGTTTCATCCCTGCCGCTGGCCAGGGGGTGACCCACAGGACACAGCAGACCTCTCCTGCCTTGCCGGCGGCTCCCCTCAGCAGTGTGTTTCAGTGGATCTGCCTGTTCTGCTCCCCACTCTATCTGGTGAACCCTCTCATCCCCCATACCTCTGGCCTGTACCCCAGTTCTTGTATGCATAAATAAATAAATCCTATAAAAAATAAATGCTCCTGCGGCAGTGTCCCTCTCCCTACCTCTCCTGGATCAGCATCTGGGCTCTCAGTGTGAGTCAGTCTTTCCTCCCCTCCTGGGGCTCAAAGGGCTGGAGAAAGTGGGAGAGATTTGCTGGAGCAAGTTGATCTTGGACTGGCCAGCAGCGGGACCAGCTGCTGGAGTGAAGTTGGGCTTGAGCGACATCTCAGGGAATAAAAAGCAGTTCACTGGAACAGTTTTCTGGGAAGGGAAGGCTCTCTGATTAAGGATATTCAGAGCAATAGAATATTCTGTCATGTCTCTTATAAATATACCTATTTGATTCACCAGTGACCCCAATGCTCCTTGGGGCTGAAAACTTAGACAAGATCAGAGCTGGGGGATACCGGGCTAAAAGGGGAAGGATTTGCTCCCAAACTTTTTTGCCACCTTGTTTGTGGGTGCCAGACTCCTGACAAGGCTGCCCTTCCCCCAGTTTTATCCAGCCTCATGTAGTAAGGCTTGTTTAGACTTAACTCTACCTCTCCAGTCTAGTAAAAGCTTTCTTCCTACTCCTGTGAATTACCAGTTTAGATCTCAAAGAAGAAAAGTAAAATTTCTTTGGGATCTAGGAAGTAAACATACTTCCTTCTAGCATTATGTTCAGACAAACAAGAGGAACTGGAAATTACCTGGCTTATTTCGCTCTCTCCTTCAACATAAACCCACTCCAAACCCAACCCATCTTGACTAGTTCTCAAGAGCTTACACATTTCAAACAGATCTATCTTGGGGCCAGAGAGACCTGAACTGGGTCCTGGTTGCCCCTCTCTGAGCTGGCACAACCACCACCTACCAACCCCAGCGGTTCTGGGCTGTAACAAGAAGGTTGACTAATAGAATTCAGACCCCTGCCTGCAAATAAAAAGAAAAAATAAAATATTTTCTGCTTGGGACAGCTTAAACTGAATAATCCTGGCTGTGAACACCTGACCTAAATACTTTTAATCAGAGCAGAAGAAATATATGCCCATTTTCTCTCTACTTTACTAATTAAAGAAAGCTAATTGGTATTCTCGGGAACTTCCGACTGAGGGTCAGGAGCCTCTAGCCATCTCTCTGCGTCTCCTGGCTCACTTACGTCCCACCCCTCCCCCCACAAGACCATCCCCACCGTGGAGTTGGCCTCTTTCAGACAGACAATGGGAGGGGGTGCCCTCAGACCCTCTGGCTCCGCCCCTGCACCAGGACTTTGGCCCTGAAAAGGCAGTGCTGCCATTGGCCAGAAGTTCTTGCTCAGCGGGCTCCTCTCCCTTCCCGGGTCCCTAGGCTTGCTTCTGGAAGCAGCGACCTCATTGGAGGCAAGTCAGCACTGCCAGCTGGTGGGGCACACCTCCTGCTGGATCCTCTAAGCTAAGTCCAGTGCTGAGCACACAGAAGGCACTGAGAAAATGTTCATTGAATGGAATGAAAATTCTCAGTCAGCCAAAGTCTTTGACTTGTGGGGGCGTCTCTGAAGGTGGTGCTCCAGGACAGCCTGGCTACCCAGGAAGTTAGCAAGACCTGCTTTTTCAAGCATTTCTCAGGATGTTCTGTTTTAATTCCAACTTGCTGGGTTCTCTGCTTCTTTCCTACCCATCCTCTAGGGCAGGACCTTGCACATTCCCACAAAAGGGAAAGACTCATTGGGAAACCAAATGGAAATAAACCATCCCGCCACAGACCGGTCCCCTACAGGTCCAGATACTTCAGGCTAAAGGGAGTTTGAACCTGAAACGAGCCAGATAATTGCCCCAATCCTCTCTTCCTTATTGAAGAGGTAGTCACAGGCTAAGGGATTCAAGGGGCCTTTTATGGACATTGCTCTAAGTCAAAAGAATACATTACAGATGCATTACACATAGATAGCCCTCCAATCTAGACTGGTTCTCTGAGAACAAAGCAGTCTTCCTCCTCCTCCTCCCCCTTTCAGTCCTCCTTCACCTCTCCTCTTCGACACCCCCCTGCTTGTTATTAATAGTTACCATTTACTAAATGCTCCCTGTTCACTAGACATTGTGCAAAAACTAGACTATTGTACATTAATTAATCCTTACAGTAACCCTAAGAGTTAAGACATCCAGATTTTGCAGATGCAGAAACTAAGTTACTTTTTCTGCATTGTGTGTGTGTGTGTGTGTTGATGTGCTACTGGCAGATCTAAATGCTCAAGTGGTATAATGGGGATGGAAATAAAGAAAATTGACAAAAGATCTTAAAGCAAAGTTTCTGAAATATAGAATGTTTTAATAGAAAGCAGACAGTTTCTTCTGCCCTAAAGTGAACAAAGAAGTGATACAATTAACTGGCTAATTCCGAGCCCCAAATGCTCTCTCCTGAAATGGGCAGATAATGAGGCTGACAGTATGTTCGCAGTGAATTCGCCTGATGTTGCTCCATCCTCCCCCCAGTTCTTGCGAATCAATTGGGCAATCTCAGCGAGACGCACAGACGCCACCCAGACGCGCAGATACACGCGCACACACGCGCACACACACAGGAATGCTGACACACACAGACCCGACTTTATCCTGCCTCCAAAGTCTTTTATGACTCAGCCTCGGGAATGAAAATAGGGTTTAGAGCAGAATAATGTGCCTGCGGCTATGCAGGGTGCAGCTGCACCAGATGTGTGCTGGGTAATTAGGCATCCAGGAAAACCCCTGTGGGCTGGGCAAGGCACATCCTCAGGAGCCACAGACTTGGGCAGGCCCTACAAGGTAGTCTGCCTCACCATAGGCCTGGTGCTCTATACCCTTCATAGGCCCTCCCCTTACCCCCTCTCTTCTTCTATCCCCCCACCATTTGGGGGGCCTCTGTCTTGGTAATAATTTTGGAGAAATATCGCAGTGTAAAATGGCATTTTGGGGAAAGGGGCAGACTGGAAGAAGAGAGGAGAGGTGCCAATTTCACCACTGATTTTGGATATCTCTGAACTCAGCCTCAGAAGGGCTAGTCCTGATCCAAGCTTCCATCCCACCCCATAACTCCACAGGCCCCATGAGCCAAGGACTGCCTGCCCTAAGTGCCCCTTTCTTTGGGGTTTAAGGAATGGCTTTGTATCTGACACCTCTTAATCATCAGGACCTCTTCTACTAGGTATTCAGTCAGTGTTTCAGTTTGAGGGCACAAGGCACAAAGGAGATCACACACAAACAAGGAGGTTATAAGCTGGGAGCTGGCCATGTGCTGGTTTCTATTCCTTCATCTGCTCCACCAAATCTTACATCCAGAAACACCTAAACTTCCAGCATAGACAACATCCCAAAGCTGCCTTTCTGGAAATGAGATTTGCTCGCAGGAACAACATTTTTCTGGGGCTGTCATAGTCTGGGGTTAAGAGCATTTCATTTCATGCTCAGTAGAGAACCCATCTTCAGTCTTGCTTCACTACTTACAATAGTTACTAACCACTGGAATTAGTTACTAACCACAAGTTCCTTCAGGCCTCAGTGTCTTCTTTTGCAAGTTGGGGGAGGGGTTTAAAGATGCCAGCGCTGCCCTTGAGCTGTTGCTTCTAGGGGCATCAAAGGATATTTGGGCTGTGCGTGGAAGGCTCCCTTAGACGGTGGACTGGGGTAGGGGGCGGGGATCAGATAGAGCCATGATTAGAGCTGTCATTCTTTCCCAGGCCTCACTCCTTTAATCGTGTTTCTCTTGCTTGGCAGAGGGCGCCAAAGGCGACGTGCCGGCGGCCAGCTCCAGGCCAGGCCCAGTGCGTCTGCAGCAACCGGCCCCTTCACCCGGAGCGCGACACAGCTGCGTGAGGATCTTGTCAGCGCGGACTCAACGCCAGGGCGCCGCCTAGAGGTCGGCCGCCGCCTCAGTCTCACCCGCCAGTGACCACAGAGTTGCTTTCCCAGTGCTGGCTAGAAATTGAGAACAAAAACAAAAAAATCCAGCTTGGGTCTCAGGATCGCGGTTTCTGGCATCTCTAACTTCTCCGGGATCCCATCTTCTCCCCTCCAATAAACCCTGGGAAGAGAGACGGGCTAGGCAGGACCAGAAATATTTACTCTTGTGACTCTCACTACTTAGAAGAAGGCAGGGGGTGGGGGAATCTCAATGTCGGTTTCTTGAGGAGCCTGTGCTCCTCATCTGTGTCTACACACTGTTTCCTCTCACCATCTAAATTGTTCAGCCCCTTCCAATTATGCTATAATTCTGCTTTACATTCAAGGAGGGAAGGGAGTAGGGAAAACTTGCCCCTAAATCTTGCATCTATGTTTTCAATTTTCTGCATAATTTGGAGATCAACTTGCTTTGGGGAAAGTATTTGGAAAACGTTTGAGGGCGAAAAGCAATATTGCCTACATGACTTTTATCATACAGTGACCGTCAGAGCAGGTAGTGTGTGGGTGACATTCAGGAAGCTGCTCCTCAGTACCAGCTTCCCTGTGGTGGGTGATTTGCTAGGCATTTGAAAGCCGACCTCCCTTGGCAACAGGAGGCCTGGAAATGAAAAGGCTGGTTTCAGTGGGGATGGGTTTCTGTTCTATGCAGGAGTTTTAGCTTGAAAACTGGGGTCCATGCCTGAGTTCTAAAGGTGAGGTCTGGGGGATGCCCCTGAAAAGTGAATTGCAAAACATGTGTGCACAGGTGTGTCATTCTAAGGCTGTGGCTTTTCCAGATTCGAAGGCTAAAAAGGCTCGGTTCCCTTTCCTTGGCCCCAGGGAGCCATGGAGACCCCCGGTCAGCAGCAGCGCAGGTGGAGAGTTGGCACACTGACCTGCCCCTGAATGGTGTGGAAGCTACAGGCCCCTCTTTCCTGCCCTCTGCCCCTCACTAACAGCTTCCAGAGGCAAATCGCACTAGAGGGGGTAACTAACTGCCAGTGACTGCCATCACGGTATTTAAAATAAAAATATAGCATGGTGAAGAGTGAAGTGAGGGAGCTGGGGCACAAGGAGGGCAGCTAAAGGGGCCTCCCAGGCACATCCTAGAATATAAACGCTGGGATCTCAATAAGCTACTTCCTGTTCTCCAGCTGTTTGGGAGTGCTCCCCTTCCTCCTTATTGGTGCATAGAAGGGGACAGAGGGCACCCACTCCCACTAGCTGGGGCAGAACAGGACTGCCTGCAGCAGTTAGCCTTGTGGAAAACCAGAAACTGTAGACCACAGCCTGATGTTTTCCCTGGCTGGAAACAATTTTTAGAAAATTCAGCAACTGTATTCTGCTATTTTAAATCTTCTCAAATTTCCTAATTCAACTTTTATGCATTTAAAAATACTTCATTCAGCACCTTTTATTGGAAAAGGGAGACAGGAGTTGGTTGGGCCACACAGTGCATTTCTGTGAGGGGAAGTTCACCTCAGTGCACCAAGTCCCCACCTCAGCCTGCAGCTGGGCCCCTGTCCTGTACCTGACCCTGCCTCAGAGGGAAACTTAGCCCCCCCAGTGCCTCTTCCGTATGAATTCTTGGTATTTATGGGGGGTATTTTTGGGAGCCCAAGGCGGATTTTCCATTTTGGTTCATAGTGGTCTAATAACTTAGCAAACCCGGATTCCACAAAGTTTTGTAAAAAATCAAAAATTCCAGAGTAAAAAAGAACTATGGATAGGGTAGTGGCGAGCTGGGTAGCGGTTGTTTTTATTTGCTTTTGAGACTTTTAAGGGGCTGGAGAGGAGTCGGTGGCAGAGCTCAGTGAATGCCAATTTGGGCAGACTCAGCGCTGGCCGCACTCCCCCTCGGGTCAGAGTGGCCCCTCGTTTTCTCCTCTGGCCCGCTCAGCCCCCTCAGGCCTCCTAACTCTCTCTCCCTTTTTTGAAAGTACCTGGCCATAAACGGGCGGGGCAAGGCAAGGATCTGGTTGCTAGAGATGGAAAAAACGCAAAAACCCGCTTTCAACGGATAGTTGCGAAGAGTGGAGGCCGCAGGGCGTGGCTGGCAGAGTCTGGGCTGTAAGCCGGGGAGGGCCTGCGCGCCGGACTCTGCTTTGGCAAAGAGCTGGGAGCCGCGGCCCGGCCGGGTGGGCCGAGCGCGTGGAGGTGCGCGGAGCTCGGGAGTGTTGAGTTTAGGCGGCGGCTTGCAGTCCTGGCCCCCGGCCACCGGCTGCGGCGCGGGCTGGGCAGCGGGCGACTCCTCAGGGAAGCGCGCGGCAGAAGAGCGCGCCTGGCGGCCGGACGCCACCGCCGAGGCACTTCCCGAGGGCAGAGGCTGCTTCTCCCCACGCGGACACGGTCTGCGCCGGCACAAGAAAGGGGCCGAGGCGGGTGTTTCTGCGGCCTGGCTCGTAAATTTGTTTCCCTTTCCTTTTAATCCGCCCCCGGCCGTCTTTCTTTTCAGGACAGGAGGGGATGTAAACCGTTTGAAGTTCATCAACACGGTGAAGTTTTATTGTATTTCCGGTCCCCAAGATTTATACCCGGGAGGGGGAGCGGGCGGCCAGGCAGACGCCTTTGCTCCTTCGGACTTCCCCGCCGGACACGTGGCCGCTCGGACACTCGCCGCGGGGCGAGGGCGGAGGGAGCCGGCGGGACAGCTCCAGACCGCTCGCTCCGCACCTTCCGACGGCCGCTCCGCCCCGCGCCGCCGCCGCCGCGCGCAGGTAAGTCGGTTGCCTCGGCCCCCGCCTGGCGGCCGGCCTTTGCGGGTTGCGCGCGTGCACCCCTGCGAGGGAGCGGGTGGCTGAAGAGGTAACGGTGGCTGGGGGCGAGAGTGGGGGCGGGGGGGCTTGGTTGTGGGAGAGCCAAGGACCCAGACTGACTGAGGGAGGAAAAAGCAGATTTGTAATCTGCGCCCCGGAGCCTCCCGCGTTCACGCGTGAATGGAGTCTTTCCTGGGACGGTGAGAGCCTAAGAGGAGGCAGCGCGTTATTCGGACAGGGCCACTTCACAGCCACTGTCCAGGTCCGCTGCTTTCCCTCCCAGTCTTGTCCTTTGTGCTCCCTGATCTCCTGACACTTTCTCACACTCTGCTTTCCTGGCTCTGTCACTCTCTCCCAGCACTCTTCGCCACTCTCCCGTCTTTAGTCCAGTCTCAAAAGCGGGCACTTGCGGTGGGGCTTGAAGAAGTGGCCGCTCAGCCTGCTCTGGGCGGCGGTGCACGTGGCGGTGGGTGGGTGCAGGCACACCTTGATGGCAGTTTGAAGTTGAGACATCTTTTATCAGCGAAAGTCTCTGGCTGTTAAAACAGGGGTATCCTGAAGGTCCTAGCCGGGCCTGGGCCAGGCCTAGGGTCTCCTCCATCCAGGGTGCCTGAAAGAGAGCACAAACTCCTGGAATCTGAGTTGCCAGGACAGGTCCAAGTCCAGAATGGTTTCCCCTGGAGTCCCATCTAGCTTCTTTGGATGTGGTGTTGTTGTTTACTAGCAACTGAATTGTGTTGGGGAAGAATGGAAGAAGAGGATGTTAGCCAGCCAGGTGGAAGTTTGGGCACACCCAGGGGCCTGCCCCCTGAGCTCTTGACCTGTAAGCATGCCTGGCTCTGCTGAGTGAATCACGGAGTTTCATGTTGCTGGGCCTGGATTTCCCAACACAACGACATTAAACCACCCGATTCACAGCAGGCACGTCCTTGCTTAGCTGGAGGAGTGGGGGGGGGGAGGGGGTTAGTGAATTGGTGTCAGTACTGGTGAGGGCTGATGAGAGGTTTGTGGGTCCTCATCCAAGAACAGCAAGGATGTCCCCCAGAGTAAAGGAAGGATCTGGAGTACCACTTGTGTATTGTTTAAGTGTGTGTTTGGAAGGAAAGGGGGATAAGAGCATTCCATTCTCCAAAGGCATTTTGTTGGGCATTTCTACAGAGTCCAGGGATGCTGGTTGCAGCTTCAAGCTTCCCGCCTTGAGGTCTTGGGCTCCTGTCACACTTCCAAAGAAAGTCTCTCCAACATGGCAAGTACTCAACTTCAAGAGATACAGGCGCTCCTTTGGGGTCTTTATAACCCTTTGGGGGACAGGGCTTCACTTTAACAGGTAGCTTCTGGTCCTTGAAGAGAGCTCAGTATGTCCCATTCTGAAGGGGAAGTGTCAGAATCCCTTGCAGCCTCAACCTACAGGCCCCCACATCTTTTCTAGGGTCTTCTAGGAGGACAGAAGTGGGTCAGAAAAAGTGCTCCTTCCAATCTTTTAGTTGACTCCTTCCCCATGGGCCCTTGGACTGGGCTTTGGGTTTACATTAGGTCTTGAGGGCCACTTCCTGGGAGAGGGGCCTGACTTGGCAGGCTACTGGGGAGCCCAGGCTGGTGGGCAATTTAGCCCAGACTGATGGAGTGATGAGATGGAGCAGGGGGTGGGGCAGGGCAAAGCTATGATACCCTCTTTGACCCCAGCCCTCCCCAGGCAGCTGGCTTTCTGCCCAGGAAAGGAATAACTAGAATCACTGGCGGAAGGAGGGGGACAGTCCAAAGCATAAGCTAACTTTTGTTCCCACACTTTTCCCCCTGCTTGAGGCAGAGGAAATGTGAAAAGGGGCCCAGGAAAGAGGCCTCAGACCGGATGGGGTCCGGCGCCAAGCTGGCTTGGGGAATGAGGGGACGCCTCTGCTGGGGTGGCGGGGGCCCTTGGGAAACCTGTCCCTGAAAAGGGGGAATGTAGCCTTCAACCCCTTGTCCTGGTGAACAGAGGCTATTATTGCTGTGCCTGGACATTTTGTCCTCCTGTCTGGGTAAAGCTGGTCTAGAGTGTTCTGTCCTTACCTTCCTACTCCTGGGCCTTGGGCAAACCTGCCCAGTCACTGGGAACCTGATTGTCTTCTGTCCCTGGTGTTTCTTGATCCCCCCCCACTCCTAGGAATAGTGCTGTAAAAAGAAAAAAGGGGAGATGTTAGAGAGAAAGGAGGAAATAAAGTCTTTGGAAAGCAGAGAGTTTTACAACAGCCACAGGTTTTATGGAAGCAATTCCGTAATAACCTTCTACCTGCTCAGCTCCTTTCCGCCCAGCCTGCCGCCCAGCCCACCCCGTTTGGCCTCCTGGATGCCCCCTCCCAGAGCCAGCCTCCCCCACTGCCTCCCAAGCCCTGATGGCTGAGAACTGGTAAGAAGACTTCTCTTCTGAGGGGTGCCTGGGCTGCTGACCTCTCCGTCCTTCCTTTCACCTCTGACATCCTTGCAGGGGGGTTGGCAGAAGATTTCGTTACTTTACAGTTAAAATCTCCATGTGAAGGACATGGAAGCACAGACATTTGAATTCATGAGTGCACATTCGATATGATCTGTTTCCTAAGTTGTTTTATATAAAGGGTGAAGGTTCTGGGGACCTTCATTCTTCCCCCTAGACCAAATGTCCCCCGCACTTCATTCTCTCCCCGAGTGTGTCTGGACTCTGGTCCTGAGTCAGAAGAGATATCTCCCAGAGCTTGGGGACAGAGGCTTGGGGACTTATATAATTTCGTTGTGCACAGTAGTGCTTTTGTCTGACCTCCCCGGTTACCTGAAGGCTTCGTAGGTAACTCACCTCCATCTACTGGTCAGATTCACACAGGGACACACAAGTCATGGTGCCTTCATCCCCGTCCCCCTTCTAGCATGAAATAAGCATCACACGGTGCATACTGTCCCTGCGGTTGGGGGTAAGATCCGCAGTAAAGGATTTTATAGTCAGATGAAATAGTCACAAAATTTCATAACCTCCCCTGGGTCAGTTTGAGGCATTTCCTTCATCCTCCAGAGAAAAATTTTAGAAGGAAGTTGTAAAAGAATTCAGATCTAAGTCACACGTGTTTGAGGGAACAGTACATATTTTTCTTGAATAATCAACAGACAGATTTTCAAGTGAAGTTTCCAAATCCATTCATATTTTATAGTCACAATTCAGGCACACCGATACTCAAGTTTTGGGCCCTTTCCATAGGTGCGTGGTGGTTATAAAAATGTGCACACAAGTTTTTGGCTCATAGATTTTTTTCTATGAGCAGAATAATAAATCAACACCACTCACAGTGGTCATACAGGCATCCACCTATGCCCCATTAGATCTAATATATGAATACCCAAGCACATCCAACATTATAGTTGAGTAGATGTGTTTATTACATGGCCTCTATACAGCATAGAGCACAGAACATTTACACCCTAAGTTCCCTATAAAGAAACATTGTTTTAAAATATACAGAATATCGTACAGAATACACACTTCTAACACAGCATGCATACATGTCAGCTTAGCTTATTAAAAACAAAACTATGTTTTTCCTTTTTTCTCTCCTTTCCTTCTCTCTGTTTAGATTTTCTCTCTCCTCTTCTTAGCCACCCCTAAACATAGGTACTTACCTAGTGGCCGGTGGTGGCCAGAGTTGGCCTCTGCTCTCCCCACTTCTGCCTCGCTCTTGGCTGCTCTGGGCCCCACAGTCTGGGCCCAAGGACTGCAGTTCTTCCCTGCCTGCCCTTCAAGCCATCAGCTCCTGGCCTCAGCTGTGTTCAGGATCAGCTTCTGTGTAGGGAATGGCAAGAAGCTTTGAGAGAAGGCAGGATTTTCCTTCTTTTCTCTTTAGAATTGGGGGTGGGCAGAGGAGAAGTTTTGCTGTGAGGACAAAAGTGACCCCCACTATTAAAAGCAGCCCCTCTATTAAATAGCACTTTTAGACTCTGGACTCTAAGGACCCCCATCTTATTTGCCTCCCCCTGCCATGGTGGGTGCCATTTTCTGGAAAAGAAGGTGGGGGGGGTTTCCAAAGATCTTTAGAGCATCCACACAAAGGGTTACCTCTTCACTGACTCTAATCGTTTTTCTTGAGCTGGCATTGAGCTCCCTTTTGGGGCACAAACTTTTCTAGAAAGTCTGGTTGTGGTGGGACCCATTGGATGGTGCATCTGCATCCCCATTTGTAGGGAAATAGTTGGGGTACAGACTCCAAGGCTCGGCTCGGGGGCTAGTTCATCCTTTTCCCTCTGGAATCCCCTCTCCTGAGGAGTTTGAGAACTCCCAAACCTTTCATTTGAAATTGTTCCCACTCTCCAACCTCTTGGTGAGCAAAGGCTAAACTCTGGTCTTAGAAAAGAGGTCTGAGTGTCCTCCTGACTCAACATCCGGGTGCCGCAGGGGTTCAGGGCAACTCCCCAGACAGACAGCAGCCTGTAAACCTTAACCCTGTGAACTGGAGCACTTCGTCTTTTAGGATTCAAGTCATAAGCCCAAATGTTCTTCTTATTCACCTTCCCTAAACTAAGTGACCTTTTTGACTTTCTTTTTGCAAAGAGAGGCAGCAGGCATAGGCAAGATCTTAAAAATGAGACCCAGAGGCTGTGCAGCCTGGGTGTTAAGAGCAACCCAGTGCTGTGACTTTTCCATAAATAAAAAAAGTCCCAGCCCCCAGTCCACGTGTCCTTTTGGGTTCTAATTTATATACTAGAGAAAGTCATATACTCAGCCCTCCGTGCTTCATAACGCCATTATTTATGGCAGGAGAGGAGTATTTTGTGTTTTTTTTCCGGGAGAATATATTTATTACAGGTAAAGCCGACAGCAGACTCCATACGTCTGGCAAATCGAGAACAGGTGCTTTGCCTTAACTGTGATTCATTCACTCTGTGCCCAGCTTTCTTGCTGGTGAGTCAGGGGAGCTCCCTTGACTTTCCCGGGCGACCAACTGCTACTTAGCAGAATTTGCATCGGATATTTGTTTCCCCACTTGGGTCCCATGGAAAAAGCAGATCTTCACGCTGTTTGGTTCCGGATCTGCCGGGCTGTCGCCCTCTGAGAGCTGGGGTGGGGAAGGAGGGGGCCGGCTGAGCGCCCGCATTGATCTTTAAAAAATCATTTTAAAATCGCCATAATGTGAAGAAATATGGCGCGTCGCCCTCGTATTTCACATGTAATGACATGAGATGGCTTCATTTGGAAAGAAAAGCAGGCAGAAGTGTGTGTGTGACAGCGGAGGTGATCCGCAGCTTCCTGCTTGGAAGAGGGGTATGTGGCCAAAAAGATAAAACCTCACATCAGAATGGCTTTGCATTTGTGGAAAGGATGGGCTGGGGGCGGCTTACTTTATGGGGGCCTGGGGTGGGGGTGGGGAAAGCCTAGAAAATCTGCCCTGACCTTCCCCTAAATGCAGCCAGAGGAGGGTGAGGTCTGTCCTGGGCCCAGCCTCCCTGTGTGCCCCACACCAGAGGAAACGACTGCACCCTGTGCAGAGCTGGAGGAAAAAGGCTGGGAGACGAGCCAGGAAGCCAGCCGGTGGGCCCGGGGGAGTCCCCGTGCTGGGCCGCCTAAGTAGATACCAATAAAACCGGCTATTTGGAAGCTCCAGCGAGCAAGCGAGCTAGCGAGTCTGCGGGAGGGAAGGCCATGGGAGGGCGGGAGACTGACCCCAGGGGCTCGTGCTGTATCTGCTGGTGCCCTGTGCCTGGGATTTGGGTCTCTGTCTAAGCGGCAGTGCCGAGGGAGGGGAGCCGGAGTGGAGAGGGGAAGGCTTTGACTTGGCGTTTTCTTCAATGGGAAGAAGGGGCGCTAACTCTGTACTGCTTTCCACACCTCTGCTCTGCGGACGCCTGGGGAAGCTCCCGTCACCATGTCTCACATTCAGCTCCTTCATCTAGGCAATTTTAAGGGCCTGGGTTGTTATATAGTGAGGAGAAGACTCTGCCCCCCACTCCCATACTTCTCTCTGGCCAGAACCTGAGAGGCCCCAAAATGTAAAGGAGCTTTGCTAGTTGTATGAAACTCTTTCAGAGGCTCAAGTTTCCGAGGCCTTGTGAAGCTCTTTAACCTCATGCAGGTTCTAATTTTAGGACAGGATCCTTGGACAATCACTCCCTTTCATTCCCTCATCTCTTCCCTCAGCTCCTGAGGGGTCAGGAGAAGCTCCCAGGCCTGTAAACCTCCAGAAATAGTCACAGAGAGACCCCTCCGAAGCTGATTACGTCCTATAAAATCCCGGCTCCCCCCACACACCCCGCCCCAATCTCCAGCGAGTTGCCGCGGCGCTGTTTAATAAACATCTTGTGTCAAGGGGCAGAGGAGAGGAAACAGAGCTTGCCGGCCGCCGGAGTGCAGGTGTGTTTGGGGGTGGGGTGACAGGATCCCTTCCTCTCTGATTAAGTGTGGGGTCTCTCCGGGTGCTCCCCAGGCTGGGGCTCTCTCCGTCGACCCTGCTCTTCCTCTCCCCCTTCCTGACCCGCCTGGGGAGAGGGCTCCACAGCCTGCTTTCCTCTCGAGGCAGCCCGCTGCTTCCCTCCGCCTCTCCTCCGCCCTGCCACCCCGTGTCGAGAACTCGCCTCCCCCGCCCCCCGCCGCTGCAAAAAGAGGGGGGCGGGCGGCCGGCAGCTCCGGCTGAGGTTACGTGGCCGCCGGAGCCCTGACGTGGTAGCACATTGCATCAGCATAAAACAATCCATCCTCGATATGGAATGCGGTGCGGACGGATGACAGCGAGAGCGCAGCCCCCTCGCCCGATTGATTTATGTCCGAGCTGACGCTTTATCAGGCAGTCGGAAAAACTTTGACCAATCATTTTGCAAGGAGCGCTGAGCCGGGCTGCTCCACTGTACTTTGTTGGCTGAGAAGTTGAGCAGGGGGTGGGGGTGGGAGGGTGGGGGGCTGGGGGGGTCGCGTCCGAAAGCCCTCACACCGGTCTGGGTGCCACCTCTCCCTGCTTGGGCGCCGCCGCGCGAGCGCTTCCCTTCCCCCTGCGAGCGCCCGGATAATGTCTGAGAATGTCCATTTCTGGGACGCTTAGCAGCTATTATGTCGACTCGATCATAAGTCACGAGAGTGAGGACGCGCCTCCAGCCAAGTTTCCTTCCGGCCAGTACGCGAGCCCCCGGCAGCCGGGCCACGCGGAGCACCTGGAGTTCCCCTCCTGCAGCTTCCAGCCCAAAGCGCCGGTGTTCGGCGCGTCCTGGGCGCCGCTGAGCCCGCACGCGCCCGGAAGCCTGCCTTCGGTCTACCACCCCTACATCCAGCCCCAGGGCGTCCCGCCGGCCGAGAGCAGGTACCTCCGCACCTGGCTGGAGCCGGCGCCGCGCGGCGAAGCTGCCCCGGGGCAGGGCCAGGCGGCGGTGAAGGCGGAGCCGCTGCTGGGTGCGCCTGGGGAGCTGCTCAAACAGGGCACGCCCGAGTACAGTTTGGAAACTTCGGCGGGCAGGGAGGCCGTCCTGTCTAATCAAAGACCCGGCTACGGGGACAATAAAATTTGCGAAGGAAGCGAGGACAAAGAGAGGCCGGATCAAAGTAAGTTATAAAAAGTGAGGAAATACCCAGGCCGAAGGCCAGGCGAGGGGGAGGGGAGAGGCAATAAACTGCGGACAATGTGAAGGGAAACCGCGGCGGAGGCCCGGGAGCGCTGGGGCTGGAGGGCAGAGGGAGGCTGGGAGGAAGGAAGCTGAGCGTCCCAGAAGGGGAGACTGAGGCCGCTG
This sequence comes from Galemys pyrenaicus, assembly GCA_019455555.1. Taxonomy (NCBI): domain Eukaryota; kingdom Metazoa; phylum Chordata; class Mammalia; order Eulipotyphla; family Talpidae; genus Galemys; species Galemys pyrenaicus. Next base: position 2,915,221 of record JAGFMF010011723.1, on the reverse strand, counting down.
CAGCAGCGCCGCCTCCGGTACTCCCAAGTCCTGGAGGGGACGGGGGCGCGGGGAGCCCCTCGCTGCTCTCGGGTCCTCCCTTCCCCCACTCTCCCGCAGGCCCCGGGCTGCAAGCCGGAAAGAGGCTGACGGAGGCGGGCTGGAGAGGAGCTGCAGGGCCGCCGCCGGCAGCTAGAGAGGCAGGAAACCCGCGCGGGCCAGGGCCGCCGCACACGCGGCTGCCCGGGACCCGGGGCTGGCAGAGCTCCCCGCGCCGCGCGCAGACTGTAAAAGGCGGCCAAGGGGAAGTGGGAGGGGGCTCATCAGGGTTTTATTTGCGATGCAACAGCTTGGCGGAGGATTGTTCTAGCAGCTCTCGTGCAGCAGCCGCGCAGGGTCCTCGGCCACCGCCGGGAGGGGCGGGGAAGCCCGGGACCCGCGGACTGAGCCCCCTCCCCGGATGCGCCGGCCCCTCCCCGGGAGCCTTCGCCCCAGCCGCGCCCTCCGCTCCTTGGCATCCTAGTTCAGGACCGCGGCTTCCTTTTTCTGCGGCCCCGGCTGCTCTTCACCGGGCTCCCTAGCTCCAGCCAGAGTGGTCCGCCTCGCGGGGAGTCGGGGAATCGCTTCCCAACTTCGGGGCTGACCGCTGGAGTGGAGAGGGAGATCCCGAAGGGACCCTGGGGAGAGGGAGGGTGGGGGGAGAGACTTGCGGAGAGGCGGAGAACTTTACCCTCCGATGGCGCTTTCTCACCACCTCCCACTCCTCCAAAAGCACCCCCGCCAAGTCTGGCTAATTTCCAGGAGGTGCTGCTCCCTGGGGGGTGAGAGGTGGGTGGGGGGGAGTCTTGTATTTTCTGTGTTTTTAAAGTTGAGAAGGGCAAACCGGTTGGGGACCCCTTAACCCCAGACAAAACCCTATCCAGTAGGCTGGCCAAGACAAGTGCTCGGACCAGCTGGGATGCCCTTGCTGGCCCGGTGCTGGAGCGCAGCCCACTCCCCTAAGGCCCCGCCGACTCCCACCACCTCCAGCCTGCCAGTTTGAATCACAAGAGTGGCCCTTTGGGTAACACACGCTCTTCCCAAACCCTCCCTATTCACACCCAGACAGACCCCTCACCCCCAAACCCCAAACTGCCTGGAAAGCCCATTACTGCAGACAGTGGCTTGGCTAGGATCAATTATTAACAGTTTTTTCCCCTCTTTCATATTTAATGTGGCTATGGGTCCCCTCCCAGGCAATCACATTAAGGAAATTGCGCTGCAAATTGGTAAGACACGGTACTTAGTGTAGGATGAACCAGATTTTTAAAAAATATATAGTCAATGCTTTTCATTTTGGGAGAAGTCTAGCAGAGGGTGGCTGTTATTTTTAATTGGTTCTGCTTTATTTGGCAACTTTTCTGAGTTCCAGGGTAAGGAGAGAGAGGGTAAGGAGAAAAGAAGCCTGTGTGTATTTTTCTTTCTTCCCCAACCCCCTTCCACTTAATTACCCCTTCCTCTGTCCTTCTCACGTGGAGGCCATTGGAGTTAGAGGTTCTGTGAAGAGCTTTCTGTTACCCCCATGTCATCCACAGCTCCCCACCTTGGGACTGGAGCAATCTTGCTTCCCAGTTTCCCTGAACTTGCTTTAACCAAACTGTGAGCTGAACAGCAGCAGAAAAGGAGAGATTGCAACCATAAGTTATCTGTGAGCCCCTGGCGCTCCCTTGTCCACAGGCAGGAGTTGATAAATGGTTGCAATAGGGTTGCATGTGAATTGGAGTGTACTGGATGTTTGTGACTCTAAGTCCATAATTGCGGTGTGTGGTGGTGGTGGGGCATGATAGCAACATGGACATACAGGCCGTGCTGCATGTGGCCAAGAGATGCAAGCTCGTGATCAAGGCAGGGTGTTCTCAGACTGGACTGGAGGCCAGGAAGTCTTTTGGCTGGGGCTGAATGGAGCCCCAGCCCATGTCCCAGTCCTTCAGATCAGCCACCTCTAGCCTGGTGGCAATGCTGGTGGCGGTTGAGTGAGCCAGCCTTGGTTGGCCTGAGTCCTAATCAGCACCCAAGTGAAGAAGGAGATTAGAGAGAACCTGAGGCAGGCAGGCATGGGGTGTGCTGAGAAGCCTTGGAGCATTATTATTTGGTTCCATCTTGTGCAAACAACCTCTCACCTGGAGGTGTCTGGAGCAACTCCTGGCCCATCTCTGGTCTTCCTAGGAGCTTGAAGACCCAAGTGCCTTTTTATGCAAGCAAGATGGGGCGTGGAGAGCAGGGCTATGCCCTCTGGAAGGAGAACACTGGGGCCCTTCTTCTCCCCTTCCCTTCTTTGATTCTATCGCTGCTTCTCTTTCAGCCAACCCCTCCGCCAACTGGCTGCACGCTCGCTCTTCCCGGAAAAAGCGCTGTCCCTACACCAAATACCAGACGCTGGAGCTAGAGAAGGAGTTTCTGTTCAATATGTACCTCACCAGGGACCGTAGGCACGAAGTGGCCAGACTCCTCAATCTGAGTGAGAGACAAGTCAAAATTTGGTTTCAGAACCGGCGGATGAAAATGAAGAAAATGAATAAGGAACAGGGCAAGGAGTAAAGATCACCCTCAGCCCCTCCACCCCTTCCCCATCTCACTCTTATTTATAAGTGATGGCTGCAGAGCCAGAGCTGTCTGGGATATAGTCAAGTGAATGGGGAAGGGAGCCTTTCTCTTCAAAGTCCTTTTCTGCATCTCTCTCCTCTCCTTTGCCCTTCCTTACCTGTCCTTTCTTCTCCCTGGGCCTCAGGAGGAAGTTTTCTTGATTTAGAAGGTAGCAGTAGTTGGTTCCTAAGAAGGTTATGGGCCACAGGAAAGAGAGAACCTAGTTGAGCCCTTAGCAACTCCCTAATTTTTCGGGGAAGCCCCAGCTCCTCACTTCCAGCCTGCCTGCTCCCTCTCTGCATCAGTCCCAGAGCCTGCAACAGACCCCGCATACATAAAACCTGGAGTCCACAGTAATAATGGGGAAAACTCATAGCCAGCACTTCGATGAAGTGACACCACAAATGCAGATAATTGCACCCCAAATCTGGCAGAACAGCCCACAGACCATCAGGCAAGTCCAGGTTTTAGCTCTGACACAAATACACCCCAAGATGTCTAGAGACACATCCCTAAATGAGGTGCTACAGCCCCAAGGGCTCAGTATCACCATACCATCCTCATAGAATCCTCAGCTGTACCCCAGCAGGGGTTCAAGGACAAGTGGGGGTACACTCAGCCCCCAAGATGGTAGGCTAGAAAGGGCAAGGAAAGATAGCAGTGATCTCATGGAATTATTCTGTACACACATTTTGTTGCAGGAAATGTTTAATTCTGCATGTTGCTTTCCTCTCCTTCCAACAAAAGGAGGTCAAATCGTGGGTCGTAAGCTTTGACAAGGTCGTCCTCCGGTCCATCTGTGCCCAGCTTGACAGAGATTGTAGCTTCTCTTGCTCTGCCTGGGCCCTGCATTCTTCCACATCTCCCCAGCTCTGAATTTTACTCTGTTCGGCCAAACCCACCTTGCACCAGCAAGTCAAGTCACCCCTTGTAGAAATACCCCTCCAACCCCCCTCCCCTCCTAGCTCAACCCCACCAGCGGCTGGAAAGCCAGGTCCAGAGAGTCCAATTGAAAATTTATTGTGAATCGATTCCCAGCTCCCTTCCAGGGTAAACTGTGGAGAACAGGGAGAAGCAGAGGCTCCAGTGCTCAGAGCTGGGCGCAGCCTCGTTATCCTACCAAGTCCAGACCCAGGCAGAGAGGCCCCGTGCTCAGCGGCAGCCCACCCCAGAGCAAGGAGAGACCGGCCCCAGCTCCAGGCTGTGCCTCCCACGACTCGGGCCTGGACATTGATCTGCACGGGTGGCTGTGCGCGAGCTTCTGGGAACAGTCCCGCGTGCAAAGGAAGAGGCGAACTGCACCTAAATCATCTGGCCGAAGTTCACTCTCTGCTTCCCTTCTTCCCCTTGACCCCCTTCCCCTTCGGTTCCATGGACTCTTGCTCCTGCTTCTCCTGACCCTGCAAGGGGGCATCCCAGTAGAACTTTCTTGCTTTGTTGGTGGTTGTTGTGAAATTGTGCTGTGCTTTGTGATTTCTTTGGGGGTGATTATCTCGCCTGTTTCAGTTGTCGCTTCTATGGGTGGGTGATGGGGGGAGGGGGAGGGGGAGGGGACATCTAGAGTTGATTGTTTGTTTTGGAAGAAAAAAACAAGAAAAAGAACAAAAAATATATATCAATCTAGAAAATAAATTTCTCCTTGTGTCTTCTGTGTCGGTTCGCCTCACCTGGCCAGAGGTGCAGCTCTGGCTTCAAGAGGGCGGCTTGGCAAGAAGGGAGACTCCTGTGCCCAAGGGTTCCTGTGCTCTTGCAGGGCTGCCTCCCTGGTGGGACTGAGCAGTGGGTTGGGACTACAGATGCCAAGACCGAGGCTTAGACCCAGCCAGTCTTCCCTATGGGCAAGGTGGACATGCAGGGCAAAGAAAGGAAAAATTAGCAGGTTAGACAGGGGCTGGGTCTGCAGGGAGTAAGGAGCTCTTCAGCCAAGCAAAGTTCCACGACTCCAGGGCCAGGGGGGGCAGGACGCTTCTGGGGGTGGCCCTCTAGCCTCCGGAGCACCTTGCTCTGGCTGGGCCACCTTGCAATACGCCAGCTGGAGAGGCAGTGACCCCCCCCCCCCCAGCTATCCCTGCAGCAGCGTGAGTGCCTGCACTCAGAGGCCTGGGGCAGGTCGCTGCTCCCCTCGCTTCCACTCAAAAGGTGTGAACCCCTTAGGGTTCTCAGTCCCTACCTGAAGTCTGAAGCTTGGGCTTGCGCCCCGGGAAGCAGCTTTGGTGGAAGGCTGACTGGATGTGGCAGGGATGGAGGCCTGGGTGGGGCAGCTCTGGCAGGAGGGGAGAGGGGACTGAGTGTGGGACAGAGACCGCTCAGAGGAAAAAAACAAAAGCCTTCCCAAGCTGACCCCAGAACTAAATTCAGTTTCCAGAGGCACCTTTCTGCTTGTGGTGTCCCCACCAGGGCCTCTCAGGAAGGCAGCTCTCGGCGTCAGCGGAGCCTTTCTCATCCCGGCGTTGGGATTCGCTTCTGCCGGGCAGCGCTGGGGGACCGGCCTCACTCCGGAGCCTCCCGCCCGGCCCTCGCGGCGCCCAGCAGCCCGCGGAGACCCTGAGGGGTGGAGTAGAGGTGGGGACAAAGCTTGACCCGAGTGAAAGGAGCCTGGAAGCAAAGGGCCAAGCGTACCCCTCTCCAGCGAAGGCAGCTTGAACTAATCGGAGGGAGAGCAGGAGGCGAGAACGCGCAGCACCTGGGTGTGGCGGGTCGGCCCGCATCCTCCGAGGAGGGTCCTTTAGGGCATAAAATGAATCTGGCTTTAGAGCTCCGCAGGCTACACGCCCTACCCGTCCTGGCTCCCCTGGACTCAGCCGCCGCCGCCAGGAGTGAGCCCAGAAGGCCGACTCCTCCCGGAAACGCAAAAAGCGAGCCTGGAACCGGCGGGCGTGCTGCGGGCCCCGGCGAGGGCCCCGGGAGAAGCCTGGAGCGGCGTCTGGGTCCAGAGCCCGGGGTGGCCTCTTTAAAGACAAACAAAGGCGAAGATGCGAGGCTCGGAAGCCAGCCGAGGTGGGAAAATCTGTTGTCATAAAAGAGAGATTCAGAGAGGGAGACCGCGAGAGTGCGAGACTGAGAAGCCAGGAGAGGAATTCAGTGCCGTGCGCGCAGCAATAAAAGAATATGACCGCTATAAAAGTTTATAGCGTATAAATTTCTGAAGGTTAAGAAACTAAACAGCAGCAAAGCAAACATTGAGGGGAAACTTTCCGGAGCTGGAGAGCCACAGCTGGGCCTGGACTCCGGGCATGGTGGGGCCAATGGGTGGGCCTGACTCCGGCCGCCCCCACCCTCACCCACCTCGGACTGGGGACCTGGAGTTTGGGGGGGGGGGCAGGGGACAAAGGGGGCAGAAGAGGGAAGGGAGGAGGGAAGACAACACTTTGTTGTCACATGTGCTTTAGAGAACGCAATTCGGACTCTTGTCTTTGTTCTTCACACCCCTACCAGAACAGGACATCATAAACAAGGAGCCCCTTGCACACGCGCGCGCACGCACACACACACACACACACACACACAGGTCCGGCGGAGCCAGACGTCTGGGCGCGGGCAGTCTCTTGATCCTTTTTACAGTCCCATACCACCCTCTCAGACTCCCCCCCTCAAAAAAAGTCCAATTGTTTCCCTTCAGAATTTGAGACAGTCGTGTTGAGTTTGAAAAGTGCTCGGTCTCCACCTTTACGAACCATAAACGGCGCTTTGCTCGGCGGTCTCCGCCAGAAATCAGAGGCTGCGGTGGGGGGAGACCGGTGTAAAGAGGAGAGAAAAAAGCTTGTGACTTATTTTTCCTCCTCAATCCCTAGCCCTGTGGGTTTTTGTAGCTTATATGCACAATTTCATGAACCATTTCCCGATTTCCTATGCCTTTCCTCCCCTTCTCTCTCCTTTTTTTTTTCTGCTACTAAAGAAAGTTTCACCCACTGGTCGCCTGGGTGGCCGGCTTTCAGAGAAAGTGGCCGAGCGGGTGGCGCGCCTTTTCTCGTGATGGCCGGTAGATGGCACCCTTGCTCCACGTGAAAATCCCCAGCGCGGCGGCTGTGCGCGCAGCCGGTTGCGGGTCTCACCTTAGTCGGCCCAGAATCTACGGACCGAGCGCTACCAAAAGGCATGAATAATTTGAGCGTAATAAAAATATAGGGTTCGTGATGGCCTTTCCCCCATTTTGTAGATTTCAGATATGCTAATGTTGGCCCTCTCCCCTCAAATGGTCAATTTTCTGAATTTCCCCAGGAGGGCTCAGGGCTCTTTCCGCCGTTTCTGGGTTTGGTAAGGGTAACAAATGCATGGGAACGGGGAAGAAGAAGAAGAATGCGAATAATAGCGCCAAATAGAAGAGGAGATTTGGTTCGGGGAAATGAATTTTGCGGGGAGGGGAACCAGAGGAAAATCTGTGGAAGCGGGTAAACAGGTCAGGTGAGACGGGCGAGCGGGCAGGAGAAGGTCGGCTGGAGAGGCGGCTGCCCCAACCTGCCGGGATCGGCGAAGAGGGCCCGGGTGAGCCAGCCAGGGGGCGTTGGGAATAATTTTGGGGAGATGGATCTGTGGCTTTCGTGGGGATTCCGAGATGCCCAAAGGCAGCGGTGCGACTCCGTAGGGCCCGAGGCTCCAGAGCCTTTGTAGCGTCTGGGGCAGGGCTGGGCGCGCGCCGGGCGGCTGGGTGCCGGGCCGGGGCTCCCTGAAAGGCAAGGTGCGGAAAGACGCGGCTATCCTCGGGTGGTTCTGCACGCCCTAAGCTGGAGGCCAAGAATATTAAAAAGCACGTTTCTTGGGTGCAAGTGGGGGCCGGCAGGGCAACAGGAAGCGAGCGCGCTGTTCTCTTGCGTCCGGTGGCTTCCAGGTGAGAGCTGCCCCGCCGTTCGCCCCGGCCGGCCCCACCAGGGGACGGGGGACACAGAGTCTTTCCAAGTCCAGCAGCTGGAGCTCAGGATTCAGGGCATTTTTCGTTCCAAGACCCGGCTGTTCTCTGCCATAGCCCCTCGGATTCCACATTTCCACTCTTCTCCCGGCCCAGCCCAGCCGGATCTGTGTCCCCATCCCCACTAGCCTGCAGGAGGAATAGAGCCCCCTCTTCAGGTTAGCCCCACCCTAGCCTCCCCTCTTCCTCCAGGACCGGGTGCGAAGAAGGAAGCGGAGTTTCTCCTCAACTTGAGTTTCTCTAATAAATCTGCGCTCCGTTGGGTGTTTATAAATTATCTCCTTGCTCTTTCTTGTTTTTTCTTATAATAGAAACATTTTCCTTCCATCAAGAATTTCTGGCGCAGTGTAGGGATGATTTAGAACAAGCCATTGAATTTCTACCTCACCGGTGAGTCCTCAAATCATGACCCTAAAACCCCTGCACTTGATAAAAATGTTCGCTCTGCAACAACTTAACTCTGCCTTCGGCAGCCTCACCGCCCTTTCAGCCTGGCGCTGAAAATCCCAAAGCCTGCTTCTGTTCTTCCCCTTTCTTCTCTCGCTCTCTGCCCCTCTCCCATTCTCCGGATTCACTTCTGAAGGGCCAAGTGACCCCAATGGTAACTTTCCTTTGCTAAGGGTGATGGTTTCATTTTTACAATGGCCAACGGTGGGGTGGGTGCATGGAATCTGCCCAAAGCACCCCCTCCAAAGCAAGCCACTCTCCACTGAATCATCAATGCATTGGCCATATTTGTAAGCCCCCACTTCTGTTGCTAGAAATGTTTCTTCTCTTTCTCTTCCTTCTTTACTGTCCTTGGCCAGTGATTTGCTTCAGGAGGCCCTTGGTTCTGATGGTCAAACTGAGGCCTTCTAAGTCCTGCTCACTGCTTGCTAAGGTGGTGAGGCTGGAGAGGCAAGGGTAGAAGGGAGCAGCTCCGGCCACCTCTTCCTGCACCCTGTGTCTCAGGCCCCAGGGCCTCAGGTCTGGAAGGAGGGCCAGGTGTAAGTGGGGGCTGTCCAAGGGCAGAGGAGATGAGTGGTGACTCAGTGGCCTCCCCACACCCAAGTCCCCTCTACCCCAAGGTCAGTTTAGGGGTGGCAGTGGTGCAAAGGACAATGACGACTAAAACTTAATGACTAAGACCCAGCTCCCACAAACACACTTTAGAGCCACTGCCAAGGGCAAAGGAAGGCGCAGGACAAGGGGCACCAAGGCCAGCAGCCAAGGTGCCCAGAAGCAGCCTCCACCGCCCTTCCCTCCTTTTGAAGTTCTGATCAGTTGGGTGGCACCCCCTCACTTCAGGGTGGTACAGAAGGTGGGGAGTTGATTCGGGAAGGTTGGGGGCTGGCTGGGTTTGGTTCTTGAATCCCAAGACCTGGGTGCAGAAGTGAGGCAACCTAACTGGTGTTAAGTTAATGATGGTGGCATCAGAACCTCTCCTCTCCTGCAAAGTCGGTCCCCCAAAGCCCAGATTGGGCCCAGATGCCTTGTGGAGACCGCTCCCTCACAGCAGCACCCAGTCTGCAGCCCACAGAGGTCTGCAGACCTGCAAATCCTGGCAGTTGCAAGTAACTTTGCTGTGTGCTTCATCACTGCCCATTAACCAGAAGTTTCTCCTGCCCCCCTGGTTTCCCCTCACACCCTCCTGGACTCCCGCAGGAAATCCTTGCTTGTTTGCTTAATGTGTGAAAGTTGGTGAGTGGCCTGGGTGGGGCTCCAGAGCGAGGTGGGGGCAGGTGCTTGCTACAGCTGAAGGAGAAAATCTCAGAAAAATCACCGTTTGCGCCGAAAAAACCCATAATCGTTCTCATTTCAGCTTCGTCACCCCCACCGTGCTGCAGTCGGGCGGCGGGGGCGATCGAAGCTGCAGTTTTATAGCTGTAGAGGAAAGAACTCGTAAAATGCTAACAGCTTTTATGCGCTGCGGCATAAACAACAACAGACTCCGGCTTTATTGCATTTTATAGTTTGTTAAAGAGTTTACAGCCGTTTTTTGGGGGCCGGTTATCCAGCCAATTCCCTCCACACGATAGTTAAACCTTTATCAATAATAAGGAAATTGATCATTAAAGCTTTAAATATGACTACCTCGTTTGTTTGAAAATATGTTTAGGAGAGGAAGCTGTATGATTTGATAACTTGTATTAAAATACCAATTACATTTATAGGACCTTTTAAAACTCGGCGCAATTAAACCGTGTTCTTTTACATTTTTCCGAAGCGACCCTGACATTTAAAAAGACTCCAACTGCCTCGTTAAAATCGCGAAATTAACAGCGTGCCTACGCCTGGCGCGTCGTGTATGTGTGTGTGCTTGTTCTTTTCCGTGACTCCCCCACATCAGTCTTTGGGGGTGGTCTGCGAAGGTATTTGATTTGTTGTGAGGCGAGAGATATCTCATTAATGTAGGTAGTTAAACAGATTTAATCCGTATTCATTCTCTCTCACCCCCTCTCCCTCTCCCCCTCTCTCCCAGGGTGTTGTTTTTTTTTTTTCCTTCCCCTCCTTTTTTTTTTTTTCACTCGCTCCTCACTCCCTGGCGCTCGCTCGCTCTCGCTCTCTCTCTCGCCCGCTCGCTCGCTCTCGCCCTCGCTCTGCGTTCTGTCCGGGAGGAGTACGGAGAAGCCAATAGGATGCGGGGTCTCTAATGGATGCAAATGATCATGAAAAGACAGTGCAAAATATGAAAGAACTCATTTGCAGGGAAGTAAATCACCGAAAACTGTTTATGAACTGGCATCCCTTCTTCGAAATGTAAAGCGAGGACCTCTTTAAGCGGCGGTATATTTTTGTTTGGGGGGTGGGGGTGGGGGAGGGCGAGCGAGCCGGCAGCCATGCAGGCTTAGGCTTTTGGAGCTTCGCCGTCTTTTCCTATTCCTGGAAATCACAAAAAGTGTGGTGGCTTCGAGAGCTTCTTCGCCTTTTCTTTCTTTTCTTTTTCCCCCCTCCTCCCTTTCCCTCTCCTCTCCTGGCGAGGGTGACTAGGAGCCGGCGAATCCGCGTTTTTTTCTCTCTCTCCCTCCCTTTCCCCCTCCCCACCCCCTCCCCAACAGCCCCCAACTACAGCCGCCGCCGCCGCCGCCGCCTCAAAATTCAATAAAATGAGCTCTTATTTCGTCAACTCACTGTTCTCCAAATACAAAACCGGGGAGTCCCTGCGCCCCAATTATTATGACTGCGGCTTCGCCCAGGACCTGGGCGGCCGACCCACCGTGGTGTACGGTCCCAGCAGCGGCGGCAGCTTCCAGCACCCGTCGCAGATCCAGGAGTTCTACCACGGGCCGTCGTCGCTGTCCACGGCCCCCTACCAGCAGAACCCGTGCGCCGTGGCGTGCCACGGGGACCCGGGCAACTTCTACGGCTACGACCCGCTGCAGCGGCAGAGCCTGTTCGGTGCGCAGGACCCAGACCTGGTGCAGTACGCCGACTGCAAGCTCGCCGCCGCCAGCGGCCTGGGCGAGGAGGCCGAGGGCTCCGAGCAGAGCCCGTCGCCCACACAGCTCTTCCCCTGGATGCGCCCGCAAGGTGAGTTCGCGCTGGCCGGGCTGGGCGGAAGGGAGACTGGAGGGCCCAAGGCCGGGCAGGGGGACCGCAGGCCGGCGCCTCTCTGCAGCTCTTGAACGACATGCCTGCTCTGTCCAGATCGCCTCCCACTTCTTCCCCTCCCTCCCTCCTTCCCTCCTTCCCTCCTTCCCTCCTTCCCTCCTTCCCTCCTTCCTTCCTTCCTTCCTTCCTTCCTTCCTTCCTTCCTTCCTTCCTTCCTTCCTTCCTTCCTTCCTTCCTTCCTTCCTTCCTTCCTTCCTTCCTTCCTTCCTTCCTTCCTTCCTTCCTTCCTTCCTTCCTTCCTTCCTTCCTTCCTTCCTTCCTTCCCTCTCTCCCTCCTTCCCTCCCTCCTTTTCTCCTTCCCTCCTTCCTTCTTTCTTTTTCCATCCTTTCTTTCTTGTTTATTTCCCTTGGAGGAGGGGGTCGCTAAGCGACATTTCCTGAATCCATAAACCCCTCACCCTGCCTTATTTTTCTTCTTCCCCCTCCCTTTTACTGTTTTATGGGGGGTAATGGAGAGAGGGTGGTGGGAGTGGGGGCGCTCAACTTTTGCACTTCTCAATTGCTTTATAGTTTAATTATCCTGAAGAAACTTTTCTTCTGGGGCAGAGGCTCTGGGGGTTTTTCAAGGTGGGTCCATTCGTTCCCATCCAGCTTTTTTATTCTTACTTCTTTCCCTCCTTCACATCCTCCCTTCTAAAGTTTATGGCACTTTTAATAGATTTGAACCACCCCCAGTCAAGTCGCTAGTGCTGGTTACCAGGGGAGAGGACTTCCCCTTTCTGACTCCTTAGATTCTGTGGTATCTGATCCCCCTCAGTCCTCCCCCCTCCACCGCGGCCTGCCAGCGGGCCCCCCTCTTGCATGAGGTAGAAGTTCCCCTGCCCTAATTATACTCGTCTCCTAGGCTGGTTCACGAATCTTCCAACCTTCTCCATCTCTGCCCCCTCCCCCACCTCCCCTCCCCTCTGTCTCGCCCTTTCCCCCATTCCTAGCAGCCGCCGGACGCAGGCGAGGCCGCCAGACCTACAGCCGCTACCAGACCCTGGAGCTGGAGAAAGAGTTCCTATTTAATCCCTATCTGACTCGCAAGCGGCGGATCGAGGTATCGCATGCCCTGGGACTGACAGAGAGACAGGTCAAAATCTGGTTCCAGAACCGGAGGATGAAGTGGAAAAAAGAGAACAACAAAGACAAGTTCCCTAGCAGCAAATGCGAGCAGGAGGAGCTGGAGAAACAGAAGCTGGAGCGGGCCCCGGAGGCGGCGGACGAGGGTGAAGCGCAGAAAGGCGACAAGAAGTAGGCTCCAGCTGGGACTGCCGGGGCCGCGGCCCCCTCCGCCCGCGGCTCCCCGACCGCGCCGCTACCGCCCGCCCCCGCCCGCCCGGGAGAGCTCTGGCCCCGCGAGCGGGGCTGGGAGCCGGGCGTCCCACCGCAGCGTCCCCAGCCGCGCCAGTCCCCGCTAGTGGTAGTATCTCGTAATAGCGTCTGTGTGTGAGCTACCGTGGATCGCCTTCCCTTCTCTTGGGGGCTGGGGGGAGGGAGGATTTAAAGCAAGGACTCCTTCGCCCTGCGAGGGTGAGCGGCCGCGGCCTGGCTGAGCCCCACCCCCAACTCCCACCCCGTGTAAAAAGCTTCCTTGTGCAATGGTCTTTTTTCCTTTGAACGTGCTTCTTTGTAATGACTGAGGTACCGATTTCTGCTAAGTTCTCCCAACAACATGAAACTGCCTATTCACGCCGTAATTCTTTCTGTCTCCCTCTCTCTCTCTCTCTCTCTCTCTCTCTCTCTCTCTCTCTCTCTCTCTCTCTCCACATATCCCCCACCCAACCCCTCTCTCCCCGCNCTCTCTCTCTCTCTCTCTCTCTCTCTCTCTCTCTCCTCATTTCCCCCTCCCAACCCCTCTCTCCCCGCTGCTCTCCCTAGCTCGCTGGCTTTCTCTCTTGCTTCTCTCTCTTCCTCCCCCCCCCCACCTTTGGTTTGACAATTTCGTCTTAAGTGTTTCTCAAAAGAGGTTACTTTAGTTAGCATGCGCGCTGTGGGCAATTGTTAAAAGTGTTCTTAGGTTTACTGTGAAGAGAATGTATCCTGTATCCGTGAATTGCTTTATTGGGGGGAGGGAGGGCTAATTATATATTTTGTTGTTCCTCTATACTTTGTTCTGTTGTCTGCGCCTGAAAAGGGCGGAAGAGTTACAATAAAGTTTACAAGCGAGAACCCGAGACTGGCCTGGCCCGCGCTCCTCATTTGCTCCCGGTGCCTTGCAGAGCTGGGGGGAGCCGGTCACTGGGCTCCTGTGCCCTCCAGGCCAGGCCGCAGAGAGGAGGGGGCGGGGGCTGGAGGCAGGTGGTGCGAGTCCCTTGGCCCAGGGGCGCAGGGGCTGAGGGAGGAGGCTGCGCGTGATTGGAGGAGAGGAAGAGGGAGGGAAGCCAGGAGAAACCCCCTCCCTTCGTGTTCGGAGACTGCCCGGCCCCAGAGACCCGGGCTTGCAGGCCACGCTGGAGAGCTGTGCCTGGGCTGGTGGCTATCTCCCCGCTACCTCCCCCTTTGTTCCCGTGTGCCCTCTCCCATGTGGGAGGAGTTGAAGAGTGGGGGCGGGTAAAGGTAGCGTGCAGGGCTACTGAACAGGCTTATATTTTTATTTTTCCCGGACTCTGGTGGGCGCGGGGCAGGGTGGGGAGCAGGAGGAGAAGGGAAATGCTCTTCCCTGCCTCTCTCTCTCTGGGTCTTGGCTACCTTCACACAGCTCCGAGGTCGTGGCTCGCAGCCTTCCTTCCTTCCTTCGCTCCCTCCGCATCTCGGGCAGGCAGGCTCCACTGAGGCATCCGCCTCCCGGAACCAGGAGAGGAGAACACCCTGGCCACCCTCCTCCCTTCCTTTCTCTTCCCACCCACCCCACTGCCTTTCTTTATTTTCAAACCTCTTCTTAAAGCCACCCGAAACGGCAGCATACAAAGCCCCCTTTGGGCTGGATCCTGCGCCTCTAGGAGCCCCCCCAAGCCTCACTCCATCCCTTCCCATGCGTCTGGGGCGTCGCGGAGACAGCCACGGGACCAGGGTCACCTAGTTCCTCACCTTGGGAGAACCGTCCCAAGTTTCCCCAAAGGCCTAGCCAGACAGAACTGGTCTGGACTAATAAAGCCCTGGCCTGCCCCCACCCACCCACCCAATTGTGAACAATCCCTACGTTTGTTTCTTGCAGGGTAACGGGCTCGGGAGGATGGTGGGGGGGTGACAATACGGATCGCTCGGAGATTATTTATTTTCTCTTCCACTCAATCTCTTCCTCCCGAATCTCGCCTGCAAGCTGCCTCTTGCCCACGGGGGTCGACAGCGACCCTTGAGCCCCCAGCCCCAATCCACAGAGCTTGGCTTTCCCATTCATTATTGATCATATTTTATAAATCCAACGCCACACAATTTTTTCCACATTACCGGGAGCCGTGGGGAGGCTGTCTGGCCATTGGTGGAGGGGACGTCACGTGGGAGGGGTCACGTGGTCTGGAGAGGAAAAAGGGGGTCCTTTTTGGTGTAAATCTGGACTCTAATTCTGTAATATATCAAGGAATCTCGTAAAACCGACACTAAAACGTCCCTGCCTACAAATCATCCGGCCAAATTATGAGTTCATTGTATTATGCGAATGCTTTATTTTCTAAATATCCAGCCGCAAGTTCGGTTTTCGCTACCGGAGCCTTCCCCGAACAAACTTCTTGTGCGTTTGCTTCCAACCCCCAGCGCCCGGGCTATGGAGCTGGCTCGGGCGCCTCCTTCGCCGCCTCGATGCAGGGCTTGTACCCCGGCGGGGGGGGCATGGCGGGCCAGAGTGCAGCCGGCGTCTACGCGGCCGGCTACGGACTCGAGCCGAGTTCCTTCAACATGCACTGCGCGCCCTTTGAGCAGAACCTCTCCGGGGTGTGTCCCGGCGACTCCGCCAAGGCGGCGGGCGCTAAGGAGCAGAGGGACTCGGACTTGGCGGCCGAGAGTAACTTCCGGATCTACCCCTGGATGCGAAGCTCAGGTAATGCCGCGCACCGAGCCGCCCCGAGCGAGCCGCAGTGCCGGCCACATTCCCCAGAAGGCGCCCCCTTCCCGGCCAAGTGTCCCTTCCCGTCCAGAGTGCTGCCGGCAGGAGGTCGGCTCTGGGGACACGCACCCCCTCAGCCCCCTCCAGTTTTGCTTGTGCTCTCAGACTTGCTCGGTCTCCCGGGCAGAGCTCTCTCTGCCGACGCCTAGGCGCTCGAGCCCCGTCCACCCCAGCCCTTCCTCCCGGCCTTTTAGCTTTAAATATTTATCAGCCGCGCCGGCACGGACAGGAGACGAGGCCGTTTGTCTTGCGGAGGAAGGCTGGGGTTTTCAGAGAATAGCCATTAGGGTCTTCCCCCTCCCTCTCCCTTCTCCGCCTGGGAGCTCAGCTCTGGGTGTGTCCCCCAGCTCTAGCTTGGATAAGGTCTAGAGGAGGGGGCCTGCAGCGCTGAGCAATTCTCCCCTCCCCCTTCCTTCCAGCCAACCCAGCTCCCCCATTATTCCCTTCTGGACAATTAGAGGTGGGCTCTATGGAGGAGGGGGTATGAGAGAAGAAGAGGCTCCAACGAGGGACACAGAGCCAGAGGCAGGTGGAGAGAAGGGGGCTAAGGCCAAGAAAGATGAGGCTCCTGGCACCCAGCGCCCCCCCTCGCCCCCCAGGGCAGAGGTCTCTTGGGAGTACAGCTGCCTTCTTCAGCTGACCTTTCTAGGAGGGCACCTTCCTTGGAGTACTGGTCAATACGTTTACAGGTATCATTCCAGAAAGGTGAATGTCCTCTTGGGAGAGGGACTAAAACTCTATGTAATGCAATCAAGAGTTAGGGAGTAGAGGCCACTGGGCCAGCTGCTGCAGGAACCCTGAGACCAGAGACTCCAATGGGATCTTCTGCCAAGCCTGCCCAGGCAAGCCTCCCTAATGCTGCCCTGGACTCAGGGGTCAACCCCAAATCTAGAAGGTACAAGACTTGTGGATAGAGGCTCCCCACTCAGCTCTGATTGGGGGCCAGCACTTACACCATCAGTTCTGGTGGTTACAGCCCCATTGCCTGCTCCATAATTCAACTGCCTTTCTAGTTGATTTATCAAAGCCCAAATTTTTCTGCTCATAAACATTTCAACTTGGCTTTCATCTGGCTTGAAATTAGGGCCCCAGGCCTCCTCCCTCCTGTCTTCTTCCCAGCAGTACTGGCACCAGCACCTCCTCCAGCACAGTCCTCCCCCAAGCCTCTGGGCCTAATCTGGGGAGCTCTCTTCTGCCACCCAGTCCCACAGCCCCAAACACACCACATTCCACTCCAGCCCAGGCTACTGTCTCTCCTCTCCCCCTGTGCCTGCTCAGAGGCCCAAACATTGCTTAGTATAACACGGGTGTCCGCGACAGGTGGGCAGACAAGTCAGCCTGGCCCTGTCTGAACCTCTCACTCACTGGCAAATAGTCATCAGAGGGCAGCTGGTCACTGACGGACTCAACTCCGAGGAAACCTGCAAATTCTCACCTCATCCTCCTCTGCATTAGGTTCCTGGTTGTGGGGGTGTTGGTGTTGGTAACTGGACCTGTGAGGCTCCTTTGTCTCCTTTTCTTTTTTGGGAAATGCACTCGGGCCAGGCTTAGAGCCCCACTCAGACTCAGATGCAAAGTTTCCATTGTCCTCCCACCCCAGGCCCTCAGAGTCAGCTTCTAGGAGAGGAATCTTGGGATGTCTGATTCCTCCCAAGAGTCGGTTAAGATTATTCTTCTTACTTCATCCCTGAGGGTGTGGGGGGTGGTCTTCAAGGGTCCGCAGGTTAGATCTTAGGTTTAGAAGTCCCAGACCCGAAGGCTTCCTGGATGGAAGAGGAACGTTTGCCTGGGCCAGAAGGCCTGGGCCATGCGCTGCTCATTGGTGGGAGACAGCAGGCCTAGGCAGGGGGTACGAAAAGTGAGAGTTTTGTTCAGTGGGAAAATGAGGTCTTCCAAACCAAGCATTCCCAAACCATTCAGGGTCTTGGAGGGAGCTAGGTACTCTTGCTATTCCCGCACACGCACTTGATTCTGTTCTTCTAAAACCTGTGCTCAGGTACTGACCGAAAGCGAGGCCGCCAGACCTACACCCGCTACCAGACCCTGGAGCTGGAGAAGGAGTTTCACTACAACCGCTACCTGACTCGGCGGCGGCGCATCGAGATCGCGCACGCGCTCTGCCTCACCGAAAGACAAATCAAGATCTGGTTCCAGAACCGGCGCATGAAGTGGAAAAAAGAGAACAAGACCACGGGGGCAGGAGCTACCGGCCAGGACAAGGGTGAAGCCGAGGAGGACGAGGAAGAGTGAGAGATTGAGAAAGGGCAGAGGGAGCGAGACAAAAGAGGGAGAGAAGGAAGAAACCCAGTTCTGGGAACTGAACCAGGAAACTCAGATCAAAAGGGAAGGGGGATATTTAAATGACAAGTAGTTCACATTTTTTTAAAGGAGAAAGGTGAACTTTTGGTTTCTTGACACTGAAAAAAAAATACTACCTATAGGAAAGTCCTTTGGGTTTTTGTTTTGTTTTGTTTTTTTGTACAATATAGGAAGGACATCATCTACCTGTTCTGTAGCTTTCTGGAATCTGCTTCCCTTTTCTGTGTTGCTATTGTAAGGTCTTTGTAAATTCTTGCTGTTCTGTCAGCCTCCTTTGACGCTGTCTCTGTGGTCTGTGGTTCAGGACTAACTTGTGGTTCCCCACCCTGCCGAGCCCGCCTTCCCAATAGCAGCATTGAAGGGGCCCTGAGGAGCCCCCAGGACCCTCCCACTAGCTCAAGTGTCCCATCCGTGCACCTGGACTGCCCAGTGATCCTGTTCCCACCAGCCCCTGAGGCCCTGTTTTCATTCTATGTGTATCTGAAGGATGACTATAAATAAAACAAATAAAATGATTAAAAATATTTTTAATTTTCTGTGTCTGTGTGAGGCTTGAAGGGGGGTCGGGGTTAGTCATGCATCACAGCGCCCCTTTGCTCCAACTTCTGCTGGCCCATTTTTTTTCTGTGCTAGGGTCTGCTGTTTTTCCTGGTGCCTCTTGCTCTGGGGAGCTGGAAACTAATGAACCCCAAGATCACACATATTCCCTTTACATGCCCTTTACACACTGTCATACACAAATGCACACAGTCCCACACATTTACAGACCGGCATTATACAAATATATACAGTCACAGCAGTTACCAATAAACACACATATTCACAAATAAAAATAAACACACAGGCACTCACACATCCAACTTCACGTCTAGAACCCTGGCATTTGTGTTCACACACACTCACAAGTAAACACACATTCACACTCACTCACAGAGACATTTATACATACCAATGTACATTCACACACTGACTTGTAAACACACAGACTCACATTTGCCCCCAAGTGAATACATCCAGGAGCCCACATGCTCAGTCATACACATTCGCAAAACAAAACCCGCACAGTTCCACGAATTCTTCTGCATCTAGGCCTCAAACCAGACTGCTGCCGTTTGGGCGGAGCTGTCGCTGGAGAACAAACAGAGAGCAGAAATCTAAAATGCCAGGTTAGGCCATAGGAAGGAAGAATCCAAGGAAAGGGAAGGTGACCACCCAAATCCACTGCTGATGCTTGGGTGGCGTTGGGCAGGGGCCAGCCACGGGCAGAGGCCGCAACCCGGAGCAGAGAGGCCTCCAGCGAGGCCAAGCCTGGCCTTCCGCTCGGTTGACAAGTATTTTCCTACAAAGCTATTCGGTTATTTAACTTAAATTTATTTTACTTTCATTAATTTTAGTGCATCTAATTCTAAATTAATACAGGGGACCAAATAAAACTTTAATATTTGGGGGGAGAGACGAGGCCCGCGAGCGAGAGTCCGAGCGGCGAGTTTACCGGGTTAGGGCGGCCGCACCCGGCGGCGGAGCTGCCTGCCGAGTGTCTTCGCTGGCTCCCTCCGCGCCTTTCCGCCGGCACTTCGAGCTACCGGTAACCTAGAATCTTCACCCCAGCACTGAGAGAGAGAAAATAAAGAAAAACATTGTTGGGGAGGTTATTTCGTTTCATACATTTAGGTTCTGGTTGCTGAATTCAAAATACGGGAATTATTCAGGGGACCTGGGAAATACGGGGTGAATTTTGTTGCTTGTTTTTGCTCCAAAATACCCTCTGATTGAATGACAAAAACGTGGGGAGGGGCAATATCTAAGGGCTGAGCTGATTTTTAGTAATTATTCCATCATGAACTCTGGATTATTTAAAACGTAAAAGAAAAGGGGAGAGGGATCCAGACAGGGAGAAGAAATCTAAAAGAAAAATGTGTTTTAGAAAATTTTGTTTAATTCGAATTAGTAAATAAAAGTCCCCTAAACCTCTAGTTTCCCCTACCGGAGCTGTTGTTGGGACCCTGGACCCTGCCGCCTTTGAGCGGGAGGGACCGGGATCCCGTTTGACTCTCCAATTTCTGGGGAGCAGAGACAGAGAGGAGAATCGGTTGCTAGAGTGTCCGACACAGCTTGCATCCGGGACACATTTCCTCCAGGGGCAAAAGCTAGGTTCTAGGGGATCTGGGCCCCCCACACCTGCAATGATGCTACAAGCTTCACAGGTGGGAGTTCCATCATCTATAGGGCTAGCAATGTAGGGGGATTCGGAGAGGGAGATGGGGCACTGATGCTTTCATTTTGCCCTGATGCTAGTAGCAACTGTGGATATCAGCTACTGCTTCTCACTCACCCCAAAATTGCTTTAGAACAGACCCAGTGTGGAAAATTTGGGATGAATATTTTACTAGAGGAAGGGTAAGCTCCTTTGAGAAATCAGGAGGTTCCAAAAAGAACCCTCTTCCCAGCTGAACCCTTGTGGTTCCTCCGCCTCATTCCCTGCACCCTAAATCTTATCTCTTCTCAGAGTAGGATTTCCCCAAAAAGCGAGAAGGAGAAGAAAAGAAGATGGCGACTGAGAAAAGGGTTGCTGGTGGAGCAGCCATGAAGAAATGCAATAAATTCCTTGTTGTTTTATGAAAATTTACAACTTTGTGATAGAAGTTTATGAGTGGTTGAATCCAGCGATTGGCCGGCGCCGGTCATGTGGCCGGGCGATCGTGAACATGAACTTTTTATCATTTCCCTGGTGGTTATAATGCAGCATTCTTTTGGACACCACACCTAGGTCGGAGCACTGTCGTCCTTCAGGGCTCCAGCCTCTTGATATTTTTATACTTCAGTATCAGCTCGATAAAGCAAAAGAGAGAGGGGAAGATCGAGGTGGAGAGGAAAAGAGAGGGGGAGAGAGAGAGAGAGAGAGAGAGAGAGAGGGTGGGAAGTACACAAAAGGGNTCGATAAAGCAAAAGAGAGAGGGGAAGATCGAGGTGGAGAGGAAAAGAGAGGGGGAGAGAGAGAGAGAGAGAGAGAGAGAGAGGGTGGGAATTACACAAAAGGGAGAACCAAAAATAATTTTAATTTCTAAGTTAATTTGCTTGCTGACCTGGGATTTTAGTCATCATGGAGGCTAAATGGACAATCTGCCCAGAACCGCAGGCTGATATCATTTTTCAAAGCCAGAACTTACTCCATTTTCTATGCAAATATCAGGAAAGCAAAACACCCTCTCTCCCAAGTCAGAGAAGGGGAAGCGACGGCTCTCAGGTTGGGACAATATTATATGGAAGATGAAGAAGAACCTGAACGCTTCCCCCCCTTCCCTCCCCACCCTCTTCAATCCGGAGGGAAAATTGCCCAAGGTCTGCAAAGGTAAGAGAGATTCTACAATTCTTTTTATTCTTTTGCATCGATTTTGTAGGGGGTGGGGCTTGGGTTTGTCTCCCTCCTCCCCCCTCCAAGAAGGGGCTGAACCCCACCTCTGGGCGCTGCAGGGAGAGGCTTCCCAGGAAATTCTGTGACCGAGAAAGGGGTGGCTGCTTCCTGGAGGGGGAGCCTGGGCAGGAAAGACGGGAAGGAGAACGGGAAGGGGCCACAGAAACGAGCTCTACCTCGCCCCTTTAAGATGGGAGGAGAGGCTCCACGAAGGGGCTGCGAAAGAAAGGATGGGGGTGTCTGCGCTTCTGGGTGCTCTCAGCAGCCCGTGCAGTGGCCTCTGTGGGATTAGACCCCCTCCCCCTGCAGCCATCCCGCCCGGGTCCTGGCCTCCCCCTTATGCCCCGGCGCCGCCGTTCTCTTGCCCGGGTGCTGCTGTCGGCGGTGTATGGGCGGCTTCCCGGCGGCGCTGGCAGAGGGGCGGTGGCGTTCAGGGACATCCTGGTCTCTGGAGGGCCTGGAATCTCCGCAGAGGCCAGCGAAGGTTGAGGAGGCGGCTAGAGAGAGCAGAAAGAACAGTTCACAGAGATATGCTCATTAGCTCCCTTCGGAGACATTTCTGAAATTAAAGGGTTGTAGGTGGCGGCACCCAAATCAAGGGAGACCCCCGGGAAGCCTGCCTGAGAATGCCCAGGTCTCACCACTCCCGCAGGAGGGAGCCTCGCTCTGCAGGGAGACAATTTTGTGGTTTTAATGCGGTAGGTGACAGTGTGTTGATTTCTGTGCAGTATCGATTCTGTTATTCATGTTTTATGGGTATGAGAATGTGGGTTTTGGTGGAGGAGAAAATTGTCATGTGTGTGTCTGATATGGAAACATCTCAAACTTTCCTGGGTCCAGACGTGGTGGATATAAAGAAGCTGTTTAGTGTATTGTTGTTTTAGGCTTGTGAACAAAAAACAAAAACAGAAAAATAGAAGAAAATAAAAAGAAATCCCAAGTAGGGAACCTGAAGCTGTGGGAACTGGAAAGCTGCTTGGTGCTGGGCTCAGTCAGCCAGTCCTGTCCCTGCCTCGGGGGCCTGATTTCCCTCCCCAGCCAGGCCTCCTGAGGGAGGGAGGGAGGAGGGAGAAGGATCAATCGCTGGAGAGGAGAGAGATTCCTAAAGTAGCTGGAGGGGAGGGGGTGGTGGCAGAGGGAACAAGCCTAGGTGAGGACTTAAAATAGAGTGGAGGGCTTCTGGGGACGCTTGGCGCCAACAGATAAGCAACTTTGGGTGCAGAGGTGTGAGAGGTTGGTTTACCTTGATTTGCACGAATAAGTGCTTGGTTTTCTTTCTTAAAAGCCCAGATGAAGAGCGTTCAGCCTTGGGTCACCCTGACTGCCCAGCCTCTGGTTGCTGGTCTGGGGCAGGATGTGAGGGATTATTGGCTCTCTCAGTGCTGAGTTGGAAAGACTGGGGTGCTGCCACTTGTGGCGCTGGAGGCCCTTCCCCCACCTTCACCCTCACCCCCAAGCACAGGTAGATTTTCTCCCAAGCAGGCCAGGGCTGGACGCCTGGGGTGGCGGTGGGGGTTCAGCGGCAAAGCGAGAGAAGTTCTCGGCCAGCACCCACGACACTTAAGAGCCTATTCTCAAAAGAAAAATTCCCCAAACACACCCAGACGAAAGAGCTGTTTCTCCTGTAGTCTTGGTGAGGTATAAATCACTCCCTCAGACAGTTTGCTCTGACCCAAATTATGCGGTTTGCTGCCATCTACCGTCCGTTCGGAGACATGCGACCTCGGCGCCGCCTGCCTAAAGACGCCGCGGGAACCGTGCCCGACGCTCCGAGGCCCCGCCGCTCACGGTCGGGGGGTTCGGGGACGTCGAGTCCGGCTTGTCGCTTCCCACCGGGTCTTGGTTCCCACCCGTCTGCTTGTGGATTAGAGAACTAAAGTCACGTCTCCTTCGCCCGCACAGCCGAGCCCCAATCGGGGCGGCTGCCTGGGGAAGCGGCTTTTTCTCCGGCACGTTTAAGAGGACAAATACTGCATCCCGCGGGCAGGGGGCCCTGCACCAAGGGGTCGGGGAACGGAGTCTCGAGCTTCCCCACCCCCAGACGCGCGAGTGGATCGCCCGGGCCGCCGGGGAGATCCGAGGCCAAGGCTGTTGAAGGTTTATTTGGTTTTCTGTTCGGCCAATAGAGGCGGTTAGCCGGAGAGGAGCTGGCCCCAGCAGTTCCACTCGGTTGTCAAAAGACAAACCGGGTCTGTGTTCTCCGGCTGTCTGATGGGTCTTGCCAGTTCCTTGGGCGGTGGGTCCGTGGTGAGGGAATTGAGCCGAATTTTCGGGAAACTGTGGGTGTCTGCAAGTGAGTGTGGGTCCCTCCCCCATTTCCTATCGTTTGAAGCGAAATCGACATAAATATGCTTTGGAAAGAAATTGGGAGTGGATGTGGGGATCGATCATTAAGGAGCCAAACCATTGTAATTTCCGTTGCTGCTCGACCCCCTTACACACCCGCTTAACCCGACCGCTTTCGCAGAAGGGGGTGGCAAAGGGGGAGCTGCGCCTCTGCTGCCTCCTTTGAATATTGGCCCCTGTCTCATGGGTTACTGATTAGCTCGGGCTTTCAAGCCTCAGGAGGAAGCTCTGGTTGCTCCTTTCAAGGTGCTGTGGCCCGGGTTTTTGGGCGGGGGCTCCAGGAAATTGCCTGTGGTGCCAGGCAGGCTGAGGTGTTATTAGGGTCTGGCCCAGAGCTGGAGGAGCTGCCCTGGAGGTTGAAACCAGGGTGGGCGGGGGGCAAAGGCTGTGGCAGCCCCCATGCCTTTGAGCCTCTTGGATCTGGGCTTCAGGAGCAGCTCTCTCAGCTAAGGGCAGAGAGAATGACTTTCTGGCATCTAGAAAGCCCAGCCCAGTGCCACCGGTGGAAGCACACTCAGAGCATCTTGGGCTCCTCAGAGATTTGCTTTTTTGTAGTCAGTCCAAAGGACAGGTAGGGAGTGAAAGGCGGCTGGTATGGAGAGTTGAGCCACCTCAGGGATCTTAGGGTACCACAGACTTGGGGGGAGGGAACAGGAAGAACAAGCACTACAGCCCACTCCACCTACCCCCCAAGATCAGAGACGATGCCGTTAATTTGCATAATGGAAATGAGGTCTTTGTAGCTCGCTTTGGACGGGCTGATTTTAAGGCTACATCCCAATTAAATGGCTCCCAAAGGTTAGGAGCAGCCACACTTCACCCTCTGAGGGCGTCTATGTTCCCCAAACCAAGATAATCAGAGTCCAGGGGAAGGATTCTGTTGAGATGTTTTAACTGCCCCAGACCAGGCAGAATTGAGAGTGGGGTAGAGGAAGGTGCCCAGATTCCAAAAAACTGGGAGTGAGGGGAATTTTGTAGCTGAGAGGAAATGGCAAGCCTGGACAATGTCCTAATCTCCCCTCCCCACCCCACCCCCCTGCACACAGGCAAATACCCCTCTCTGAGTTACCCATACAGGAGAATTTTACTCCTGAGCTGACTACAACTTAGACACATCCCTAGGCTGGAATGTGTGTGTTCAAAGGACCACAAACTCACAGCACAGAAAATTACAATTATAAATCCTGCTTGTGAGGCTTCTGTACAATCTTTCTGTTGTATACTCAAGACTTGGTCCACATTTATATCCATCTCTCTATATACATACTTCCTCACTGAAGCAAAGAGAGACACCCCAGGCCAGCAGAAGGCTGTACCCGCTGTGTATTTACATCTTCCCCCTTGGAGACAGACTGTGGTGGACAGAACTACAGACAGATTCATAGAGATCTGGCTCCAGAAACCAGGCGGCCTCTGGCCTGGCCCTGCCCGCCTGCTCTTTCTCCCAAACAAACGGATCAGACGAATAAACGCTCATAAATACCTCTGGGTTTAGATAAGAGCGATGAGGCGCTATTTCCTTTCATGCCGACTCCAGGCGCCCAGGCCCTGCCTTTGCGGCTCCATCTCACCACAGGCAACCTGCAGAGGTGAGGTTAATTTGGGGGCTTCAATTCTAAGGACAAGGGAGCTATTTCTGTGCATCTTTCACAGGGGAAGACTCCACAGGAAAACCCACACCTTCTAGTCCCAGGATAGGACATTCTGGCTAGGGAGGAGGCAGGGAGAGCTGAGGCCCAGCCTCAGAGGCAAGGAGTAGGGATGTATACACAGGCACGCTCCCATCTTACTCCTTCTGCCCAAGTATTCCCTATTCCTCTTTGAAAGTGGGCCAGGTCATTGCTAGAAGGCAGAACTTAGAAGCCCACCATTAGGAGGCTCAAACTGATTTTCTTAAATCATTGTTAACCGCCCACCCCCACAGAGTCTGGCTAGGAAGTGGTTGGTGGAACATCCAGGGGTTGCTACTTGACCATAAAGGCGCAGTCTAAAAGTTGTCCCTGTGAGTTCAGAGAGCCTTGTAGGCCACTCTGTGACCAACTATAGATCTACCTGTGGTCCCCAGCCTCAGATCGCTACCATTTTCCTGTTTCCTGTGCCATTGGCAGTGAGCAGGGCTGGCCTACTAAAAGGAGCCCAAGAACAAGGAGAGGAGGGTCAACCGGGCCCTGTCATCATCTGACTTTGTCCTACACCCTGGCCCATTCCTGGCCCCAGGTCCAAAGGTGGTCACTCTATTTTATGGTAAAGGGTGCATGTTAGAATTTTGAAAACACACTGGGACTCAGTCTTCCAGCCTGGCCTCACTGCTCATTCTCTTCAGATGAGAAAAAGAGAGAACACAAGCCAGAGAATCAGAGACTCACACACACCTAAGCCTGTATGGCAGGAAAGCTGGGGACTCAAAGATGTGAGAGAAGCTCACACACAGGCAGAAGGGTTGTGAGCATCTGGAGAGGGAATGGGCGAGCAGTTGTGAGCTGCCTGCTGAGCCCCAGGAGAACTCCCTTCTTACAAAGCTAAACCAAAACCAAGTACTGGGCTGCAGTTACTTTGGAAAAGAATGACCCGGGTCTGTGGAGCCCTGGAGGAGGAGCAAGAGCCTCTCTCTTCTTGGGAGTCTCTGATTGACTCAAATATAGGAGGGTTTGATGACTCCAATTTGGAGAAGGAGGAGCTTTTTCTTGTACTCACACTTAGGAATCCACATCTTTGATTCCCAAGAACCTGTAACCTAGGATATTCATGTCTCTAGGGGCGGGAGGTGGGAGCAGAGTGAGGATGGCAGGCAGGGCAGGAATCAGACAATCCAAGGCTAGGGCATCCTCTCACCCCTCCCCATATCTCATGGGTGCCTAGCAGAGCCGGAAGCATGTCTTGGGTGGGCACAGGCAGTCACAGCTTTCCAAGAAACTCCTAGCCCAGCCGCAGCCAGCGGGAGAAGCTTGGGCTCAGACCCTCCTCCCTTGCAGCCTTCTGGGTCCTCTGGACAGCAGGCTCTGGCCTGGCCCTGTGAGCATAAGAGCTGCAGAGAGGCAGGGATAGTAAACTAGGGTTGGAGAAGACAGAGCACATCTGAGAAGTCGGAGAAACGGTTTTCAAAACCTGGGAAGGAGACTGTTTCCTCCTTCTTCGCGCCTGTCTTTCTTAAAACGGTGTTTATTAGCGGAGAACTCTTCTGGCCTTCTACCAACGCGAAACCGGAGAAACCAACCTTCTCCCTTCGTGCTCTCTTAACGAAGGTTGCGATTGGAGACTCGGAGACATTAAACCACCCTCCCCTTGAGGGGCTGGGGTTCAAGGCACGCAGGGGTTAACTTTTCTGAAAACACAATTAACTTTTTCCTATCCTGCGTGGAAGGGGAGGGATATATTTATTTAATCACTGGGGGATGGGGTGGTCTTAATCCAAATGCTCCCTCCTCCCTCGAAGCACAGACGCCTCTTTCGCAGATCCTACGTAGGTGGAACAGGGCGCGTTGTGTTGTTGGGGGAAGAGAGAGAAAGGAGAAGGAGAAGAAGGAGGGAAAAAAAAGGTTGATAGGTTTGTGCGCGAGTCCCTCGTGCGGGCTGCGCTCCTCCTGGGTGCTATTTGACAATTCCTGCCTCTGCCATTGGTCAGTGTTGGATCAGATGGTTGTATTTCCTTCTGGCCCTCACTGGCACCTCGCCATCCCCCCTCAGCTAAAACCCAATCTCAGATATACTACTAATAGGCGCGGCGCTCGGACTATAAAACACAACAAATCATAAACCCGGCGGAGCTGCAGCGGCCGTGCGCGCCTCCCCTCCCAATGAGTTCCTATTTCGTGAACTCCACCTTCCCCGTCACTCTGGCCAGCGGGCAGGAGTCCTTCCTGGGCCAGCTACCGCTCTACTCGTCGGGCTATGCGGACCCCCTGAGGCACTACCCCGCGCCCTACGGGCCCGGGCCGGGCCAGGACAAGGGCTTTGCCGCTTCCTCGTACTACCCGCCGGCGGGCGGCGGCTACGGCCGAGCGGCGCCCTGCGACTACGGGCCGGCGCCGGCCTTCTACCGCGAGAAGGAGTCGGCCTGCGCGCTCTCGGGCGCCGACGAGCCGCCCCCGTTCCACTCCGAGCCGCGGAAGTCAGACTGCGCGCAGGACAAGAGCGTGTTCGGCGAGACGGAGGAGCAGAAGTGCTCCACCCCGGTCTACCCCTGGATGCAGCGGATGAATTCGTGCAACAGTGAGTGAGCCTGCCCGCGCCCCCGCGCCCGCGCCCCCGCCCCCGGGAAACGGCTAGCGAGGCTCCCCCCCGCAGCTGCACTCTGCCACGGGGTGCCGGGGGGCCTCTCGGTTGGGAGTAGGGGAAGACGCGCCGCCCGTCCCGGCTCCCCTGTCGGCCCTCTCGCCCGCAGGAGTTACAAACTTTGCAAAGTCCCAGCTGCACTCTGAGCCTGGGGAGCCAGCGCGCTCTCCGGGAGCGGCAGGCCAGGGCTAGGGTCCCGGGCAGGGAAGAGGGCAGGGACCACAGGCACAGGCTTTGCTTTCCCTGGCGCCCCCCGCCCTGGCCGCGTCCCCCACCCAAAGACTGTTCCATTAAAAACCGAGTGCGTCATGGGAAGGGGGCGGCGTGACGCTGGCTGGCGAGGGAGAGTTGAGTCTGTCCTGGACTGGGTTTCCCTAGGGGTGGGGGAGGCTGGGAAGGATGAGGCACCCGGAAAGGGGTGGTAGTTAGAAGAGGGAGGGAGAATAAGGGGAAGAGACAGACAGAGAAGCTGGGGGGGGGGGAGCAGGCGCCCGGGTCTCAGGTTGGATTATTTGTCGCCCTTAAATCCCAAATTGATGTCCATTAGCGGGACAAGAGAGTGAGGAGCCCTTAATGCCGACTGTGGATCGATCCACGTCATTACGGATTAAGGGCCGGAATCTATCACAGGCTAGTGGGGGAGCGAGATAGATGGGAAGAGCAGGTGCGGCTAGGAAGAGACACACCTGGCCGCTACCGCCCCAGCCCTCGCTCCTGGGCTCAGGTGGGATTTTAAACTGCTCTTCCCATCCCCCACCGAGAGTCTAGACCCGCCCGAGACTCAGGCCTAGGAGACCCGAGGGGATCTGGAGGGGGCGCTGGAGGAGTGGGGAAGGGGGCAGGGAACGCTGTAAGGGGAGGGCATCCCGGGACAGGCTAGAATCTGCGTTTGAGGGTCGAGCGAGGGAGGGGGGACGCTAGCCCCGTTGACCCCGGGCCTCAGCATCTCCTCTCCGCTAACAGGTTCTTCCTTTGGGCCCAGCGGCCGCCGAGGCCGCCAGACCTACACCCGCTACCAGACCCTGGAGCTGGAGAAGGAGTTCCACTACAATCGCTACCTGACGCGGCGGCGGCGCATCGAGATCGCGCACGCCCTGTGCCTGACAGAGCGCCAGATCAAGATCTGGTTCCAGAACCGGCGCATGAAGTGGAAAAAGGAGAGCAAACTGCTCAGTGCGTCTCAGCTCAGTGCCGAGGAGGAGGAAGAAAAACCAGCGGAGTGAAGGCGCTGGAGAGGGAGGGTGGGGGGACGCAAAGGGAGAGGCCGGTGGGGAGGCGAGGGCTTCAGAGCGCCCCGAGAAGGCTCTGCGGGCGGGGGAACGAGGGGACTTGCTCGCCAGCATGGTAGGCGGTGCCCAGCCCGCTCCTGGAGGTCCCCGCCCGCAGAGCTCTCGCTGGGTGCTCAGAGGCCACGCCTGAACCCACCCAGCACCCCCGCGTCCCCTCCACATCCGCGGAGGATGAACCCGCCTCAGCCCGATCAGGCTCCACGGTGAGAACTGAGGACCGGACTCACTTGATGTTTCCTGGAAGCAGAGCAAAAGGCTCTTGTCCGTGTCGCGTCTCATTTCGTCCATGTCCCTCGTGCACGGTTCCATGGTAGATTCGCAGTCCCCTCAGCGGGGGCCTCGAAGACTCCCTGACCCCCAGACCTCTCTCCCACCCCTCCCTAAAGCCACTGGAAGGAGCACATACTACCTAGAAGTAAGAAGAGGAGCCTCAGAAGAAAACAAAGTTCTATTTTATTAATTTTCTATGTGTTGTGTTTGTAGTCTTGTCTTAGCTCTGGACGTGAAATACTGCGGTAATAATATTAATATTATTAATAATGATAATAATAATAAAGACGTAAAAACTCGCCGCTCACTCACCTCCGCTCCTCCCCTGCCACTTCTCCCCCAAACCCCCACCCCGTCTTCCCGGTGCCGGAAACGCCGCAGCAAAAGCTGGAGCCCTACTCGGCCCCCGCAGACCCTACACGACTCGGAAGTTACAGTTGAGATAAAGGCTGGAGCCTCCGGCCCGGGCTCCAGCAGCGCGCTTCGCCGGTGCTGAGGCTTCTAACGGCCTCTCCTGGTGCAGACTTGGGGGGAAGAAAGGGGCCGCTTCCCTCTATTCTCTAGCTTATCCTCGTTTGTCCGCGGCACGAGGGACACCACGAGACCCCCCTAACCGGAGCCCCTGCGGAGACTAATCCAGGCGGGTCTCGTGCCTCTGCAGCACTTTTCTGTCCTCCTGTTCGGGGATGCCCCTGGCCTTTGGCCTGCCCACATGGCCAGGTCTCCGCCGTCCTGGGCCATGGGCTGCAGGCCTGTGGCTCTGGAGACCAAATCGGGGCTACCGTATCTCTCCGCCTGCAAATGAAGGCTCCAGGCGCCCCTTCCTGCTTCAGTAAGAGCTCAGCGAGGAGTAGGCGAATATGAAACTACCGGTAGGCGCCAGCGAAAGGGCACCACTTTCCCCTGCTCCTTGGAGACCCGAGGGCAGGAGGCCAGGTGATAAGCGTTGGTCTCATCCCCTCAGCCAAAACCGACCCATTCTCGCCCCACCCCCACCGGGGCGGCAGTCTGCCCACACTGTTTTCTTCCTCCTCCCTCTCTCTCTTTTTTTATTTTTAAAGAAAATAGCTGCCTGGCAGAAGGGGCCCAGCTGCAGAGGGCTCCGGCTGCCCAGCGCGCTCAGCAAGACGCTGCTGGTCCTCGGAACCCCTTCCCAGGGCCAGGCAAATTCTAAAACGACCCCGAACGACAGCGAGGGGCCTCTAGTGGGGCCTCCCAGTGCAATAGCAGCGTCTGGAGAGGAGGCACGAAAGGGTTCTGCCCTGATCTAAACTCTCAGAACCAGTTTCCACCGTTTTTTCCCTGGCAACTAGGCCCGGAGCTCCTCCTCTGAGGTCCTTGTCTTGTTCTGTCATTGCCTGGACCTGCCTAAGGATAGGGCGGAGGTCAGGAAGAGGGGTCCAAACTTCTAGGGGGCCCAGGAGAAGTGAAAGCTTCTCTTTCTAACCCTTGCCCAGCCCTGTCTGCTAAGACTGTAGCTATGGGTAGGTCACTGCAGCTGGGTCAGGAAGCAGGCCAGGCCAAGCTAACCGGGAAACTCGCTGCAATAATTGTTTTCCACACACATCTTCCAACCATCCCCTGTCCCCATTTCCACCCCCAAGTTGGAGACTTGCTAAACCTGAGTAAGGGAAAAGCAACCCAATCTTTGATCATCTACAAGAGTTAAAATAACAATGATGAAGATAAGTGAGTGCAAGGAGGACACAAATAGAGACACTAACTCCACACCCAAGAAAGTGAGTAAAGGTTCCGTTGCATCCCTCCTTTAAATGGCTAAACCCGACCGATGAGCCTAGGCCGGGTTTCTTTCTCCCAGGGCGGTTGCAGGGAGCCAGCAGGGAGGCCGCGGTCGCCGCCATGGCGGCCTGTGGCCCGCGGTCCCGCCGATCGCCGGAAGGTGGCGCGCTCTGCTCAGAGGCCGCCGCCAACCTTCGCCTGTTTCTCCCCCTTCTCCTTTTTTCCCCCTCTCTCGGAGACTCGCATTGAATCGGCCCTAACGATTCTCGGATCGTCATTATTTGTAACCATAGAGCATGAATTACCTCTTGAGGTCATCAGCGAGAATTTACGACTGGTCAACAAAAGCACGTGATTCCCTAACGCCCCCCCATCCCCCTTCCAACCCCCCCCCATATTTGGCCGCATACATAGCAAAACGAAGTACAGTGCATCGCTATAATTCATTAATACATCATAAATCGTGAAGCACAGGGTTATAACGACCACGATCCACAAATCAAGCCCTCCAAAATCACCCAAATGAGCTCGTACTTTGTAAACTCCTTCTCGGGGCGTTATCCAAATGGCCCGGACTATCAGTTGCTAAATTATGGCAGTGGCAGCTCTCTGAGCGGCTCTTACAGGGATCCCGCTGCCATGCACACCGGCTCTTACGGCTACAATTACAATGGGATGGACCTCAGCGTCAACCGCTCCTCGGCCTCCTCCAGCCACTTTGGGGCGGTGGGCGAGAGCTCTCGCGCCTTCCCCGCGCCCGCCCAGGAGCCCCGCTTCAGGCAAGCGGCGTCGAGCTGCTCCCTGTCCTCGCCCGAGTCCCTGCCCTGCACCAACGGCGACAGCCACGGCGCCAAGCCCTCCGCTTCGTCCCCCTCCGACCAGGCGACCCCGGCCAGCTCCGGCGCCAGTTTCACCGAAATAGACGAGGCCAGCGCGTCCTCGGAGCCTGAGGAAGCGGCGAGCCAGCTAAGCAGCCCGAGTCTAGCTCGGGCGCAGCCAGAGCCCATGGCCACCTCCACAGCCGCGCCCGAGGGGCAGACTCCGCAGATATTCCCCTGGATGAGGAAGCTTCACATCAGCCATGGTAATTCTCGCTCTCGCTCTTTTTTGTCTTCCCGGCTTTCCTTCTCTGCGTTTGGGGGTGGGGGGGCGGGAGAGCTGGGCTTTTCCTCAAATATAGATTTATTTTTTCCAGAGGGGAGAAGTCACTAGAAGGGGGTCTCACGGCTGGGGGACAGAGCCAAAGTGAGCTTTAGCTGGGGGGCTGGGGAGGAGGATTTTTAATAATTTGTTCCCTCTATTCGGTTTGGGGGTTATTCTCTCAGCTGCACTAGCTTTAGGATGAAGGATGGGGTTTCTGTAATGTGGGGAAGGGTCCTGCTTACCCCCGAAAATCTGAGACAGCCGCTAGCAAAGGAGGGGCGAGCAGCAAAACGCGCTTTGCAGGGTAAAAGTGCAGTCGCTCTCCTCCCTCCCGGGGCGAGCGGCCGCCTGAGCCCAGCGAAGGGTGAGGCACAGGGAGGGAGCAAGAGACAAAGCCGGGCTCCTTCGCAGCCGGCAGAAGTGGGGGCTGCAGGAGATGGGGGGCGGCCAGAGAGCTCCGACGAGGGCGTCTGGGGTGGGGAGGATTGGCGCTGCGGCGAGCTGGGTGCCGGGGACGCCTGGGTCCCGCTCCACGCCCCCTCCCACCCGGTGCCCCCTCCCTTAACCGGAATAACGTTGCCTGGGGCGCTGCTCTGTCTGCTCCAGATATGACGGGGCCGGATGGGAAAAGGGCCCGGACCGCCTACACCCGCTACCAGACCCTGGAGCTGGAGAAGGAGTTCCACTTCAACCGCTACCTGACGCGGCGGCGGCGCATCGAGATCGCCCACGCGCTCTGCCTGTCCGAGCGCCAGATCAAGATCTGGTTCCAGAACCGGCGCATGAAGTGGAAGAAAGACAACAAACTGAAAAGTATGAGCCTGGCTACAGCCGGCAGCGCCTTCCAGCCCTGAGCCCGCCGGGAGGAGCCCTGGGCGGCCCGAGAGCCCCTCCCGTCCCCAGTCCCGGCCCCTCCAGCCTCCCCGCGCTGCCGCCGCCCGCTGGGGATCGGTTCCCACGAGCCTGCCTCACCCCGGCCTTGTGTTACGATTTTTCATTTGGTCTTAGGTCTTCCGTGGCTCCCTCTCTCCTGGACTGGTTAATCTTGTTATTATTGTTAATAATAATAATGATAATTATTATTTCCCCCTCCATGCTCCCCTCCGCTCGCCCCAAATCCACCAGTGTTTCTGAATGATGGTGTCTGTGGTTGCACTCCTTCCCCACGAAAAAAAAGAAACTCGCATGTTTAATGTGAACTTTCCCCTCCTCCCCATCTATGTTCTTCTAACTTATTTATAAAGGATGATCGCTGTATTTTGAGTTTCAGCTTGAAACTTCTCTAAGGGGCAGCAGTTGAGGTGGGGCAGTGCGTAGCACCGGGGGCCCAGCTGAGCTGGCCTCAAAGATGGAGTCCATGACTGTGTCTCTTTCCACCCTCCTCCCTCCCCACTCCCCAGGTCCAAGTCGGTTGGTGGCTTGGCCCTGGGGTGGGAAGAGGGCAGGGAGGACCAAAGGGGTGATGTTGAGAAGAGGGAAGGAAAATAGTGAGATTTAAGTTCCTGCCGCCTAGGTAGGCCCCACAAGGCCTGGTCTGGGAGTATACGGAAACAAAAATAATCCTCAGTGTAAAATGTCTGTGTATTTCTCTGTGAATCCATGGGTCTGGCGTAGAGGGCCCAAACAAAGCTTGTAAATATGGGGATAGTCTGGGTCAGACCCACCCCCCTCCCCCTACCCATTTCGCTTCCAAGACCATTTGTGGTGAGCGAGTGGATGCTGTGCTATGTGTGAAATCTGTCTTTGCCGGGCCTGTCTCAGTGATTTGCTTTTGGTATTTGTTTGTAGCTTTCCTTGAAGTCAAATAAATGTTTCCCCTATTCCACTGCCCTTCCACTTGTCTTTTCTCTGAGGGCCTGCCTCTCCCATCACCGGGCACACCCCATACCATTCCTGCTAGATCTGGCACAGGGAAGGGTAAGCATGATGCTCGCCAGCAGTGCCTCTCAGCCACCTATGTCCACCCCTGGTTTGGCCAGCAGTGCTTGAGGCAGGGGACAGGCTTCCATACCTGAGGAATTGAGAGGCCCAGAAACCCCAAGTGGGGCTGGGACAAGGGAAAGGCTGAGCTGGACTCCACCCTGGCTTTCTATCAGTTGGCCAGAAAAGCTTATGGACACCTCTTCAGGAAAAGTACTTTGGGCCCAAATCCTGAGCAGGAGACTCCTGGCCTTTTGGGAGTGAAACAGGCCTGCCCCAAGTTTCCTGCTCCAAATCCCAATTCAGTCCTGTCACCCACTAAGTCCAAAAAAAAAAAAAACAAAACACAACACCTCAATTTCAAAGGTTTCCTCTCCTTCAGCCTTCTTTACATTTATCAAGGGTTCCCTCTCTCCAGGGGCCCAACTGACCTTCCCTCTTGATTAAGAGTTGGGGTCCCTCCTGGAAGACCCCCAGGTTCCCCCTGCAGTCAGGCTGGCCCAGGGCCAGGGCCCAGTCCTCCTCCATCCAAGTCAGCCTCCACCCTGAGCGCAAGAGTCATGTCTGGACACTTACCCGGTCAATCCCTTCCAGCTTGGCCCAACTTCTTAACAGGACTTGGGGGGAGGGGAAGCTGGTGAGGAGGCAGCCGAGGGTCCTGGAGGCTCTACTGGGCCCTCCTTCCCCCTCACCCCTTGACTTTGTCCCCCTTTGTCCATAGCAAACTATCCCAAAAGTCGCTATGACATTTAGATGTCAAATGGATAGGGGTTTTATCTCGAAGTTAGATCGTAAAAATCGCCGAGAAGTCAGACAGATACCCCTCACTGGCTCGAGAAAGTCACGTGAGGTCCATAAAGTTAGTTTTATGGTTTTGGGGAGTTGACACCGCGCGGTATATTTCACATTCTCCAGAATGTTAAGTGACACTTTAACTGCTCGCCGTGGTGGGGAAGGGGGCAGAGGTAGGTGAGCGCTCTCTCAGCCCAGAAGGCGGTGGCGGCAGCCCAGGCCCAGCACTCCGCAGTAAGTCGCTTCCAGCTTTCGCTTTTTCCCCTTGTAATTTTGGAGATTGGAACTGGGGAAGGAAATCTTGACCTCAGCAGGGCTGTAGGGTGATAGGTGGGGGGAAATTTAGTCTGCTTTTTGCACCAAGTTCTGACAATCTGGGTGACCTGAAGTGGGGTGCTCAGTTGGATAAGGCCTCAGCCGTCAGAGTGCCTGGCTTTTATTTGCAGGAGTATCTGGCCATTTGTGGGGAAAGGAGGTTGTGTGGGTTCCTTCAGTGCCCTTGGAAATTTAGGGGGCAAGAAGGGGAGTATGTACTGCTGAAAGAAGGGCCTCTTGTGGGGGGCCACTTCGCTGCTGGATATCTTCAGACAGACATCTCTACACCCCCAGGAGAGGAACTTTATGACATTCATTTGTCAGGGGTTTGTGGGGGCGCGCTGCTGGGCACTTTTATCTGGATACATCTGAGCTGAGAAAAAGCAGGGGGGATGGTTAAGGCATAGGTTGTGGACTGCCTTGCACTGGGGCACTCTCTGGTTTTCAGATCTTTAAGCCCCACCGAAAGAGGGTACTTCTGGTTCTCCATAGCCTTATCAGGGTTATCTAAGATGGGAAGTGGGGCACTTTTGCACCCAACTTCAGCTTATTGGTCCCAAGTCATCCCTTCTGCTTGATTCTAACTAAGGTCCTGAGATCAGAATGGGCAGTGGGCAGAGGAGGGCAATCCCTTCAAATCCAAACCTAATAATTCCTGACAGGAGTGTGGGGAAGAGGACTGCTTCTTTCCTTGCTTTGAGGATCCCTGGAAATCCATAAACAAAACTTAAGGAAGAACACAGACCCTCCAACTGTCCAGAGGAAAAACTAGACACAGGAACTAGGAGGGAAAATTGGAAAGGTGCTCTCTTTCTTCTCTTTTTCCCTCCTCTCTTCCCACTGTACCCGTAAAACAGCCTTTGTTTTGTGGTACCACAAATTAGAGGGATTTCATTATTTGACACCCCCCCTGTTATTTTCTAATAAGTAACCTTTCTTTCTAAAAGTCAGAGGCTTCATTCCCACCAAGTCAACCTCCTAATTTTAAGACCCATGGTTTCAACCACGATGGTGCTCTGCATTCTCCAGCCTGCCATCTCTTGGTTCAGCTTATTGATTCCTGTGGATGGTCCCTGGAGCTGAACATGTAGGCACCTAAGGGGTTTTTAATCTCTGGGACAAGGAAAGGGTCACAAGATTCCCCCCCCCCACACACACACACACTCCCCATGGAAGGGCCTCTGTTCTCTTCCTGCAGCAGCTATGTTGTCCCTGAGAACCCCAGTCCTGCGCAGGCCTGACTTACAGGAATCCCTTCACAGGCTTTGAGAGGAGAGAAGACAGAGAATTTGGGGTGCTCACCCTGGTGTAGAGACACATCTCTCTAAGAATGGATAGGGCATTGATATTCATGGGCAGACTCTGATCAGCTCCCAAAGGATCCCCAGCACAATTAAAAATACCAACACATTTTGGTGGCATAGCTTTCTTATGCTTCCACTCTGGCCAGTGCAGATAAGTTGGTTGTATTGCGGGAAAAGAATGCAGCAGGGACAGACTCCAACCTGGAGCCTCCAGGGAAACCCTGGTCCTATTGTGCCCCTGGCCTGCCTCTCTTAGAAACCCCAGACCACCAAGTCTGTCCTTGAAGATTTTTTTGCCCCCTCTCATCTTCTGTAAACTCTGATAAAGAATGTGTGGAGCGGTGGCCCAGGGACATCTGCTGGGTATATCTAGACAGATTTTCCGGAATGGGAAGAGCAGCCCTGGGCGGGGGTGCCCACTTCCGCCCCCGCGGAGGTCAAAACCCTTGGAGGATTTCCTCTCACTCTAAGCCAGATCGTAAAGAATGCGCCCTAGAGGGTTTTTCTCTTCCCCACTTCAGGTTCTTTGAAAAGCCTTCTCCCCTGAACCCCAAGAAGGATGCATTGGGGGCGGCTGAGAGGTGAGGTTTCTGGTGCAAAGGAACTCTCTCCTGTGCTCCAGACCTACACCCTTTCCTCCCGCCTTGCCAGGATGGTCTCGGGGATTCTCTCTAGGATTCTCCTCCCCCTCCTCTGCCACTCACTTCACCTCTCTGGCTGGACCTGGGATTCTGAGCTACAGGCTGGTGCCTTCTGCCTGGATCCTTACATGGCCATGGCGTAGGAAGCGTAGGAAGCGGCAGCCAGAGATTAAGGCTGTGCTTTTCCTCTGCCTTGCGAGGCCAATCTGACCACGACTCAGCGGACAATTTGATTTTGGGGGTTTTGTTTTATTTGGTTATTTTTTGTTTTGCTTCTCTGTGGCCAAGGGGTGGGAGGAAGTATAAAGAAGTGTAAACAGGAAAACCAGCAGGGCCTGGAGCTCCGAGTGCCCATATTTCACTGGCTTCCTCTCTATAACTGCAGCAGGGACACTTAACCCTTCCCTAGCTGAGAGAACCTATTCACTGAGGGCTGGTGGGCAGGTGTGGGGGCAGGATTCCAGAGGAAGCTCCTCTCTTGGTCTGGCTCTTCTCCTTTATCCTGAGGTCGGGATGCCGGGGCAGGGGCAGAAGGCAGGATTCAAAACAAGGGAGAAGATGTCAGTCAATACGACCTACCAAATTCAGCTTTTCCCTGACAACAGAGCAGGCGGGCTCTGGCCTACCTGGGCTTCCCAGCTTGGGGACCAACCTGCCAAACAAGGAGGACATGGCCAGCAAGAAGCCCTTCCCTCTTTTAGGGGGAGCCCACTGGTCACCCTTTCCATTTTTGGAGTTTTTCAAAGTAATCGAATTTGGAGGCTGGGATCTGCCCACAGCAGGGTTTATCGATTGCTGCAGTGCTGTTACACATTCATATTAATTAATCCAGACACCAAACCGCCTGGAAACTGAGTTGTTCCAGGGGCAGGAGGGGAGAAATGGGTGCCCCTTAAAGAGAATGGACCTTTCTCCGAGTGCCCTAGGACCCAGATTGGAGAGTCCCTCCCCACAAGAACCAGAGGGCCTCCCCCAATTTGAAGTTCCTCCACTTTTCTGCAGGGGTAAATTCACCTCAGTCGGACTCCACACCCAAGTCTCCCCTGGGGAGTGGAACTGAACACCTCCCAGACCAGGCTCTTCCTTGTCACTTAGTTTTCCCCAGCCCTCCGCTGGAGGGATTCTCTGGCTGACGTCCCCAGCAGGACCTTTCTAGAAGGGTTAACGCCTCCTTCCCACCTTTCTTTCAACTTCCCCAACTTGGAAGATTTTTATGGATTTGGGCTTGTTTTGTTTTAGTGTTTGTTGGTGGTGGTGGTGAGGTCCTTCCCCTTCCTCCTACCCCTCCCTCCAAAAAGTGATTAAAATCTGTTAAAGGATTTAATTAAGAGAGTTAAATGAAAAGGAAGGAGGCGCAAATGAGTTGGGGGAAAAAACCCACACCAAAGCTATTCTCAACGATTAAATCGCCATTTTAACAATATAATGGAGTTTGCATCCTGAAAGGGGAAATCAACGC
The DNA here is from genome assembly GCA_019455555.1 of Galemys pyrenaicus. Taxonomy (NCBI): domain Eukaryota; kingdom Metazoa; phylum Chordata; class Mammalia; order Eulipotyphla; family Talpidae; genus Galemys; species Galemys pyrenaicus. The sequence continues at coordinate 2,876,880 of JAGFMF010011723.1, read as the reverse complement.
TCATATCTCATCAATAATTCATAGAGTCCGGGATCACGCAGAGGTCAGCAGACGGGGCTGCAGCGCGGCCTACGTGGGGCTGGGAGCCGCTGCCGCATACATTACGCGCCGGCCACAGCCGCCGCCACCTCAGCGGCCGGCCGGGGGCAGGGCCGTGTCCACAGGTCTAGGACGATTTTTCGTTCTTTCTCTTGGAGAATTTACCAAGAACCAGATTGTGGGTTCCTAGGCGAAGTGGGGGAGTTTGGGGGTGGCTTGGATTCAGGGTAATGAGGAACCTGACAAACCCGAACATCACTGCCTTCTCAAGTTGTACTCTCGCTCCCTCCCTTTTCTCTGACTCGGGAGTCTCCATTCTGTCTCTTCTCGCCCTAAATTTCTTCGCGGGGAGGGAAGTGCACTTTCCACAGCATCCCCGAGCTTCTCCCTGGAATGGGGTCCGGGCTTGGCCTCCGTCTGGGCTGAGCCCACACGGCTGCGGCGTCGACTGCGGCCTCCGAGCGGGCGCGGGCTTGGTCGCGGCGACCCCTGAGCGCCCAGCCCCGTGGGTAGCGCCGAAAGCGCCTAGGAAGGAGCGGCACCTCGCAGGCCCCAGTGCCATAACCCTGGCCACCAGTCGACCCAGGCCACGTAGGACAGGAGAGCCAGCCTGATGGGAAGCATTTAGGGGGCCCGTGGAGGGAGCCCCAGCGTGGGAGCACAGCCTCTTCAGGCTTGAAGGCACCGTAGAGGATCACCCCTATAGATGGCAGCTTTTGCCCCTTGGTTCCATTCTCTCTTTCTCTATGTGTCCCTCTAACTCGCGCTCTTTTTTTCTGTTTTCTGACCCCCAAGGGCCCCTAGGGAAGGAAGAAGGAAACCCTCCCCGTTGAGAAGTAGGGGCCTGGGGGGCCATATTTGGCCTCAAGGGAAACCGAAAGAGCACAGGTTGTCAGGGTAGCAGCTGCGCCGGCGGAGAGGCAGAAGCTGTAACGTCCCCGAGCTGCCAGTAGAGTCCGCCTTAGACCAAGTTCACAGCCAGGCTGAGGCCTCTAAGGCGCCAGCGAGCGGCTGCGCAAGGTGGCCCTGGGCCAGCTGGCCGTGCTTTGCCTGCACTGGGAGCGCTCCCTCCAGCCTTTGGGGCCTGTGGCCCCCTCCGCTCCCAAGGAACACTTGCTCAGGCGCACGCTACTCTTCACCCTAAGAACACCCTGCTCCAGGTCCCATTGTAACCACTCCCATAGGTCCCCTCGCCCTGCAAAAGCCACCCCTCTAGGAAACAGGGCGGGTTATGTAAAGCGCTTCCAGGCATCCCAGCATCGGTGAAAATGCGGGAAGTGGGATCCACCTGGTGTCTTTTTTCCAAGGAGTTATTTAATAATCAAAAAATCTCTTCCCCAAGTCTAAAGCCCTGGTGGCAGTGGAAAGGGGGGAGGGGCAGGCAACGTTTAACGCTGGAGCTTCTGCAGCCAGTGCAGCAGAATGAGACCCTGGGCGGTGAGGCCACTGTTATTGCCGGAGGGGTCGCAAAGTTGGAGGGTCAAAAGTTTACTGCGTGCGTGAGTCGCCGAAGCATCTAGCGGCGGGGGCGGGGTGGGAGAGGAGGAGGAGGAGGCGCTGTGTGTGAAGAGACAGCACCAGCAAAGATGCTCGAGGTAAGGAAGCCGGGTGGGCTGGTGAGTGGGGACATTGCTGGGGAGAAGAGGCAGATATCTTAGGGAGGAGAAACTGAGGGAGGCAGGAATTCTTTTTCAACACCCCCCTACACCCTCCAAAACAAAACTCTTGGTGGGGGGACTGCATAAAAGAGAGGTCTCTAGGCCTGGTGAATCCTCTGCGTAATTTTCTCTCCCAAAGATAATTTTTGAGTCACCATATAAAATTTAATTAAAACCTACCCAGCCGCACACATTTTAAAAATCCAATTACACACACATCCTTGCTGGACATGAGGCCAAGACAGACTTCCAAGGTGAAGGCCTGATTCTCACCAACAGCCCCACTCTGCTTCCCCCTAAAAGGGCCAACCAGTTGGGGGTTGGCTCCCCTAACTCCTTCCCCCACAGGGCAGCAGGTTTTTCATGGTTTTATTCCCCCTCCCCTTGCTGGGTTTAGGCAGTAGAATTCATAACCATGGCCAGGGCTGAGGGTTTCTATATTTCAATCCCTCTTTCCAAATTGCTTAGGTTTAAGAACTTGGATATTGAAAGAAGACTAGCTTGTTAATTTTCTCACTCTCTCCCAAACCTCCACTTGTATGTTCATCCAGAATCCCTCTCTTCCAATTTGGAGGAGGGAGGGAAATGAGAAGGAAAAGTACTGAATGGCCTCACAGAGATCTCTTAAACTGGAGTTTGTACAGGCGACCTGAAATGAACCTGGAATCGATGCATTAAGTTTAGTTCATAAGTAAAATGCTTAGAGAGGCTCTGTAATTATAACACCAGGGCATATGCCTATTTTTGGTCTTTAAATGATTGTTTGTTGCAGTAGGAGATGTCATCATCTTCTCTTCCAATCATTTAATGTAGGAGTTGCGCTCTGAGTGTTTGTCCTGCCAGAACTGAGATAACCTGAGAATTCTTAAAAAGATTTTTTATGATATATGACAACGGTTTAATGTCAAATTCAAATCAATTTGACCCCCAATATTTTTTAATTTAACCAATGGTGTGTGCAGGCACATTTCTCTTGGAAGTCAGGCCAAGGAGCAATTCCTGGGGTCCAGAGGTGTTAGAGGTCAAAACCTGAACTGGAGAATCCCTCTCTTGTTTCTCCTTGTCGATCTCTTTCTCCTCCTTTCCAGGATAGCATGTTAGTAAATGTATGGCTTTGTGTGATAACTGATGCAGAAGACCAAGATCTTGGGCTAGAGAGGACTCAGGGTGGGGAAGGGGAGTCCTCTGCCACTCAGTCAAGCTGGGTACCCTCTCTGGACCACCCCTCACTGCCAACACTCCCCCCAGACCTGAACTGGATGGCAAGGGAGTCACCGGCCCTATCTCTGTGGGGTTCCTCTGGAGAAAGGGGAAAATGTGTTGTTGACAATCCAGTCCTAAGGATACCAATTCTGAAGGGACAAGCCAAATAAAAGTTCTGAGAATTTTAACCCCTATTTGATCAGTTCCTGACCCTCCTTAGAGTGGTATGTTGGTCGCCAAAGGAATTATTGTAAAGATGAGAGTTGGGTTTAATTTTTTGGGGAAGGAGGGAGGTTAATGGTTTGTTTTTAAAGAGAATTAAAGTCTTTGAAAACCTAGTCTCCAGCTTTGACCAGGAAGTCCTGTCTCTGGGGGTTGACAGGGTTCCTACCTCTGTCCTCCCCCAACATGCTGGTGTATGGACCAACCTCAGCCCTGAGAGGTGAAAGGGTTATTCCTGGGGTTCTGGCGCCACCAAAGTTTTGGCCAAAATGGGTGTCTCTGGCACTGGAAGAGGGAACAAAATAGGCAGTGGGGTCTGGCCACCGGCCCTGCGATTTGCAGTCACTTGGGGGAGAAGCAGGAAGGAAGAAGGGTCCTCTGGCGCAGGCCTGCTTGGGACCCAGGTCCCCAAGGCCACATTTGCACTCTTCCGGGTGCCAGCCTCCTTCACAGGCCGCATAAGGAACCTCATGGAATTCCACCTTCTCCTTCTTTGCCCCAGGAACCAGAGCTGACAAAAATATAGGAATGATGGAATATCAAAGCGGGGGCGGGGCCGGATAGACTCCTATCCGAATGGGACTTTTTGGGTGTGGGGGTTGGGTGAAGGGAGGAGAGGGTTCTGGCAAAAAGTCGAGCTGGAGAGGATGAGCTGAATCAAATTCCTGCTCTGTCATTTTTCTCCCAAGTAATGACCTGCGCAAAATTCAATATGACCGAGCGAACTGCGCGAGCGTATTATAGTAACTGCCTGCTCGTGGGGGAGGCCGGGAGAGGGGTGAACCGCAGGTCACGGCGTCTAAAAATTATTAAAATGTTTGAGAGCCTCGTGACACGCCTAGCTGTTTAACAAAGACTGCCAAAGTATGAGATTAATACGAAAACTTGCGCTTCAAAAACAAAAACACACCAAAAAAAAGTCTTGTTCCGGCCTCCAAGGGGGCCCGTATCTCCCCTGCCCGCCGCCGCGGTTCGGTTTTCCGGCCACACAATAATGGACAAGAAGGAGCTCGTCGGTTGCCGAGCGGGTGTGCGGGCGGGTCGGCGGTCGGGAGGGCGCGGGAGCCGCCCGGTGAGTACTCTGCCCGCTCCCTCCGGGCCTTCCACTCGTCCGCGGCTGCGGCGGGTGAGCGAGCCGGCGGGGGGCTGCCTTCTCGGCCCTTCGCTCGCCCTCCCTCGCTCTGTCCCCCTCGCCCGCCGACTACGGTAGAAGAGTCCGCGTGGGCTGGGCCCGCCCGGGATGCAGGGGAGGGGTGAGCAGTGAGGGGTCACGCTGGCAACCTGTGGCTGCCCGAGACGGCGGCCAGAGAGCGGCCAAGCGACCCGGGGTGCGGGGGCCGTGGCTCTGAAGGCGCGCGGAGTCCCAGCCCTTCTTTCTGTTATTATTCGGCGTACTGAGTTAGGGTTCTGGGGTGTGTGTGGGGGGAAGGCAGCCTCCAGCTTTGGCGAAACTCGTCTCGGGAGTCACTGATAAACTCTGCCTCCACTCGTCGCGGCTGGACCCGGCTGGGGCGGGGGTGCACCTCCTTAGGGTGGGCAGGTGGCAGCTTCTTCCAGCGCGCAGAGGTCTCCCGGTGCCCAGGATCAGCCATTCCCAGCCCCGCAGTGACTGTCTCCCATCCTTCCCTGGGGTGCTCCGGGCACCTGGGCCGCATTCCTTGTGCAGAGTAGAGCAGCAGACAGGCCCAGATGCCCTCCCCAAATTTCGAAACCGACGAGTTGGACGGGTTTCGGAGAGCAGGGCGAGTTGAGAAGGACCTGGAGGTATGGGGTGGGGGAGGGGGCCTGACCAGTTGGAGTGGGTCCCGAGCTCCTAAGTGGCCTATGACAAAACTTGGAAAGGACGCTGCTTAAGGCTGGGGGGCTGGTGGGGGTCTTACCCAGGCGTTTTGTCTGTGGGCTCAGGGCTAGACTTTGGTTTCCCTGGGTGTCCAGATGGGGGTCTGAGCCTATCTGTTGGATAGGCTCTCTTGGCAAAGGTAGCAGCTGCCATTCATATATCTGTGTGTGTTTGTGTGTGTGTTTTCAAATTTGTGAGTTCAACCTGGCTAAGAGATTGTTGGTGTTAGCGATCAGGCTGATTTCCCAAGGCCAACCTTGGCAATCTAGGCTTGGGATAGAAAATCAGAGGGTCTCTTGGACCTAGTCCCTGGCAGGTGGGAGCTCTCCTCCTACCCACCTGTAAGGCTCCCTTGGCCAGAGTGGCAGAGAATTCTGGAGTGTGGTGGTTAGAGGGTTGCTTTGTGTTATCTCTGTATTTGTTAATGAAAATGATATAGTTCTGGCTCGCTCACTGGAGATGCAAGCATTTCTCAGACCTAGGGACAAGGCTGGAGGGCTGTGGGTGTGGAGGGAGCATCTTCTGTGCACACTTCCCCTCACCCAGTGAAGGCCATCCACTTCATCATCTTGGTTAACCTCAGCTTCCCTCCAGCTCAGTCTGCCAGTTAAATAATTTCAACAGTGACTGGGAGTCTCATGTCCCCCAGATCCCATTTTGGCCTCACTGTCTAGCCACCTAGCAGGTGGCCAAGTCAGCAAGTACAGGCAGAGAAAACCTGCCTGAGGCTAAAGAGGTAAATTTGGGGTTTCACCCAAAATTTGGGAATTATTCCCCTTTTCTGGTCCCAGGAGGCAAGGGAGGTAGGGAGGGGCCAGAATATTATCTGGTTGCACCTTTTATGGTTCCTTCTTGCCCTTCATTCGGAAGTGAAATGCCTTTGATCTTTTTCTCAGGTTGTAAATGGAATTGCCCATCACTAAATATCCGGGAGCCCCATCTGCTTGGTCTCCCAGCATTTTTCTTTACAGCTGTTTCTTTCTCTTTTTACCATTGAATTTTTCCAAAAGGACTTTTATGACACCCTTCTTCACACCCAGCAGTTTTTCCCTCCTCCCTTTGCTGAGAGGCGCCTAGGAAAATATCTAGATATTCGTTTGATCACAAACTAAAAGGCTGCGAGGGGCTTGGGGAAGCCGATCGGGGTTTTGTTTTTCTTAAAAAAAAAAAAAAAGTCCTGGGGGGAGGGGAGGGACGAGAGGGCACCCAGAAGGGCCTGATTCTGACTTCGCGGCAGCCTCAGGATGACCCTTCCTCCTTTTGTGCTTAGCTAATGTTTACATCTCATAATTCATGCGCCACCGAGAGAGAGTTGCGCGGTGGCGGCGGCGGCGAGGTTCGCGTCCTTTTGCGGGCCGGCTGCTTCTATTTCTCGCTATTGCAAGAGAGTTGAAAACCTTGTGATTCCAACAATGGACCTGCAGTGATTTTTCCTGCTTTCAGAGTTCAAAACTAGAACAAAACGAAATAAAATCAAACCACTCAAACCACACCCCAAACGAAGAACACACGGAAAGTAGGAGAACTGGAAAATTTCTGGGCCAAGAAGATCTGTCTGTCTTCTGTATATACCCTGTAGATCCGAATTTGTGTAAGGAATTTTGTGGTCACAAATTCGTATCTAGGGGAATATGTAGTTGACATAAACACTCCGCTCATGTTTTCCCCGAAGAACTTTTTTTTTCCCTAAATGAGGATGATCCGGTGATGACCACGCGAAGACTTTCCTTTTTAAAATTTTTCTTCCTCTTTATTTTCCTTCCGCAACTGGTTAGAGATGAAGGAATCATTTACCTGAAATCTTCCCATGCCTGTCCCCAGGAGTCTTAGTTCTTCTTTCACTTCTCTTAAGAGGTTAATGTTGATGATGTTTTAAATGTATTCTCTTGCCTCAAGCCCGTCTATTCTGGATCCTGGGCTCAGGGATGCTTTCCTGAAAATCCCAGAAAAATGTCTGTTGTCCTCAATTGTGCCAACGCAAAGGCAACTCACTTTTCAAATGGACGCTGAGGTCGCCTTTCTGTTTGGTTCACGACACGATGCCCTGGAAATACGTAATTACCAAGGGGTGTTATTAGAAGTGTGTGGGTCACCTCTAGGGCCCCTACCCCAGCATCTCAAGGATGTGAGATTTCTGTTCGCTGTGGAGGCAGCATTAGCTGCAATTAGAACGTCTGGACTTGGTGGTTAGTATTGCTCCTGTGGTCCTGGGATTAGCAAATTGCTATTCAATTGCTTTCAAAAGTTGCAGGTTGTTTACTCCACTGCTCACGTCCAGTGTGGGAAAACAAGTCATTTCTCCTGGCATGGGTTATGTGGGGGTAAGGGAAGGCGTGAATAAGAGAGGGAAACAGACGGACTGACTGACACAACCAAACTAATAGCGCAGCTAAATGCGATTTGGAAGGCGAGGTCTCCCCGAATTAGTGCATGAATTTCCTATCGATCCGCCCGCGGTTCCATTCATCTCTGACAAGTCCCTCCACGCACCCTCCCGCTTGTTCCCAAAGCCTCCTCGCCCAGCCCCTCCCCGGTTGGCAGCCGAACCAAGCCCGGCACTAAGCGCCCCTTAGCCCAATGTGGGCTCCCCTGTCTAGGTGGAACCCCAGTCACCCCTCATTTAAGTCCCCACACAGACTCAGGGGGCTTGGGCCCCCTCCGGCAGTGGGGCGTATACTGGGGGCCTATGGGAGACAGAGAGCTGGGCGGAGGTGACGAAGAACTGGAGGGGCTACACCGGGAGCCCCAACTTCTAAGAGGGTCCACGGATTGCGCTCTGCTCAGCGACCCAACAGGCCCCCTGATGGCGACCTGCGCGGGTTCTCGCTCGTCCCAGGGAGAGCAAGGCGAGGAGGCGGTCGCCCCGCAGGAGCCCTATGTAAATCCTGATGTTGGGTGGGTGGGGAGAGGGAAGAGAAGAAGGGGAAATAAACCTCCTTGGCTGGAGTAGGGTCCGGGTGAGCAGATTTCCTTATCCGGGAATCGCAGGCGGGGCGGCCATTGGCTCCGAGGATCACGTGGGCCCCTAACTTTGTTCACTTGACAGTAAGTAGGAGGGCTTTCGGAAACAGGAAAACGAGTCAGGGGTCGGAATAAATTTTAGTATATTTTGTGGGCAATTCCCAGAAATTAATGGCTATGAGTTCTTTTTTGATCAACTCAAACTATGTCGACCCCAAGTTCCCTCCGTGCGAGGAATATTCACAGAGCGATTACCTACCCAGCGACCACTCGCCAGGGTACTACGCCGGCGGCCAGAGGCGAGAGAGCAGCTTCCAGCCGGAGGCGGGCTTCGGGCGGCGGGCGGCGTGCACCGTGCAGCGCTACGCGGCCTGCCGGGACCCTGGGCCCCCGCCGCCTGCCCCGCCGCCCCCGCCGCCCCCGCCACCGCCCAGGCTGTCCCCTCGGGCTCCCGCGCCGCCGCCCTCCGGGGCCCTCCTCCCGGAACCGGGCCAGCGCTGCGAGGCGGTCAGCAGCAGCCCCCCGCCGCCTCCTTGCGCCCAGAACCCCCTGCACCCCAACCCATCCCACTCCGCGTGCAAAGAGCCCGTCGTCTACCCCTGGATGCGCAAAGTTCACGTGAGCACGGGTGAGTGCGTGGGCACCCTTTCCCCCTCCCACCCCCGGCGCTTTACACTGCAGGGACCGCGCAGGCATGGGGAGGGGGGTGTGGAAAGCTGGGAGAAGCCAATTGTCCCCGCTATAAACTCGCCATTGCCGGAGATTTACGGTCGCCTGTTTTCAGAGCCACATAATTACATCCCCCATAAATTTTTATGGCCTGGTGGGCCCCGCGCCTTTGAAGTCGGTTCACCATCCTCTTTGCCATTCTCACCAGCGACTTTTTCGCCAGGGAGATGCAGTCTCAGTGAAGTTGGAAGATGGGGAGTGGTGTGGGAGATGGGGGAGGAGGAGGAGGAGGAGGAGGTAATCTGTGTTTAAGCGGACAGTTGAGTCAACTCCCAGTATTTATTTTTTCCTTTCTTTCCTCTAATCTGACTCTTTGGCTGGAGAAGTGGGCAAAAGTTTTTGCTGGAGGCAGGCACTGCTTGGAATCTGAGCAGTGAGGGTGGGAACCAACAGAAGAAGGGTTTAGGGACGCCCCCTCCCTCTTTCACCCCTCATTCTCCCATCCCCGGCCCTAAGCCAAGGGTGGGGGGGGCCAGGATCGCCTAAAACCTCACAAAGATTCTCCCTCGCTCCAATCCCCACCCCCCTCCAGACACCCAAAATAACAGCAGGAAAACAAATCTCCAGAACTTTGAGGTCTCTTTCTCTTCCTGGGGCCCCGCTTTTTTCCCTTTTCGTCCCCACCCCCCTCTGAAGGAAGAAGAGGTGAGGAGAGGGAGGGAGGGAGACACTGTGTTTGCTGGAAGAAAGGGCTCTCCCTCCTCCCTTTCGGGGCAATAAAACTTTCTCTTTCTCCCTCTCTCTGTGTGTGTCCAGTAAACCCCAATTACGCCGGCGGGGAGCCCAAGCGCTCTCGGACCGCCTACACTCGCCAGCAGGTCTTGGAGCTGGAGAAGGAATTTCACTACAACCGCTACCTGACGCGGCGCCGGAGGGTGGAGATCGCCCACGCGCTCTGCCTCTCCGAGCGCCAGATCAAGATCTGGTTCCAGAACCGGCGCATGAAGTGGAAAAAAGACCACAAGTTGCCCAACACCAAGATCCGCTCGGGTGGCACCACAGGCGCAACCGGCGCGCCCCCTGGGCGGCCCAACGGAGGCCCCCCAGCGCTCTAGTGCTCCCGGCCCCGCGCGGGAGCCACGAACCTCCGGGAGGGGGCGGGTCGTGGGGGCGGGAGCCGGGGGAGAGGTGCGGGAGGGGACCCTGGGGCCTGGGCCCCCCAAAGCATAACTGCCCTCTCCCCACTTTATCTATTTACACGAATAAACGTAGAGGAGGGGGAGGGGAAGCTTTATTTATAGAAATGACAATAGGGAGCCGAGCGAGGCCCCCCCAGAAGCAAGGTTCAAGTCTCTTGCTTTCTTCCTTAAAAAAAAAAGAAGAAGAAGAAGGAAGGAAGAAAAAGACAGAAAGAGAAATAGGAGGAGGCTGCACTCCTCGTTTTCAGCTTTGGCGAAGATGGATCCGCGTTTCATCTTTAATCACGCCAGGCCCAGGCCCATCTGTCTTGTTTACTCTGCCGAGGAGAGGACGGGCCTCCGTGGCGACCATTACCTCGACACCCGGCTAACAAATGAGGCTCGGCTCGGCCGCTGCCTCTGCTGCTGCCGCTGCTGGAAGACAGCCTGGATTTTCTTTCTTTGTCCCCCATTCCTGACACCCAGCGAAAGCACCCTCTGACTGCCAGATAGCGCAGTGCTTTGGCCACGGTAACAAACACATACACAACCTCCCTTCCCCTTCGCGCCCTTCCACAGGGACGCTGACTGCTCACCCCCTTCACCCAGGGCTGGGATGCGGGCAGCAGGAAGGGTGCCAGTGGAGGCCTGGCGGCCTGGGTAATGCAGGAGCAGGCAGGGAAGTTGAGGCCAAGAAAAAAGGAGAGACTTGGAGACCAGGAGGGCCTTCCTCTGGAAGGTCTAGTCACTCCTGGGGGGCGAGGGGCCAGTGCTGCTGAGAGCCAGGCACGACCCTCTGGCTCACCTAGCGCTGTGCAACAGAGGCCTCTCCTAGACTGCAAGTGAATGTGAAACTGGGAAATAAAGTGTCGCGCCCCTCCGAGAGTGGGAGAGCACGTTCTGGAGACTTTCCCCCTAGTTTGTCATTGTTGCATCGATGATGATTATTTTATTATTATTATATTATTATTATTATTATTATTAATTTTATGTCATGTACGTCTGCTTTCCTATTCTCTTTCTGACATTCCAAACCAGGCCCCTTCCTAGTTCTGGGGCTGCCCAAGTCTGGAACCCTTCGTTGGCGTGAAAATTGGTGTCCTGTACGGAGTGACAATAGAAATAAATGTTTGGTTTCTTGTGACCAGCACGGCGTGTTTTTGTTGAAACCTTGATGTAAAGATACAGACAAATGCCACCCAATAGATAACTGAAGCACCCCACTCACAGTGCATGTGGTTAAGGATTTTTTTCCAAAGGGTCCGATGGGAATGGCTATCTCAGAGGACTCCAAATTGTAATAGCTGGCTTGTTTTCCTTTTGGGATGGGTGTGTTTTGTTTGGGCCTTTTAATTTTTTTTCCCTCCAGTCCAAAAATGGATTGAAAGGGCTGGGAGGGCTGACTCCAATCCCTAATGGGGGAAAATGTTTCATTGTAGGACACAAGAGGCTTAAGTGCGGCAAAGCCTTTCATATTGTGATTTATTTGTCATAAGCAAATAAAATGCGGTTAAGCTGTCTCCTTCTAGACAGACGGCTCTTTGCTTATTAAAGTTCGAGAGAGAGGATTCCGCGAGGCTGGCCTCTTTCCTCCTGCCTAAGAAGGTATCGTGTTCCTCTGAGGTGTTTAAGGGTTTAATGAGTCTAATTTTTTGCACAGATGTTTCTGGGTGTTTGCAGGTTTTCAGAGTATTTTTATATTACAAAGGAGCTAGCCGGTGCCATAGCTCAAACTCTGACAAGCAAATAGATAATCAAGAAGACAAATGGCCTCTTTTGTGAAGCCCTGCTCCTGTATTAATTTTCATTTTCTTTCTCATAGAAAGTATCGAAAGTACGACTGGGGACCAAATAGCTTTCTGTCTCTGAGGTCCCAGTCACCCCTAGAATGGAGTGGGGGAAGGGGCTGGGGTGCCGAGGACCCTCAGCAGTATGGTCCTGCTTGGACCGCCTTTGTGCAGCACCCGACCAGAAGAAGTTCTGAGTTCTGGGAGCTTGGGCCGCAGGCTCTGCGGAAGTCCAGGGTGAAAGCCACCCCCCTCCGAAAAGCTCAGGAGAGCATATACAATTAAAAGTCGCTTTTTTGGGGTCCCATCTCTGTTCAGAAAATAAAAAGAGCCACCCCCCTCCCACGTTTTATTGTTATTTCTTTGGTATTGCTCTGGTTTGCAGTTCACAGCTCTGGGAGTTTGAGGCTGGGAGGACCAGGGAAGCGCGGGCCGGTGTCCGGGAGCAGGCTAGGGCAACTAAACCGGCCGTTAAATGCTGCCGGGAGACTCATCAAAAAAATCCCCGGACCTGGAGGATGGGGTGGGGAGCTTTGTTTCGGTAGAATCGCGGTGTGGTGCTTAGCTGCCAGGGGATGAGGCGGCCTGGTAGAGGGGGAAAATAGTTCTTAAAAAGCATATGCCCCCCCAGGAATGTCTCTATAGAACCAAATCAAAGCTGCTCGTTGGAAGGTATGAATAGAATAAAAAAGATTTCTATGGAGCTTAAAGTTCACAGCCATTCTGTGTAGACAAGAGCTAAGAAAAATGTGAGAATTATACAGAAAACCATTAATCACTTCTTTTCTTTAAATACGTATCCTCTCTCCTTTGTTATTATTCAACAGCAAATCTCCGCAGACCGGCTGTTGGGGGAAAAAAGTGTTAGCCGTCTCTCCCGGATCTGCGAGGGGGAAAAAATTTGGAACCATAAAGTTGAAAACTTTTTTCTCTCAGTTTGGAAGATGCCGCCGTTAGCCATGAATGGGATCCACGGGTCCGCAAGAGGAGGCGAGAGGCGCAAAGGTAACAGGCCCCGCCTGGGCTGGCTTTATTTTTGGTGGGTCGGGGGGATCATTTCATAAGCTCTTTTTACAAAGAAGAAACACTTTGTCGCCTCCTTTTTCTTTTTTCAACTGTCTCCTCGGGAGTTTTTATGGTGGACACTTAGTCAGGTTTGCTGCCTTTTATGATGACGGATGCTTGGGTCAGAGAGAGAGGGGCCAACACCTGGAAAGTGTTTGAACTGCTAGGGACTGAGGTGTCAGGGCTTCTGAAAAAACCCAGAGAAGTTTGGCTGTGAGGCAGCCCAGAGGTGCTTTTCCGCTTTTGGAAAATGCAGGCGGCCAGGGGAGTCCCGCTTGCTTGCATATTTGTAAGGTGGGGTACTGAGGAGGCTGGTTTGTTTCATGGCCACTGGGCTACCCTGGGGGGCTTGGGTCCTATATGTCTGTTGACCAGTGGCGAGATGTCACTGCTGCTGCCTCCAGGAAAAGTGGGACGCACCAGCAATGGAGCCGGATATAGGTGGACATCTTTGTTTTTTAAATTTTTGAGCCTGACTTGGGATTTTAGACAAATATTTGCAGCTCTCTGGAGCAGGAAACTGTCCTGATCTCAGGCGAGCTTCTCTGGCACTGGAATCTTTCCCTTTGCCTTCCCCCCTCCCTTCTTCCTGGAGGTTCAGGGTTTGGTTTGGTTTCCTTCTGCTCTCTTAGTTTGGGGGTCTTCCCCACTGGGGGCCCTCCCTCTAGTGGCCAGGGAGCCAGTGGGCTGTGCCGGAGACCTGAATGTGTAGGCCCCTTTTCCTTGGGGCTCACTGAGGATCTGGAGGCAGGAGGCTGGCAGAGAGAGAGTTCATGGAGAGGCCACGTTTTCTAGGCGATTAGCTCAGTATTAGAACCACAAAGTGACCTCGGAAGCCCCTTGACCTCTCAGAGACTGGACATTGTGCTGGCCCCTGCCTTCTGCCTGGGAGGGAAAGTCACCTCGGCAGGGAGGGGTGCTTGGGCTGTTGTGTGTCCCATCTTTTCCAACCCCCCTCCAGCCCCCAACCCCTTCTTTACTATCTCGGAGTTTCTGAGTTATTTTCCGACCACAGTCCATCAGGGAAAAAGAAGAAAAAATACTTCAACTCAGGGTACAGCCAGAGGAGAAGTGTAGCACATTGATCTGTCTCTCTGTACAGAGTTCCTTCCCTAGGCCAGGCTCCATCGCTCCTCTCCCCCATGTTCAGCTCATCCTTCCTTCCTGTTTGGCTTGGAGGGATTTGAAGAAGAAGGACAAAGGGAGACCACATAAGGAGTCCACAGAAAACCAGGGAAACAGAACCCTGAGTCCTAAGGACTGAGAGGACACCTTCCATGTGCACATGGAAGAAGCCTTGATGTCTCTTAAGGTTTCTTATCCAAATCCACAGCCCTGGAAGTTTCTTTGTTTAGGAAGCTAGACCTGTAACCGTCCTTCACACCCTTCAGCAAATCCCCAACCCCGTCCCATCTACTAAGAGACCAAGAGAAACCAGAGAGGGGAGAGAAGGGTCAGTGTTTCATACTGACCACTCTCAGGGGCTAGTCTGCCACATTATCTGAAGTTTCCAGCAACTTTTAATTTGCAGAGATGTGTGGCAGATTTGCTAAAAAGTATATCCTCCGGTCTGTATTCTACTTGATGTGTTTTTAAACCCACACGGGCAGTCATTCTCTTTGGAGGAGGAAGAGACAAAGAGAGACAGACAGACAGACTCCAGCTGAGAAGAGGAAATACTCCTTTCGGATTAAGAGGAGGAGAGACAGAATCTTGCTGGGCTGCGTGTGGACTGTTGGTTTGAATTTTGTCAGTTGTCTCCTGTAACTTGGGGACTCTGTCTCAAGCAAAAATAACTAGTGTTGGCTGATATCATCTCCTTTGTCCCTGGGTGGCATAATAAATGCAAGGACTAGAGGCCTTGGGAAGGAAATGGAGTGACTAGAAAGGCAAACTGGACTGCTCTGCTCGTGGACTGGAAATATTTGGGGTTCAGGGGAGATGTGGCCTTGTTTCTCATAAGGGCAGAAAACCAGCTGTGGAACCTCTGTAGGTCCAAGAGCCAATGATCTAGTCACCTGGGACTTTATAAGGGGCTCTCTGTGATATGAGGATTTGGGGTCCACCAAATGGAAAGAGAAGGAAAACAAAGGAAAGGGAAGTTTGGGGTTCATGAGAGGGTTTCAGCCCCGCAGATGCAGAGGGAGATCGCCCCCCTCTTTCTCCCAGACCCCAACATTGCAGAGCTCAGTGTTACCTGCAGGTTCTCTGGCCTAGGCCTCTCCTCCTACATTTCTGGTGTTCACCCCAAGTCTTCCTAATCTTTGACCTCTCTTCCCTTGAGGTCCCTGAGCCTTCCCTGCTTTCCACCCGCCAGGCAGACTGTAGCTGCCCAGCCCGGCTGGAGCCGGCAGGCAGCCCCAAGCCCCGCGGTGGGTCTCCTTGGGAAGCGGTGGCCGGGAGGGGGGTCTGGTTGGAAAACGGAGTTGGGAAGTTTCCCAGCGTGAGTTGAGCGCTGACGGATTTGTGATCGGCCATAAAACTGGCGCGTTCAGATTCGTAAATCAATCTCGCCTTTCTCACTGTATAAACGTTCGCTTTATCGGCAGCAAGAAAGCGCTCAGCTCGGGCTCAGGCGCTTGTTTATTTGAACACCGACATTCCCAGGATCCGAATGGAGTGTGGGCATTTTAACAGAACCTGCCCAGTGCCTTCATGTCATTTTACTGTTCTTTTTCTTGTCCTTGAAAACAATCTCTCCATTTTAGAGATAGTTGTTTTCCCATGCCTCAGCATACAGCATATTATTCTCGCTCTCCCTTCCCCCACTTTAATTTTTCTTTTTAGACTTTTAAAGGAGTGTTTTTCTTTGGGGGACAATTTTTCGTGGATTTGTGACTGGGACCTTGCAGGGGTTGGGGGCTTTACTCTCTCTGGAGCCGGGCGCCAGGCTCTAGTCTGGAGCAGGCTGAATTCAATACCAGTCTGTGTTTTGTATCTGGACAATCAAAGCCTACCACCCCCTACAGAGTCTGGCCCTGGGGGGGTCTACCCAGTTGGGGTTGGAATTCTGGGGAGGCCGTGCTGACCCAGTGTAGACGGGCAGTGTAGAGGCCCTTGCCAGGTGGCAACTGGGTTCGGAACCTTCTCTCCATTGAATTGCTTTTGATTCAGCACCCCCCACCCCCCCAAATAAATCACTTCCAGCCCCAAGTCTCATTTGTTCTTCCCCTGGGCCACCTACCCCAGTGTCTGTGGCCCTGCAGTCCAGAGAACTGCTGAAGATAAGGCTGGGAATGCGAGCCATAGGGCTCTTTCAGGAATGTCTTCTCTGCTCCCCTCTGCACCCCCATCCACGCCATGACCTAGGACTCCCATCTCAGTTGTGACTGATCTCCTCTTTCTGGGGCCAAGCTGTGCGTGAAGGTTTGGGGCATTTTGGGTTTTGTTTCGTTTCGTTTCTCTGTCTGAGGCAGAGGAGCCTGGTTATGTTTCTCTCTTGGCCTAGAGGATGGATTTCTTTTATCCCTGGGGCTTAACCCTTTCATATGCACCCCCACCCCCATCTTTTTCCCATTGATCAGACTCTATTGTCTGCTGATTGGAAGCTCAGGGTACTAACACCTGGGAAATAGGGACCAGGCTACCAGGCCAACTTCAAAGCCTCTTTTCCCCTTCTCTTTCCCTCCTCTGCCATTGGAATTTCCAGCTGTCTTCACTGGAAGGGGGCACTGAAACAGTGTGTGACAGAGGTAGAGAGAGATTGAATGTTCACTTCTTTTGTGTGGAAATCTTAGTCCAGGTCTTTGTCTCTAGAGCATATTTTATTCACTCGGTAGAATTTGGTTTCCTATAATAGTAGCATCACAGCAGGAAATCCCCCTTATGGGGTTACTCTCAACTCTGGACACTGCAGAGTCATCTTTTCACCTGTCCCTTTCTGCCCCGTCAAAAGGGCCACAAAAAATAAAAAAGAGAATTAAAGCCAGAAACCCCCTGCTTTAGACACGCACAATGTAGACGTAGGAACTGTCCCTTTTGAAGCTGATTCCTCTAGAAATGTTGTTGACTATTTAGGAAGAGGGGAAGTGGGTCCTGCTAAAATAAGTCCCCCAGGAGTGAGGGACAGAATGGAGTTGGGGGGAATTCTTAAAGGATGCAGAGAGAAAAACTGGAAGCTTGGAGAAGGGCTCGGCGCCCACCCCACCCCCAACCCCCAGACGCCCCTGCAGACTATTTCTGCACCTTCATGAACTAAGCAGAAGCAGGAGGAGAAGGGAGAGAGGAGAGGTGGGCTGTGGGTAAGTGTGCGTGGGGTGTTAGGGAGCTGTGGATATAGTAGGCATAGATGTGAATGCGGGAAGAGGAGAACTCACTACTATTCCATTGGTGGGTAGGGGGGGGGACCTGTTTTGCAGGAAAATTTCTCCTCCTGAAGGGGAAGGTCATAGTGGTCCTTTGAGCCTGAAATCGAAAGACCCCCTTCCCCCTCCTGGTCACGTGATTCATTAAATAATTAATGCCGAGGTTGCAGAATAGATATGTATTCGTCAGGAAAATCGCAGGCTCGGTCTCCCTGTTTCTGACGTGCAATTCAACTGTCCTTTGAAAAACAAGCCTGTACCCCGAGAAAAAAAAAGAGAGAGGGGGATAGAGAGAGAGAGAAATAGAGAGAGAGAGTGTGTGAGAGAGAGAGAGAGGGAGGCAGCAATAAAACAGCCCCGCAGCCGGAGCCACACCGCGGGCTGGGGTATTGTAAGTAAAAGGGATTTCTCACTACCTACCGCGTCTTATATGTCCATGTAAATTTATTGTTTGTTATTAATGTTATTGTCGTAAAATGTGACAAATAGCCATCTTCATTTCCTGCCATTTCTCTTCACACGGTGCTCTGTGTTTATACCCATTGAGGCATTGCATAGAGATTTTAGGAATATTCCTCTTCTCTCTCTCTCCCGCTCCCTCTCCTCCAACCTTTTTCTTGATTTATAGCAATATGGGTGTCAGCTTCTCGGGCCAGCATGCCAGCCATTGTGCGCGTGTGTATGTGTGTGCGAGAGCGTCTGCGTGTGTTTGTGAGCGAGTTGTGTTGTTTATGGCCATGTCTTCGATAAATCATTTCTCATGGAAAATGATGTGAAAGCTGGGCTATTTCTGCGGCCGGGAGAGAGTCGCTCTCAGAGGTACTTCCTCCCTCTCTGCTCTGCTCCCAGGAGTTGGTTATTTCAGACGATTTACAGTAATATATCAGCAGTTAATATGAAAGCTCTATAGCTGGAGGTCTTAAATTACAGCATCTGTGATTATCAATTAAGGCGAGATTTGTATAAATTTGGTAAACCAGAAATGCCTCATTGGCATATAAACCCAGTCAAAGACCACGACCTAATATAAAAATTATATTTGCGAGCCTGATAGAGCCAACATTCCTGCAGCTGCAGGCAGAGCCTCATTTTTCAGCGGTTCCCCTCTAGGAGTTCGGTTGCTCTGACTCTGGCCCCGCATAAAGAACCCAGCTCTGCAGGCAGAAGGAGCTTGGTGGGCCAAGAGAGGTGGAGGCAGAGGGAGGAATTACTGGAGTTGAAGGCAAAGATTTTTATGATTTTGAGGGGAACCAAATCAAAGTCCTCTGCATTTGGAGGGGCTGGGGACTCAGTATTTTTAGTTGTAGTTTTAAGTTCGTTTTGATTCTAGCAGTAAAACTGTATGGTCTATAAATATAGTGGGGCTTACAGTATTAAACCTTAACCTATAGGACTGTGTTAGACGGTGTTGAGTGTGGAGGAGGACCGACCCAAGTTGGGGAGACAATGGAGACAGAGGGTGAAGGGCAGGGAGAGAAGCTGTAAGCCTTGGCTCCCCACCTTCCAGGCTAACAAAACAAGGAAATGAATTCACACTCCAGTAGCCTTCCTTCTACCTCCTGAAACAAAGAAAGTTTCCTCAGCAGTGGGGGGATGTGTTTGAGACTAAAGCAGTGAAAACTTTGCTAAGTTTTTCTAGGAAAGAAATGTTCTAGGAATCAGGTAGTTGCAGAAAGTTGGAGAGTTGTTCCAGGACCAGGGGCGTGCTCCTTCTGGTAACCCCATCCTAACAGGGAGCAAATGGGCTGCAGATTGGGGAAGGAGAGCTGGTAACTTTCTCCTTGGGTCTCATGTGGAGGTCTCAGTCTCTCTGCTAGTCAGGAGCAAAGCCAGAAGCGGCTTCTGGGGACATTCTGCATTGTGCCCCAAAGTTGTGATGGATGAGGGGCTGAGGGCAGGAGCCTTTGCCAAGTGTAGTTCTGGCTGCTAACTTCTCCATCTCTGGCTGGAGCCCAGTCAACTGACTTTATAGCCACTATTATCCATGATATTTAACTCTGTCTGCTAGTGTAAACCTTTGAGCAGGAAAATGAGAGTGATGCCCAGGCCCAGGTGTTAATTATTCATGGCATTAGCCATGTGGAGTGGTGTCTTAGGCCCCCCTCCTGGCAGCAAGCAGGATCTGGCTCCCAAACTCTGCTCCAAGTGGGCGCTGGGTCCTGTTCAGCTAGCAGGCAAATTTGTGGGTAGGTGGTGGGTGAAGCATTCACTTTGGGGCTCAGATGGGTATAGGGGGAAGGAGAAGGCTAAACCCCTAGGCTGGGATGGGTGGGAACATTACTTGGCCTAGATAAAAAGGAACTGGGGAGAAACTGTATTCAGAGGCAGCTTTGACAGGACTAGAGATCCTGAGGGGAGGTGGGAAAGGCTGGGAGAGTCAGGAACAGACCTGAGGGAGAAGGGGCTCTAAATCTTTCAGCCTCCTTGAGAAACCTACAGGCTCACTCAGTGTGGGAGGCAAGTGTGTCCTTCTCTCTCACCTGGGAAGTGGTGTGTGTGTGTGTCATGTCCCTGAGAGGATGAGTTGACCCCCAAAGAGTGCTCCAGAATTTAGGTCAGTCTGGAATCCCTGAGAGAGTGGGAGAGGATTTCTTTCTAGGAGAGGAGGGACTAGGAGAAGGAAGAGGGTAAAGTCCTGTTTATTAGCTTCTAAATTCAGTCTGTTTTTGGAGGGTGGGGACAAAAGAGGGAGACTGAAGGATCTGCTCTTTGGGACAGGCCCTAGCTTGTGGGGAGAGCTAGGAATCAGACCCATAGGCCCCTATCCCTCTGCTTCCAACTCCTCCTCCCTCCTCCTTCTCCTTCCCATCTCCACTCCCCTGTTGCCTCAGCCATGACGTGAAGGCCTGATCCCCCCCTTTTCCTTTTCATTCTCTCAGCCCCCTCAGGTCTTTGTCTCTTGGCCCTGGGGATACCCCCTCCCCTTCCTTTCCCCAACTAGCACACAGACTTCCTCAGGAGACAAAAGCAGGGAGACCATCCCTCTTCACCATTATCTTTTAGTTGCCAGCCCCTAGATAAATCTCCCTCTGTGAGGCCTGATACCCTCCATCCAGGCACTTAGGCCTACCCCCAAATCAGCAAGTTTGAGAAGACTTTGTTGTATCTATCTATCTACACACACACACACACATGCACACACACAACACATGTGTCTTTGTGCTATTCAGAGAGTGGGATGGAATGCATTTGATGGAAGGGGCTTCAGGAAAGCTGCTGACTCTGTCTTCTCCCCATACCCTGCTGGCATCCTCTTTCTCTGTACACTCAAAGTGTTAGCCCCATGCCTAAGAACCTGGGCTGCCAATGCTTTCATGACCAGAGAAGTTGGACAGAAAGATGAGGAGAGAGAATGAAGGGAAACAAGGCCCCTTGAGATAAACAGTATCCCTTTCTGAGCTGGGAAGTCAAGGCTGAGCCCAAGGAGAGGATAACAGGGAGAGCAGAGACAAAAGATAGTCCAGAAGGGAGGGAGACTGTCCTGGAAGGAGCTCCACAACTTGGATGGACACACATGCGCGCACACACAGCCTCAAGAGAAAAGAAGGGAAGTGGAAAGGAGACACTCACTTTGCCTCTCTCTGTAGAACAGAATGCTTCCATGACAGAGACAGGATTCCTCCACTTCTAGGAAAGTATCCTGAGGCCAAGAGCTCTACATTGTCCCAAGGAGAGAGGCAACCTAATAAGTGAGCCTAGAAGTGGTTTCTGGAGATACTCCTTAGTCCTTCACAGGCTCAATTCACATTCACTTAAGACACACAGAGGCAGAGTGTGAGAAGACAAAGAGACTGTGAGAGGGACAGAGAAGAGAGATGGTTTGAAAGGGAAGGGAGGGAAGAAGGAAGGAAGGAAGGTTGGGGTGTGTGTGTGTGTGTGTGAGTGTGTGTGAGAGAGAGAGAGAGAGGGAGAGAGGGGGAGAGAGAGAGAGAGAGAGAGAGAGAGAGAGAGAGAGAGAGAGAGAGAGAGAGAGAGAGAGAGAGAGAGAGAACACAGAGACCAACNGGGGGAGAGAGAGAGAGAGAGAGAGAGAGAGAGAGAGAGAGAGAGAGAGAGAGAGAGAGAGAGAGAGAGAGAGAGAACACAGAGTCCAACCCTGAGTGGACAGGCACAGAGGAACAAGGGCTGCAAGTCTGGAAGCTCCTCCAAACTCCATCTTTCCTCACAGGCAGGTGCCTAAAAGCGGAGGCTGTCCCCTAAGTAACTGCCTCTAGAGCAGGCCCAGGGGAGGGCGCGGTCATGTGTGTGGCAGCAGGGTAGGAACTGAAGTGTCAGGAAGTGGCCAAGATGTCTTGCGCACCTCAGTCCCCTCTTCCACCACCAACATCGGTAATTTAATGGTTGGGACTTCCCAAAATAATTCCACCTTGGTGGAAGGGAGGATGCTGGGGTCTCTTTCTCTCACCTGCACCCAGGAACCTTTTCTTGGCCTCTCTTCTTCCTCTGGGGGTTGGTCTCTTTCCCTCTTCAGGGACTGGGAGAAGTTGATCTTCTACCACCGAGGAACTTTCCCTTTCACTTCCAGTCCTTGAACTCCAGCCTTAACTGATGTTATCCTAACTAATCTCCCCCCTCCCCCCCATCTTTCAGGAAAGAGAAGGAAAAGGGGAAAGAAAGTTCCTACCAGCCTAAGCAGCTTTAGAAAACTCGAGGGGAAATGGAAAATGCAAAGCTTTCTCACCACTCCAATCCCTCCTTTCCCCTCCATGCCCCTGCTCTGTTCCCTCCTTGCGAGTCCCCCACCTACCCACCCGCCTGTCCCGTCCTGCCCAGAACTCTCTCTTCCTTCCCCTCCCTTCTCCGCCGGGCCGGACATATGGAACCCATTTCGCTGGTGACATTGAAGAGCCGCCGGTGCGCCCGCCTTCCGCCATGGCGCCCCCGCTCTCCCCGCGCCTCGCCGTGCCCCCTGTCAGTTGCTGCTCCTCTCGCCTGGCAACTTGGCCGGCTCTCAAAGCCCCGACCCCTGCTCAGTGCCGGACGCGCTCGGGCTTCCCGCAGCCCCTCGCGGACCCTCGCGGAGAGGGAGCTCTGGCTTCTCCGGAAAGGGGCGCCAGCCGCGCCCCGAGTGCAGCATCCGCGCGCCTCGCGGCCCCTGCGGCCTCCAAGAACGAACAAAGCCGGGGGCGGGGGCGAGGGCGGGGGCGGGGTGGGGGCGAGAGCTTCCGGGCCTCTCCCCCGGCTCGGCGGGACGCTCCCGGGTTGCTGGGGTCTGAATGACCAGGATGCGACCGGCCGCAGCCACGGAGCCCCAGCTGGGGCCGAGGGACTTGGGCCTGGCACTAGGCTCTCCTGCGCCCCCAGCTCCCGGCCGCCCGCCGCTGCCCACGCCCTAGCGGGAGTCCGCACAGGTAAGTGTGGGGTCTGAGTCCCGGCGCGCAGGGCCTGGCTGGGGCGTGAACAGAGCTGGCTGAGCCGCCGGCCCCCGGGCCTCTCTTCTGGGTGAGGAAAGAGCCTGGATCCGAAGCGTGGAAGACAAAGATGTGCGCAACTTAAGGACGCAGGGTGTGCGTTGAGCAGGGTGGGGGGATCTCGGTTTGCCGGACAGTGTGGAGGAACGTGGGGTGGTGCGTGTGCGTGTGTGGGCAGGAAGGGGCTAGGGAATGGGGGGGTGCTCTCCTGTTCAGGAAGGGTGTTAGAGGCAGTGGAGGGTTTTCCAGGGGAGAGGGGAGCTGTGGGTTTGATTGGGAAACGTGAGGGGCATCTGCTGGGGCAGGAGGTGGCTGGGCCCTGCTCCCACAGACCAGCTGCCACCATGGCTGAGTCTTTTAGCACCTAGCGGGTTATTTGAAGCTGAAATTACAAGGGTTTGCGCTGAGGCCGGGTGTTAAACTGAGAAGGTAGAAGAAGGGATGATTTATGGCTTCAGAGAAGCTGTGTTTACTCCCTGCCTCCTCTGGAAACCAAAAACCAAACAGCTCAGAGGCCAGAGAAGCCCCTCTCCTTGGAGTGGGAGGCAGTGCCAGGTTGATTCTCTGGGATTTATTTTCCCAGATGTGGGGAGATGACAGGATCTGCCCTTTTGAGGGTGTGGGATGCAGTGGGTCTGTCTGTGAGAGGTCTAGTGAGTGTGTGCAAGCATGCTCATGTGTAGGTGTGTTGTGTGTCTATAGGGTGCATGTGTGTTCAGTTTGGGGTTTACTGGGTGCAGTATTACTTGTCAGTGGGCACACAAGGCGGGGGGTGGGGTGGGGGGACTCAGTATCCTCTGAATCTGATAGCTCTGGACACACTTTGTTACCGGTGCCCTCACCAGGCAGCGGGCGCTTGTTCCTGCCCGCACTTGCTTTCTTCCCACAGCCACTTGCAGCAAAGCCCACTTGGACCTGGCCCTGGCTCTTGGCCCCTCTGTGCCATCTCCCATGCTGCCTGATCTTCACTTTGGACCTTTTTTAACTTTGCCATGGGAAACTGAGAAATTATTGAGCATGGCTGGGTAGGGAGGGGAAGGGGAGAGGAGAAAAGGGCCTGGGGTGATGAGGGTATCATTGGTCTGAAGCTGTGGCAAGCAAGCTTGGGTTCCACCATTATTGCCCAGTTTCCTTCAAAATCTCTACATGAGAGGGGTCAAGTGAGCACAAAGGGAACAAAGTGAGAAAGATGCAGGATAATGGGGGTGGAGAGAAAAATATTTTGACCCCCATATAGTTATTTCTGCAGGCCAACTGGTGGCTTTTGCATTTCCATCCAGATGCCTGACTTTGCCTGGAAATTGTTTTGCATTAAATTTTCTCAGCCGCAGAATTATCTTTCCTCGCCTCCAGCCAAACTTGCATTTTCCACCAGACACTTGGGCCCCGCACCAATGAAATCTGAGAGGAAGCGGCTGGGCCCTAAGTGGCCGTAATTTAATTGATTTTATCATAAATCATCAACTTGATGAAGAACCTGAGGTTTCAGTGAAGTAAATTGATATTAATGGGAGTTTCTTGAAATGCAAACTCGCTGCATTGTTGAGGCATCTTTGAGCTGGGGAGGTGGATTACATGTGTTCCAAGAGCAGAGAGCCTGGACCTAGAGCTCAGCACAGCTTTAGGGGGTAGGGAAAGCAAACTTCGAGGGGCAGCTGCAGGCAGGCTGATGGGGAGGGGGGCTGCAAGGCAGAGAATGGAACTTTGTTGGGGAGGGAGCAGAGTCTGACTCTGTGAACCGTACAGTCTTGGGAATGTTGGTCTCCAGTGGGGTGGGGGAGGCAGTTGGGGAGGCTGCAGACGAGTTGGGGGTCGAGTTGGGGGTCGGGTGAGAAGGCCAGGCTGGTACAATGGGTGCATTGACTCCTGGTTAAAAATTGCCAGGTTGAAGCCTTCCTCTTCTAATTATACAAATTAATTATTTACTGCTCAGGTTGCCATGTCCACAAGTAGCACTTTTGATTTGGTGATGAAGGTAGAGAACAACTCCCTCAGCTCTAACCCCAGCACTGCAGGGCAGTGAAACCAGCATGTAGGCATCTGTGGGGGCCAGGAAGAGCAGGAGTGGGGAGTGGAGCTGGTGCACAGTAGCAGAGGTGTTAGCATTTCTAGCCCAAGAGGAAATAGCCTGTGTTTGGTTAGGATGTTGCCCGGTATTGTTGGAACACAGTTTATTACTGCTTATTGTCACTCACTTTGACATCAACACACAGAGCAACACAAACTGTCAGTTTAAAAAGGGACTTGAGAGATAAATTAGTCCAACCCTTCTCTGCCGCACACATGCTCTGGCTTTACAGAAGGGGACACTGAGGCCCAACAGTGTCCTGCTTCACATGGTGAATGAACCCCAGCCTCTCCATTGCCAAGCCTATTGTGAGTTTGACTTTAGACAAATCACTTCCCAGCTCTGGGCCTCAGTTTCCCTGTCTGTAACAAAGGTAGGGTTGGCTAGGATACTACTTGAGTGATTGTCTAGTGCTCTGAAACATCGTCCTGTGTGTCTCAGGGCTCTCTTGGCACCTGGGTATAGAAGTTACTGCATGCTTCTGTGCAGCATACTGAGATTTTGTGTGCGCTCAGAGCAGTGGATTCAGAGTGACTCTAGGAAATCCATTAGAATCTGGACAATTGCTCTTCTTGGACGTGTCCTTTTTTCTTACCAGAGAAGCCCAGGCTGAGCGCATTAGAGCATTAGATATAGGGGTGTGTGTGTATGTGTGTGTGTGTGTGTGTGTGTGTGAGAGAGAGAGAGAGAGAGAGAGAGAGAGAGAAAGAGAGAGAGAGAGAGAGAAGGAGGGAGGGGCTGGGATTGGCATTTGGAGGGTAGCTAAGGAAGGAGGGGCTCAGAGCAAGCCCAAGCCATTTCCCTGCCAGGCACCTGGCTAAGGCTAGACTTACTCTTGTTCAGCTTTCCGCTGGCTTTTGAAGTCCCTCCTACTCGAACCCAGAAAATGAATTGTGATTTTGAAATTTAGGTCATATGACGCAGAGTCTCCCACCCCAGAGTCCCTGCACACCCTCATCACTGCCCTACCTTCGTCCCCTGCAGTCTCTTTGAAAGGTCCCTTCGCCAGCAGCAGCGCCTCAAAGGAAATGGGTTCCCTGGGTGAGGAATATTTATTCTACCATTTATCTCCACCCTCTAGCTACAATCCCTGGCAATCTCCCCTGCACCCCAGTCTCACCGGGACCCCTGGGCCTTTGGGCCCTCTCTCCTGGGAGGGTACCATAGAACTGTATGCGGGAGTGATCTGCCAGGACAGCCAGGACAGGAAGTCCACAAGCTGGATGACCCACTGCTGTATTCTTGCTTTCGTTTTTCATTTTTTCCCCCAACTGCGAGAAGAAGATACAGTTCAAAAGAGGTGGGTGGGTGGACTTCCCAGAAATTGCCCCATTGTGAGAAGGGAGATTTCTTCTAGGATCAGGAATATGAGGAGGCCAACCAAGGAGGGAAGGTTTCCAGACCACAGTAGGAAGTGTGGTCTGGAGTATGTTCTGGAGCAGGAAGTGGGAAGAGATGATGGGAAACAACTTAATCTTTGGGGTTGTGGAAACCAGAGTCTTTGGTCAAATGAAATCTACTTCCTAAAGTCCCAACTGTTTTGAGAGGAAAAGAAAAACAAAAGGGTCTGGGCCCTAACTCTGGCCCTATCCCATTCTGTAGTTTTATATTTGGAGACAAGTCAGAGGCCTTCTGCTGATTGGTCATTAATCCAGTGAGTTATTGTCTGCTAAACAGAGGTCAGTGGGAGAGAGACATCCAATCTGTCAGGAGAGGCCTGCGCCACCACCAAAGGGGGCTGGACCCCTGCTCCTCTCTTGCCTTGTGGGCTTCTCCCTCCCCTCCCAGCATCGCCTGCCCACCACCCTCACTCCAACTCTCCAAGATTCTCTGCTCTCCCTTGCCTTCTCCACTCGGTCCTCCTTCAGCTCATTCTGCCTGGTTAGGGTTACCAGGCCAAGGGTGAGTTTCTAGAGGAGGTGGGACCCGATTCGGAAAGCCTTAACCGCTAACCAGGGGCCGCTTGTGGGACTCCAGACTTGCTCTGAGGCACCGCATTGCCAGTCCCTGGCCAGTGTGTTCAGGGGACCTCCAGGGTGGGTCACCAAGTAGACTTTGCAAAACTCTCCTGGCTGCCCTGTTTTTTCCCCCTGCCACCCTGCCTCTTGTGGGGTAGGGAGGAAAGTACCGCTTCTATATTTCTTCTCCAGCCACAGAGGCTTTCTTCTTCCTTTTCAAGATCCAGGATCTTGGCTTCTGCTGAGCCAGGTTTATAGGGCTGCTGAGGCGCTGAATCTTTTTCCCGCTGCCCCTTTGTTCCCTCTGGCTCAGGCATATCGGAGTTCCAAACACGGTGAGCCCTCCTCGGCAGCAACTCGCATTTTACAACCCCCAGTGCTGAAAATTTATTAATATTTGAGAAAAGATGGGGACTTGGGAGCGTATATAAACTTTACATGATTCTGCTGTGGTCCAAAAGTTGTATAGTGAAGCTGGAAGAGTTTGGGATTTGGGAACCCAGGCAGGACCAGAAAGAAACTTCTCGCTAAAAGCCTCACCCTTAGTTTTTAACTTCCAAACCTAGTCGGCAGGCCAGGCAAATATGGGACTGACTGAGCTGGGCAGATCCTTGGTCACTCCAAGGCTGATATCAGAAATCCGTTTTAAAAGAGTCAGTCACTTTGTTCTTCTTGAGAGGAGAGTTTTCGTTTGCTTTCTGATGGACTTTTTTGGGGGAGGCAGACAAACAGTTCCTCCCTGGGTCTTGAAAGGTAGGCAGCTAGTGATGGCTCAGAGGAGCTTAATGAAGTTCTCCGGTCCCCTGACACTAGGCACAGAGTAAGTGTGTGGGGGGGTGCCCACAGCAAGTGCTCTGGTTCTGCAGCGGACACAATCTGAGAAGAAAGAATGTCCATGAATGGAGACATTTGCTCTAAGTTTTGCCTTTATTGTTAATTTCTGCCTTTATTAGATTACACTGGGATGTCTGTGTCTAAATCTTTCTCCTAGTTTTACTTTTTTCAATTCCACCTTCTCACACACACGTGCGCACACACACAGAGAGAGCCTATACACGTACAGTAAGTTGTCCAAGTTTCCCTTAAATCTAAGAAGAAATTGCCCCCTCTTCTATGATCTGCCCCTAAATAGTGAGTTCACAGTTAGGAATGATAAGCCCTTCTCTCCTCCCCCCCACTTTTAAGTCTTCCCTCAGACCCACCTAGTTTCTGCACCCCAAGTTCCCTGCTCACCCTCCTCACTGCGCTGCCCCTGTCCCTGGAGTTTGAAAGGTCCCTTAGCCTGCAGCAACAGCTCAAAGGAAAGTGGCTCCCTGGGTGAGGAATACTTGTTCTAAACTCTGCCTCCGCCCTCCAGCTCCAATCTGTGGCAACCAGTCAGCCCGACATCACCAAGAAAGGAAGAAAAAGGCAAGGGAAAAACTAAACTTAGGCTCTGATTGCCTCCCAAACATTTCAAATAGATTCTGCTCTCCAGAATTAGTTAAGGAACCCCAACTCTATATCCTACCACATTTGGTGGTGCATAGCCTCTGAATTTTTTCTCCAAGTCCTCCTCTCTTCTTCTACCCCACTGCACTCACCTTACTGTATAGCCAGAGGGAACACAAGGAGTCCCAGAGGCTCTGGGACAGAGTGGAGGAGTCTGCCGGCTGTCTGGGGTGGGCTGGGGGACTTCCACTGGAGCTCAGCACCAGGCTTGATATTCTCACAGCCCAACCTCACAGGGTACAAATGTCTGGGTGCCTTCGGGGCTCTCTTTTTATTCCCTGAGGCACAGCTGTGCAGCCCCATAAGTCACGAGTTGTCTTCTTCTGACTTCACTAGCCTTGGTAGTAATAGCTGCGCAAGCTGCAGGTCTGGTATATGTCTGGACATTTTTATTTGGGGGACTGAGAGAACCAATCCAAAGTGGCTGGTTTCCTTAAGCCTTGGAAGTCTCCCTGGTTGAGAGTCCCTAGCCCAGAAAGTCCAAAGCTACCCAGAGTACCGTGTAGCTCTCTAACCAGAGTCTAGAGAACTCAGGACATCTTGCAGCCTCAAAGTCAGGGAGCCCTATCAGTTCTCTCTCAGAGTCCTGCCTTGTGCCCCAACACCAGACCTGGTCTGTATCTCTTTTCTTGATACTGCTGATAAACAGAAAAGAAGGACTTCTACCCTTCAACCCCCCCCCCACACCCATTCCCTTAGCTACCAGCACTCTTGACAGGCAGCAGAATCATTGAGCATCACAGGGGGAAGCTTTTTGTGGGGTGCCTATTGCTGGAGGGTAGGGAGCAGGTCTCACTTTCAGCAAGGCCCCAGGAAACTGGTTTCTCTGGTCTATGAAGCCCAACTTAGGCCTGGAAGAAGTGAGGGCTGGAGGAGGCTGGTGGGGACCACCCCCTGGAAGGAAGAGCCTGTAAGTGGGAGTGAGAGGGGTAAAGGGAAACTTTGCCAGACAGTCACCCTGTCCTAGTTGGAAGACAATAGTTGGAAACCATCTCTCACCTTTGTTCACCCAGTCCCATCTCCTGGTGCATCCACATAGGAGAAGGCGAAGCCAAGGACTCTAACCAGGAAGTCACAGAGTAGTTGCTGCCTCTGTCTACTCAGAGAACTAAGTTTGCTGAGCTGAACTAAGTTAAGAGAACTAAGTTTGCTGAGCTGCCTTTGTGGAAAAAAAAAAAAAAAAGAGGGCTTTCTATTTTATCCACTAACCCCCGAGTCAGCATCTAGGCAGAGCTGCAAACACTCCAGCTTTTGGAAAGGTCCTGGTGCTCTTTTTGTCTTTTTCCTCCACCGGAATGGCTCTCCCCCACCCCCACCCCAAAATCTGCAGACACCTACATTCTTGGCTCCAGTCTTCCTCCTACAGGCTTCCTTGCCTTCTTCTGCCCTTCTCAAATGCACCCTAAGTTGAGCTCTCCAGTCTTCTTCACTTGTGTCAGGAGACTTAAATCTTGCAGAGCTAAGAGAAACAAACAGGTTTGTTTGCATAATAATAATAGTAGCTATCCTCCATCTCTTGTGCCAGTGCACTTAAAACTAGGCCATTTCGCTAGTTCTTCTCATCTTCTTAGAAGTGCAAATGTCCTCATCACCTCCTAGCCCCTTCTGTCTAGCTAGTGAGAATCTTAACAGAAACTTTCCATGAAGTTCTTATAGCCCCTCTATTGCCAGCGTGTCTGGAGCTCAAGCTAAACACAGGGTCCTCCTTTTGTCACCCTTTCATCAACCTTTCTCCCCCTGCAAGATATTCTGGGTTTTTAAAATAATCACTCACCTCTTGTTGTCTGTTCTCAAAAAAAAAAAAAAAAAAAAGAAAGAAAGAAAAGGAGGGACATATATATGCATATGTATATAAAAGGTCTGGCCCTCCCCTTTAACGGTTGGAAAGTGGACCTGGAGATTTGAAGGAAGAGAAGAGGAATAGAGAGGGTGTGAAGGGGAGAGAGAAGAAACAGACTGGGAGTCTCAGAAGGAGGGAGGCAGACTGAGAGGGCTGAGGGCCAGAGACCAACCAGCAGTCCCAGAGGAGTACAACTACTTAAAAAAAAAAAAAGTGCTCAAGTTCCCACTGTGAATGAAGACGGGGCACCCAGCACCCCCACCCCCTGGCCAGGCCATTGCTTTTGGTTGGGACCTCCCTCCCGAAGCTACTTCTTAATTAGCATAATAGCTTACTAGTGGGGTGTGGGGGAGCTGTGAACTCCACCTCCTTTGCCTTGCCTTCGCTCTTCTCTTCCTCCCCTGACAAAATCCCAATTAAAAAATTTACCTGCTCTTAAACAAAAACAAAAAACAAAACCTCTACCTTCTTTCCCATTCCTTTTTTTTTGGGGGGGTATTAAAAATGCCCCCCTCCCCCAACACTACCATCACCTTCCCTCCTTATCAGGCATCTAAGCTTGCTCAAGGGGGAGAGGTGGGGGTGTGTGTGAGCTTGTGTGTGAGTGAGTGAGTGTGTGTGTGTCTGTGTGGTTTTTTTTCCCTGTGCAAAAGCAGAGGCCATTGTTACGGAGAGTAGGGCGTACCAGTCTTATAGGGCAACCACAGTGTGGCGGCTTGGCCGCGCCGGAGCCCGGAGCTGGATTCTCCGCGAGCTGAGCCGCCCGAGCACCTTTCGGTCTTCTTCTGTTTTTTTCCCGGCTCCCCCACCCCCTCCCTCCGGTGCACCCCCGCTCCTAAGTCGAGTGAATTGAAGCGGACGCCGCGCGGCTCCTCCGGCCGGTTTGCCCCTCGGGCTCCCCAGCCGGGGTGGCTACTGCGGGGGGGGGGGGGGGGGGCGACGCAGCTTTAAACAGTGGTCTTTTTTTCCTTTGCCTTCAAGGAGGGGAGATTTCTCGCCTGCCGCTCGCGCTGGGGCTCGATGTGAATATATATTATGTCTGCCTGTTCTCCCCTCGTCGGTGGCTAAGGTAAGCTGGACTGAAATAGGCTATCAGTTTGTGAATGGCGGAGAGTATGTCTCAATGATTTATGGCCCATATGACTCCAATCTCGGTTCAAGAAGAGTTCACAAGCTTTAAGCTTCCTTCCACGCAGCGTCTCTCTCTCCTCTCTCTCTCTCTCTCTCTCTCTCTCTCTCTCTCTCTCTCTCTCTCTCTCTCTCTCTCTCCCCCCTCTCTCCCTCCCTCCCTCTCTCCCTCCCTCTCTCCCCCTCTCCCTCTCTCTTCCTGCTTCTTTCCTTTCCTTCTCTCTTTTCTTTTCTTTCAGCAGCCAGATCCAAGGCTAAAGATTTCCCCGCTGCTAAGAAGAGTCTAACCTTTTTTTCCTGTCTGTCTCTTGTTCTTTTACTTCTTTTCATTAATTTTTTTTTCTAAGTCCAGGAAGGTGGCCCGTCCCCTCTCCTGGGACTGTCCCAGCTATTGTTGCTCATTCCTGGGGTGTGCCTGGCAAGGTGGGGTTCTTGGGGGTGGCTCACCACCCTTCTCCAGAGAGACCCTGGGTGGGAGCCCGGAGACACCATCTCCCTCCCTCTCTCCCGAGAAGCCATATGGAGCCTGGATTTCTCCAACATGGAGGCAAGGGAAATAGACATGTTTGATTTAGTAGAAGTGCTCCCCACCCCCTCTGCTCCCGGCTCTTCATATCTTGGATCCCCTCCGCACCTTTCCTTCTTTCCACTGTCCCACCAGCCAGGCCTAGGCGGCCTCCAGCCGAGCCCGGCCTGGCGAAGTCCCTGAACGGAGTTGCTAAGGCGCCTTTTAATTCGGTTACCTCCAGTGCCCAAACTTGCTGCCACCCGCAGGCCTCGGCCTGAGCCGGGTGTGCTTGGAACCTGCCGCGGCTGGAACCATTTCGGCATCCGGAACGCTTTCTCTGCCTGGGCCGGCGTAGCTAGCCGGCAGCCGCCGCCGCCGCCGCCGCACGAGCAGCGGCGAGACAGCCCGGCGGCGCAGCCAGGGGCTAACCCCGTCCGCAAACCTTCCGGGCCCTTTCTCGCCGCCGGCAGTCTCCATTCTTTCTATCTCGTCTCTGGCTCCTCGGCTTCTCACATTGGCCTGGATCCTGTGATGGTTTGCGGGTTTATTGTGTGTGTGTGGGGGGGGACAGGAATTTCGGCCCCAGGCGTCTAGTCAAATTATTATTATTGTTGCTGTTGTTATTTTATCATCATCATCACCATCATCATTCCTGCTGTAGCAGTCATTTAGACTAAATAAAGCCAGGGCCTAGTCAGCCACCCCCCTCCGACGTTTTTATTCCATTCTCCTCTCCATCTATTAATAACAAACTCAACTGATGCCTGTTAATTAATTCCCCCTTCAGCTAGGGCTGCTCCGAAGCTAATTTTGGTTAAATCATCAGAGGCTAATGGTAATAATAATAAAGGGACTGGGTCAGCTTGGTCAATTGAACTCCAGTTTGCTTCCCGGGAAGGACCTGCTGCTTTGCAGACCCAAGTGTATTTCCCAGAAACAAATCTTTCCAGAAACCAATCGGAAGTCATGGCTACCCCAGCTCCCTTTTGAGTGTAAATCTGTGCCATTAAGAAGAGGATTTATGTGTGGGAGGGACTTCCTTCACCTGCACTCCTTTTATTTTGTTTTCTTGTTTTTAGTATTTTTTGGAGTTGACCAGCTGAGTTGAATGAGATTTAAGTATTCCAAACTCACGTGTTTGGAGAGAGGTCAGTCTGGAGGTGTTATGAAAAGTGATGATGATGAGTTGGGAAGACAGGGGAGAAATGCAGCCAGAAGTTTCAGAAGAAATATACAAAAATTTTCCAGCAGTTTTATAAGGGCTGCATTAAACCTTTTTTTTTTTTTTTTTGGTGCCTCGGAGAACTTCAGTAAACTGGGGTATCCTCTGTTTCCAATCCAGAGAATAATATTCAGATTGCTCTGTTGACTTTCATTCTTTTTTTTTTTTTTTCCCTATGGAATAGGAAAGTGCTATTTCTTTTTTGGAAAGCACTTTCCCATCTCTTTGTAAAAGAGTCTAGTAGTTATCTAGTTTATTTCTTCTTTTGGAGAAATATCAAAGGATACAGATGGCCAAAGAAAGGGTGGGAAAAAAATAAGTCTGATTTAAAAAAGTGGGGGTGGGGAAGACTTGGACCAAATGGTCACATCACTGACTAGTCAGGTCTGGGAATGGAGCAGGCCAGGGAAATCTGCTCCATTTGGGGGCCCCATGGGGGCCACTGGCTGCGGGTCTCGGATTTAACTGGGCAAAGACTTGGATGGAAGCTAGGTTCCATTGGCTCTGGAGGTTAAAAATCTTCAGGAAGTTTCTAGGTCTGTCTGTTGTTATCTTTGTTAGGTGGGGATCTCTCACAGAAGATTCCCTGTTCAACTTGCTTCTCCTCCCTGTCTCTTTTGGAGATCCTCTGTTTTTAATTCAGGCTTTCTTTTTGGGTGAAAGAGACCTTGAAGGGCATGGAGGGAGGCAAAGACAGGGAGCAGGAGGCCGGCTTAGCTCAGAGGAAGGCCTAGATGATTCAACTTTTATTTTTGATTCTCCTAGACACCCCCTCCCTCTCTTGGGCCACCCTATCCCAGAGTTGGGGTGAAGTTGGGAGAAGGAGGAGGAGAGGGCAGGAGTAGTAACATGCAGGCAGGGGAAAAGCAGTGGTCCTTGCAGTAGTAAGATTCTACACCTAGGCAGTCCCCAAAGGAGTACAGACCTTATTTTTTAAGTGAAAATGAAAACTGGTGGGATTTTCCTTAAAATCATAGCATTGAAATAAGGAAAAAATGCATTTCAGGTCGGAAAGTGGCCTCAGCATCTGCTGTGTAGATGTTGGGGTGGGGGAGAAGAAAACACCCTATTGATGTCAGTTCCCTTTTCAGTTTCTAAGATGGATTCGAGCGGAGCCCCAGTCTTCCTCTTCCCCTTGTGTCTCTTCTTTCACCCCGCAGGTCAGCCGCTTGGAACAGACCCCGGGAGGAGGGGGGCAGGACAGGGAGGGGGGGTCCGGCGTGCCACGTGACCCCCAGGGGTGCCAATGTCTGGTCGTGAGGGTATCAGGCCCTTGCACTCTGACACCCACTGCCCGGGCCTCGCCCAGCGATGCAGAAAGCCACCTACTACGACAACGCCGCGGCTGCGCTCTTCGGAGGCTACTCTTCATACCCCGGCAGCAATGGTTTCGGCTATGATGGTCCCCCCCAACCCCCCTTCCAGGCCGCCACGCACCTGGAGGGCGACTACCAGCGCTCAGCGTGCTCGCTGCAGTCCCTGGGCAACGCCACCCCGCATGCCAAGAGCAAGGAGCTCAACGGCAGCTGCATGAGGCCTGGCCTGGCCCCTGAGCCCCTGCCTGCCCCGCCCGGCTCACCCCCGCCCAGCGCCGCACCTACCAGTACCACTAGCAACAGCAGTAACGGGGGCGGGCCCAGCAAAAGCGGCCCCCCCAAGTGCGGTCCCGGCTCCAACTCCACCCTCACCAAACAGATATTCCCCTGGATGAAAGAGTCGAGGCAAACGTCCAAGCTGAAAAACAGCTCCCCCGGCACAGGTACCAGCTCTCTGCCTTCCTCCTCGTCAGCTTTTGTCCGGGCCAGGAATGTCACTGTTATTCTAGCACCCGGCCCCTAGGCGCCCAGTCGGCG
This sequence comes from Galemys pyrenaicus, assembly GCA_019455555.1. Classification (NCBI taxonomy): domain Eukaryota; kingdom Metazoa; phylum Chordata; class Mammalia; order Eulipotyphla; family Talpidae; genus Galemys; species Galemys pyrenaicus. The sequence continues at coordinate 2,842,475 of JAGFMF010011723.1, read as the reverse complement.
GCCTGGAAACAATATCAGGTAGCCAGGGCAGGGGCGCTTTTCCCGTACCTCACATCACCTGATGACCTCTGACCCCACAACACTTCCCTCCAGCCACCTTCCATCGGAGCTATTGGAGCTCCAGACCGCCAGGCGCTCGGCCTCGGCCCTTCGCGAGGCCGTAGAGTCACAAGGCGCCGCTGGTGGACGCAGCGTCGTCAACGATTGAGTATTATTAAGTATGATTACTTGCGGGTATTAATCACACTCGCTCGGGCGGCCCGGGGTCCCGGCCTCCAGGCACGGCCGCCTCTTTGCGCCACTCTTTACCCTCGCATGTCCAGATCACCCCAAAGGTTCTCCTCAACCCTGCACCCTGCCCACAGAGTGGGCCCGGCTTGGGGCGGTGGGGTCTTCCCAAACCTGGAACTGGGGAGAAGGGAGAAAAGCCAGTGTGAGAAAATCCAGCCCGAAATAAATGGCCATGCGGCTCTGTCTGCGTGACATGATCAAATTTTCATAAGCTGGGGCAGCGAGAGGAGAACAGGTCTCTTAATAAATGCCACTATTATAGAGTGTCCGCTAATACGACGGGCGTGGGGGGGGGTGAGGAGGAGGCGGGGACGGGAAGGGGAGGGCGGCGGGGGCTCCGAGTGCAGGCCTGGATTTATTAAGAAATGATGCATTCAATTTCGGCGTGTTCAGTAATTATCTTTTATTTCATTTTCCCCCTTTCCCACCCCTCCCCCTCGGACCCAGCGGAGGGCTGCGGCGGCGGCGGCGGCGGCGGCGGCGGCGGCGGCGGCGGCGGCGGCGGCGGCGGCGGCAGCGGCGGCGGCGGCGGCGGCGGCGGCGGGGACAAGAGCCCCCCGGGGTCGGCGGCGTCCAAGCGGGCGCGGACGGCGTACACGAGCGCGCAGCTGGTGGAGCTGGAGAAGGAGTTCCACTTCAACCGCTACCTGTGCCGGCCGCGCCGCGTGGAGATGGCCAACCTGCTGAACCTCAGCGAGCGGCAGATCAAGATCTGGTTCCAGAACCGGCGCATGAAGTACAAGAAGGACCAGAAGGCCAAGGGGCTGGCCTCGTCGTCGGGGGGCCCCTCCCCCGCCGGCAGCCCCCCGCAGCCCATGCAGTCCACCGCCAGCTTCATGAACGCCTTACACTCCATGACCCCCAGCTACGAGAGCCCGTCCCCGCCCGCCTTCGGCAAAGCCCACCAGAATGCCTACGCGCTGCCCTCCAACTACCAGCCACCTCTCAAAGGCTGCAGCGCCCCGCAGAAGTACCCCCCGACCCCGGCGCCCGATTACGAGCCTCACGTCCTCCAAGCCAACGGGGGCGCCTACGGGACGCCCGCCATGCAGGGCAGCCCGGTGTACGTGGGCGGGGGCGGCTACGCGGATCCGCTGCCGCCCCCTGCCGGCCCCTCCCTCTACGGCCTCAACCATCTTTCCCACCACCCCTCGGGGAACCTGGACTACAACGGGGCGCCCCCTATGGCCCCCAGCCAGCACCACGGACCCTGCGACCCCCACCCCACCTACACAGACCTCTCCTCTCACCATGCGCCTCCTCCTCAGGGTAGAATCCAAGAAGCGCCCAAATTAACACACCTGTGATGGAGAGGGAGGGTGGAGGGGCGAGGTCTTGGGGTGGGGAGAGCCAAGTGGGGCAGGAGCTCTGGAGCTCTGGGAGGTAGACTGGCGGTCTGGAAAGAGGGGGCTGGAGGCCGTGGTCAGGCTTCCCGGGAAGAACCGGTGTAGAACTCCCTCCCCTCCCCCTGGCCTGAGAGGTTACTTTCTTAAGTGTCCCAGCCCTCCTTCCATCTGCTTGCCAACCCATCGCATAGGAATCCACAGCAGATTGGAGGTGACCCCATCAACCCTAGGCCTCCAGCAACACCCAGTTGGAATTCCACACTCGGGAGTGAGGTAGAGGAGGAAGACATAGGGAAACCAGGCAGAGAAGCACATTTTTAAAAAACAGACTAGATGGCTAGGCCATCACTCACCAACCGACTTACCTTCCATTCCTGTGGGTAATTCCCCCAAATCTTGTTTTTGCCCCCCCCTCTCAATTTTCCTTAAAAAAAAAAAAAGAAAACATTACAAAATCAAGGGCACAAAGCACCCTCCCCTCCCACTTCCCTGAAGCCTCAAATTTGCTCCCATCCATTTGAGGTCTATTGGGCACTCCCTCCATTTCTAACCCCGCATTTTTCTGCTCTAGGACGATAATAAGTCTACCCCCATCCATTACAGTTTTCAGAGGGCTCAGGGATGGTGAGAGATCCTGAAAGTCAGAGCTGTCTATATTATAAATATATATATTTTTCTTTTATGGAAAAGCTGGGAGGTGAGGGCAGGCGGGTCCTCAGGACTGAAGGTCTGCCCACTTGCTGATGCCCACCTCAGCTCCAGGTCCATCCCCCTCTCTCCACAGAAAACAATGGGCGATGCGAGGTTCTACACTTTTCTTTTCTTTTGCTCTCTTAACTTCACGTGAAAACAGGGTATATTTTAACAAACTGTCTGTCCCAGGCAGGGGCTGCAGCGGGTCTAGGGCCTGGCTCAGCCCTCTGACAGGACGCTTTTGTTGCACTTAGAGTTTACATTTTAATGGATATAAAAACAACTGTGAGAGGTGCCTGGGCCTGTAGGAGCCCCGCATCGCTCAAAAAGCGTGTGTTCTAGTGAACATTTTCATATATATTTATTGGTTATAGCCTGTTAAAATATTTTCTTTTTGTATTATTTATCCCCCTACATTATGTATTTATATGAGGGAAAAAAGGAAAAAAATGTACTTTTTTTTTTTAGTATTTACTTGTCATTAAGGGACGTTGTGTTTCCTGTCATGTAAAACCAGCTATTTTAGTTATTATTGTACTCTAGAAAAGAGCTGTAGATTTATGTTAAACTCGTACTTAATGAGCGATTGTAATTAGTTCTAAAAGGCATGAACTCAGCTCCTAATTGTTGCTGTATAGTCCTGAATTTGTAGAATTAGAGTTAATTCCCTCTTGGAACTTTCTTTGTTCTTCAGTAGTTACTTTTTTCCTTACTTAAAAGGGTTGTCTGTCAAACAATTCTTGAATAAACTTTCTGTTATCAATTTTATCTTGTCCTGGTGGTCCAATTTAGATAGCAGAGGGAGGCTGCTGACTGCTAAATTTGGGGGAGGGGGGAGGGAGAGAGGGCTTTGAAGACCCCATCCTGGCTCCACCCTCCCACTTGCTGTAGCTCAGGTTTGTATAGTTTTTCTCACTCAAGTGTGCCTGCCTCATTATGCCAACTTTAGCTAAATTTTAAGTAACAAGTTGGAGAAAGAGGGAAGATATTTGGTTACTGTCTCTAGGTCTTTCTGTTTGGCTTCTTTGCCAGTTTAGTTTTTCTCATTCACGGACCTTTTGTCATCTGGCTCCCTTTGGCCACAACCTCCCCCTCCCCCTCCCCCCCCCAAACAATAACCAAAATATCTCGCCGATTACAGCTTCTTCCACGCAACCTAAACTTCACAGTTCTCTTCCGGAGCTACAAAGAAGTCGTCACGTGACCCGAAGCCCAACCACCATTGGGTCTAAAATGAAAACAAAGGAAAATGATTAATCTAAAAGAAAAAAAATTGGAGGCCTAGACTTCTCAGGTCAACCTTAAAACTGAAGTGAAATTAAATCACTAAATAAAACCGGGGGTGGAGAGAGAGGAGGTGCATTTGATTTCCCCTGCCAGGGAAAGGGGAGAGGAGGAGGGCGGGAGAAGCTCTTGGATCCAAGCGTAAATAAAATGGTCCCCAGGCTCATGTGCGGCTCTGTTTCCGCGATCCTTGGGAAAACTTCATTTCTTGGTCGTGGTTCCATAAAAGTTTTATCACATTGGAGCGAGGATAGAGAGGGTCTGTCAAAGATGAAATGTCACCGCCGCTTCTCTGGAGCCGATAAGAGCGAGGAGACAGGGCGGCTGAAATATGGAGCTAATTCGTTGAAAGAGAAGCGATGGCTGCTTGCTGAAGAGTTGCATAATTCTAATTGTAAGCGATGCTCCCGCATTGCTTAATTAGGAGCATATATTTGGTGGTAGGAAAGGGGGGGGGGAGGTTGGTGAGAATTGTTCCAGGCCCTCAGCCTTAAAGGGGGACTGATTTTCATTTTTATGTTGCATTCTGGCAGTCAAGGTTAGTAATTACAGTCTTTATGCAACGATAAATAACAATAAAAAAGCAACCTGAATTCTACACCCTCCCTCCCACCCCAACCGCCAAGTAGGATTTTAACTGGACTGGGCTCATCCAAGCAGCAAGCAATTTAGCATTGGGTCAGGCTATAATTTAAAGGCATAAGAGCGTGCAAAGTTTGATTGGGATCAAATAACGCTCAAGGGTTTTTCTTTCTTTCTTTCTCTTCCTCTTCCCTGGATAACGTTTTCTGAATGATGTAAGTAGACGAAGCGCCATGTTTGGCTCTGGGGGTAGAGTGGATTGATTATCTAGCCAGAGAGAGGCAGGCCAAGAGAGAGAATTTAGCGAGTTTGAAAAACAGCGCCTTGGCTTGAAGCTGGAATTGCAAACAAGAAAAAATAAGGACTGTCTTGGCTTGGTGTTCCCTACCCTTCTCTCTTGGAGATCTCAGGCTCTAGCTAAGCAGCCAAAGTCGTGGGGAAAATATCTGTGCTGTAAGATTCACAGAACAAGGGGGGGGGGAGTGGAGTCTCTAGGAAGGAGGGCTCTCTTGGCCTCTTTTAACACCCAAGTTTTCTGCTGTTCTCTAATCTGGCCGTAAAATCTGTCAGCAGGGTTAGAGGGAGCCGTATTTCCTGCAGGGATCATCTCAGCGTAGTTGCCGGGAGCAGCGCCCCACCTTGCAGCGAGCTGGACGGGCTTTGAAACACTGTCCAGGGCTTCTCCCAGGGTGGCCAAAGGGAGAATTCTTTCTCAGGCCTCAGGCACAACTTCCAGACAACTACTATTCTGAGTCTTCTGAGTTCACTCTCCAACCCCAACGGACAAAATTACTTTCTTTGGACTGAAACTGGACACAACCTTCTCCGGTCAGTTTGCACACCCCAGAGCTGTTCTCTCGGTTCCGAGGCCTCCAGAGCTTGCCACCCCCCTGTCGTTGCAGCCCCCACCTCCAATTCCCTTTTCTGCAGCCTGGCTTTCTCCACCCCAGTCCTTCTCAGACTTCTGGGTCCTTTTTAAATACTCACCACCACCCACGCGGATGAATACTCACCACCACCCACGCAGCTGTTACATTGACAGAAAGTTTCTAGTTCCAGCTCCCGGCTGAGTTGCCATTTTTCTGCTAACCAGCCTTCTCCAGTGCTGGGCGACTGAGAACCAGAAGGGGGAGGGGAGGCCAGAGCCGTGGGAGTTCTCCAGACAAACTTTCCATCCAACTTAGCGCCCTTCCTTCTGTCCCCATTTCCCATCTGTTTCCCGCTCTCCCAGAATCACCTTTCTCTTTTGCTGACACCCCCCCACCCCCAGGCCTTTTAAAGGGATGTGGAATTTCGGCTGTTCCCTCTGCTTTCCCAGAGAGCCAAATTCTTTGATGCCATCGGAGGGAGCTGTCAGGGGGCTAAGATTGATCGCCTCATCTCCTCTAGGTCCCTCTGACCCACTTATTTAAAAATCTTCCCCCAGATCGACTTTTCATTTTCTGCTTTGAGATCTAGTTTCCCACCAATTGCTTGGGACCCTGAGTCTTGTGCCCCCTCCCCCCAGTAAATAACAACACTCCCTAAAATTCCCACTATCCACATAACCCCCAAATAAAAAAAAATAACAAACCAAAAAAAAAAAAAACCCCACATTTTGCCCAAGGGGCTAAATATGGAATATTATCTAAGTGGTCATTATTCCTCCCACTTCCCCACTTCCGTGTTCAGGGAATTCTTTTTTGCCAAGTTTTTGTTTGTTTGTTTTTATTTTTTAATAGCACAATGGCACAAATGGGAAAGGAGCTCTTTGTCCTGGGCGGAAAAAGCCCCTTCCACACTAGTCTGATCTTTGAGAGTGCTCTAATACTGTGGTTATCTTGGTTCTGGTTCAGGTCTCTGTATACAGATGTAGATGCAGGCTTGGAGCTTGAGTGAATGCATATGCATCTCAGACCCTGCCTGTTGGGAGGTGCCCTGGAGGAGGTGTAGATGCCTCCAGGTGAGGAAGGCAGGTGGACTTAGGGCAAAGGCAGTGCTGCAAACACAAGGCAGAGAAGGGAACAGACACAAGCAGTTACAAAGGCCAGAGGCCCCAAAAGTCCTCCTCACCATCTAGCTGACAAGCCTGTGACAGCTTGGGAATACTTGCCATTTCCCAAGATTTATCTGTTGCTTTTGGGGAACAGGATGGAGTTAGTGATGCTGATGATTGTAAATCTCTTCTCTTCCTTACTGCACCTTAACATGAACATTTCCCCCAAAGTGGAAACCTTTTTCCACCTCCTCTTCCTCCCACATTGAGATTCATGGTCAGCTTTTTTTCTTTCTTGGAGAGGTACAGAGGAAAAGCATGCTTCTGGCCAAAGAAGACATTAATTTACTTTATCAAAAATATTTGGAAAGGAGGAAGATTTCCCTCTTCCTCAGCCTCTCCTGTTTCCTAGGTTTCCAGCATCCCCCATTCCTGTGAAGAGGATGAAGGAAAGGCTCCTCTAGCTTTTTATGTAGAAAGGGAAGCATTGGGGACGGGGAGTGTGGATCTGGGGGGCTCACGGTGTCCAGGTCATGATCCTCTAGAGTTTTTGAATCAATTAAAGCAAATAATGCTTTCTGTTTTCTAGCAGGCCCAGACGAGTGATTGGCCGAGGTAGGTCCCGTGACCACGAATTCCCTGCAATTTCGCAGGAGTCCTGGGTTTAACAGAGAGAGTCCCCATACGCTTGTATTTATCAGCAATATACAATTATAAAGGCCCAAAATTTAAAAAAAAAAAGAGAGAGAGAGAAAGGGAAATTTCCCCCTCCCAAAATCGCTCCATCACATAAACCTGGGGGGGGCAGGAGGGGGGGTCCCTTCCGATCCTCCCTCCTGACGCCCCCCCCAGCAGGCCCCCTCCCCCACCATTGAAAGCCATGAATTTTGAATTTGAGAGGGAGATTGGGTTTATAAACAGCCAGCCATCGCTTGCCGAGTGTCTGACTTCCTTTCCCGCTGTCTTGGAGACATTTCAAACTTCATCAATCAAGGAGTCGACATTAATTCCTCCTCCTCCTCCTTTCGAGCAAACCTTCCCCAGCCTCCAGCCCGACGCCTCCACCCTTCAGAGACCCGGGAGCCAAAAGCTAGCCGAAGATGGGCCCGCTTTGCCGCAGCCGTCGCTCCCTGCCGCCTCCCTGGCCCCCGAGTTCCCCTGGATGAAAGAGAAGAAATCCGCCAAGAAACCCAGCCAATCTGCCACATCTCCTCCAGCCGCCTCCACCGACCCGGCCTCCGGGGTCGGATCGCCTGCAGGTCGGTAAGCTGGTAGGGGTGGGTGAGGAGGCAGCTGGAAGACATGGGGAGAAAGAGCAATGGGGGAGGTAGATAGACTAGCCTGTTGGGGTTCCTTGCCTGCCTTGATTCCAGCGGAGAGGAAACAGAATACCTGCTGGGGTTCAGGCCTGGCTGTTGTCAACATCCCCCCCCAACCCCCTCCCAGCAGATTTTGGAAGCTGGTTGGGGAAAAGTCATTTTTAATGCTAGAAGAAAAGGGTTCGATCGCTGTATTCACCTTTTTCCGTGTGAAGGAATGAATGTGTCGTTGCAGAGTTTGTTAAATCTGAGGGCAGGAAAAGATTCACTCCCATCTCCCCCAGCTCTCAGACAAGAGGGGCAATTTGAGAGCTGGGGGGAAAGGGGAAGAAGAGCAACGGTTTACATGAGCCTTCTCCCTGGTTTCCGGGAAATTGCCGAATTGAGGGGTCCACTCGGAAGACTTGGGAAGGGGCTCTTAGGGTCTGCGGGTGAAAGGCTTTGAGCCGCTCCCCCCCACCCCCCGCCCCCGCACGACCGGTGGACGGCTCCCTGAATGCTCCCTCTGACCCCGCGGGCTCTGGCCGCCAATGAAGAACCGAAAGAACCGAAAAGCAGCGCGCGCGTCTTTTGGTAGGGGTGGCGGGTACTCCTGATAACGCGTTTGGCGGATGGGGCAGTAGTCTTTATTTCAACCGGGCTGAGGACGCGGCCCTCTCTGACCTCCAGTCTGCTTTCCCCGCAGATGGCCCGGGGCTGGCGGAGGCTGCCGGCGGCGGGGCGCGCAGGCTGCGCACGGCTTACACCAACACGCAGCTGCTGGAGCTGGAGAAGGAATTCCACTTTAACAAGTATCTGTGCCGGCCGCGTCGCGTGGAGATCGCGGCCTTGCTGGACCTCACCGAGAGGCAGGTCAAAGTCTGGTTCCAGAACCGGCGCATGAAGCACAAGCGACAGACGCAGCACCGAGAGCCGCCCGACGGGGAACCAGCCTGCCCAGGCGCCTTGGAGGACGCCGCCGAGGACCCGGCGACCAGCCCCGGCCGCCCCTGCGCCTCGCGCGCGGCGCGGGAAACCGGCTCTCACCCGCCCGAGGGCGCGCGGGGGCCTGCGGGCGCCCCCGGCCCCCGGCCTCTGGCTGCTCGCTTGGAGGGCGCGAGTGCGCCGAGTCCCGGCGGCAACCTGCGCGGGGCGGGCGGGCTGGAGCCGGAGCCCTTGCTGGAAGACGCCTTCCCAGAGCGGCAGGACTCGCCTTTCCTGCCCGACCTCAACTTCTTCGCGGCCGACTCTTGTCTCCAGATGACGGGGGGCCTCTCCCCCAGCCTTCAGGGCTCCCTTGACAGCCCGGTGCCCTTTTCCGAGGAGGAGCTGGACTTCTTCACCAGCACCCTCTGTGCCATCGACCTGCAGTTCCCCTAACCCGCTTCCTCCCGCTGGCCCTTCCACCCCCGCTCCCCTGGATTGTCTGCTGGAAAAACCGAGGACACCCCCGTCTCCCCGTCTTATAGACTTATTTATGTGTTTTGCTAAATTCAGGTATTATTGAAGTAGCGTTTTATCCACTTCCTTTCTCCTCTCTCTAAAATGTTGGGCATTCGGGCATCTTTTTTAAATTACACCGAAAAATTCCGTTTGGTAGACTCCTTCGAACGAAATCTCAGGAATTAATTAAAATTTAGAGGGGGGCTTTCTTAAAAAGAACTAGAGGAACATATTTTCCTCGTTTTTTAAGTTTTAGACTGTAGATTATTTATTAAAATTCTTTAATAGGAAAAGGGAAAAGTATTTATTGTACATTATTTTCATAGATTAATAAATGTCTTTATAATATGAAAACGAGTGTTTGTGTCGGGACTCAGCCCCTTTCTCCGCAATCCCTAGTCGGGTCCCCACTCCTTCTGGAGCGGCTGGAGACTTGCGGGTTCCCGCAGCCTGGGGCGGCAAAGTCCCCTGAATCGGGAAGTCCGGATGGAACAAAAGTGGCCGCTTCTCCGCCGGCAGCTCAGGAAAAGTGGGGTGGGTGGGGTCGGGGAGCGTGCTGGAAGCTCCAGCTCCTTGGCATCCCTCCGCAGACGGCCTCGGCCGGCGCGGGCCTCTATTGAAAAAAAAAAAATAGCTGCGTGGTTGCGGGGAGCGGGCGTGCGGCCCACAGAAGAAGGTGCAAGGAAAGGGGGCTGCAGGGACTGGTTTCCGAGGTTCAGCTGAGTTGAGGGGCTCCTAGAGTCTCCCAGGCTTTTTGCTTCAGTGCCCCAACTTGGGTGGAGCGGCCTTTTACCGAATGCAGAAAACCTGGGACCTGGGGGCAGAGACCAAGCGCCGGGCCAAGGAGCAGACCGAGGCCGAGGGTTTTCTTGGGGAGCAGACACTGTGCGCGGGTGGCCGAGAACCAGGCGGCCGAAACGCGCGGCTCTGTCCGACACCGAGGCTCCTCGGTCCCCGCAGTCACCCCAGGGCCCCGGCGGTGGGGAGCGCGTCCAAGGAGCGGCGGGGCGACCAGGCCAGCCAGGCGCGGGCAGCGCCGCGCTGGGCCTTCGGGGTGGAAAGGATGAGCGAGGAGTGCGGGAGACCAACAAGGAAGCTAGGAAGATGCTCAAAATGGCGCTGGGGCCGGATGGCCGGGAGGACGTGGGAAGAGACTGCGGCCGCCATGACAGCCGCCTCGGGACGCGCGGGATCCAGCTCAGGAGGTGCGTCCCTGCACCCACCTCTCCTTTCCGAGTCTCCCAGACGCCAGTGAGGAAAGAGAGCCGGGGATTCTCCTTTCAGTTTTTGTTTTATTTTTAACATCAGCTCTAGGGATGCTGAGGAGTAAAGGTGGACGGGATCCCGCGTGGGTGGGGAGGGAGGGGCGAGCTGCGGGTCTCTAGGCCTGGTCTGCCCAGCCGAGTCTGAGCCTCTGCGCTGGCATTTGAAGCCTGGCCAGAGCTTTCTCGAAGTCCAGACCTACCTGTCTTGGCCAACAATTTCATTTGCTACTTCAACACTATCTCCTATCCCCCACCGCACCCTGCCAACGGGCTACTTGCAAACCCGTAAGCAGGGGAGCCGGCATCGATCTCCCCCATCTGCCTCCTGGTTTGTTCCCGGGAACGTGGAGATTTAAAGGGCCCTGGAAAGCCATCCATCCTCCTTAGGTTTATTTAATATTTCTCCGACTTAGAAACAGACACCGCGGGGCTACCTCCCTAGCAGATGCTGCTTTTCTCTAAAAGCAGTTTGTTTCCTGGGCCTCACAGACTTTCCCCGGGGCCAGCAGGATGGGGTCTTGGCGCACCATGCACGGAGAGTGACAACTGTCAGAATAACCCAGAAAACAACAGAGGTGGTGACATAGGACTACACAGACTTTGATTTTTTTTTTTAAGCTTGTCCCCTCAGTGCAGGAAGTACACACATTTTATTCAGCTGGAATTTAATCCCTTAAACTGTCTTAATATAGAATTTAACTCCTGCATTAAATAATCTTATGTCATGTTAGATTGCACTTATTTCTTTCATAAATAAATTAATATAGAACAATTAGATGTGTTATTATAATATCATGTATCTTATTCGTTTATTTTCCCTCATAAATATATAGGTATAAAATAAATTCAATATATTAAAGTAATAATACACAGCTTATTGGCTCATGTGTTTATTTTCTCCATAAATAAGCAAGTATACAATATATTAAAACCACACTATACATCTCATTGGGTTGTGCGTTTATTTCTCCATAAAATATGCCCATAGGCAGTGTTTAACATTTTAAAAATCACAGCACATAACCATCTCTACACTAACAAAATGAAACAGACATTTCAGCTGGGGCTTTGATTTCTGTGGACAGTCAAACTAGATAATTTGGTCTAATTAAAAATGTTCTTTCAGCTATAGCAGGTTGTTACAAAGATCAAGAATACCAGAAGGATCTTGCTAATTGCCCACCTTCCAGCTCTCTTTGGTCAGAAGGAGAGCACTCTTCATCAATGACAAAAATGCAGGATCTGCTCTGCTGGAGAGAATTCACATCCTGGAATGCCTGTGAGGCTTCAGTTCTCAGAGATGGTTCCATGGACCCACAGCATCATCACTACCGGTGAGCTAATTAGAAATGCAGAATCCTAGGCCCACTCCACCACTACCACGTCCTCTACTGAATCAAAATCTCAATTTAGGATGGTGCTACCTTGCTTCCTAACCCTTCCATGTTTAAAAATTTGGACCACATTATCTGGTCATTGAATTCCAATTCTCCCCAACCCAAACTGATGGCCCTATGGACAGGGAACCTTATCTCCTACCTGAGGCAGCATCAGTCTTGAGTCCTCTTTACCAAAGTGAGTGGGAAACTAGGAGTTTCCAGTTAAAGGCTCAATCTATATATCTAGATGTAGTTACTTGTACATCCTGGGGATAAGAAGCTCCCAGTGCAGAGAATTAGGAGTCTCAACATTTCATTTCCCTTGATTGATTATTAGAGAGAAGTGGGAACTCTTTTTACAGGCAACATATAATGTTTCTTTCTCCTTTCCCACATTCACAGAACTCATCATCTCTGATGCCACCATTGTAGAACAAAGAAGCAATGTATTTCCAAAAGGAAACGACCCATGTTCAGTCTCCTATCCAATTTCAAATTAAAAGGAATGCCTGACAATTTGGGGTTCATAAAGGACTGGGATGCAGGGTGCCTATATTTCAAATTAGCTCCTTTTCCTTGTTTTATTCATAGAGGGGGTCATCTTCTTTAGCCTGAGTTTTCCCAGGTACCTATAGAGAAGTCAAAAAAGGAGGGGAACCTAAGACATCCAGTGATGACAGGTTAGAGGCTGGGCCAGACTGCTACACTATTTTATCCTATCCTGTTTGGGGCTGGGCTTCCCTTGAGTCAGGACCAACTGTGAGTAGCATAGGCTGGTTATAAATCAGCTCTGGTTGGAATTGGAGGTTCCAGAGTAGTGCAGAAAGCTACTGGTCAATCTGCCCTGCTCTTGGTGAGTCATTCTTTTAAGAAGAATGGTTCATTAATATTATGGTGAAAGCAAAGTACCATTAGATTGAAGAATTATTTGCAATCATGATAACCCCTAGTCATTAAAAAAAAATTATCTTATGCCTGGACAAGTCCCTTCCCCTTTCTGGACCTCAGTTTCTCCATGTGTAAGATAAATGGAAAAACTAAACATCTCTAAAATCCTCTACCAATATATAAAAAAGTATAATCATTAATCCTCACAAACAATGTATCAAATATTTATGATGATTGGTGCCATGTGCTTTGATATGGAGGTGGTGACTGAGTGCTTTATAAAGGACCTCTCACATAGCCAGCTGGTAGGGTCATTTTAACATTTTTTTCATTTTAACAAGTTTTAAGTTGTATTTTTACACCAACAATCATGTATCCAATCATTGTTTAAATGAGCGAGAAATCTTTTCACCAAACATGTAATCAGGTGCAATACTGTGTGTCAGGTGCCATGTACTCAATACACATGAATTTTTTTAAAGATTTATTTATTTATGCATATAAGAGCTGGGGTATAGACCAGAGGGATGTGGGAGAGGGGGTGAGGGGGTTCACCAGAGACAGAGTGGGGAGCAGAATAGGCAGATCTACTGAAATAAACTGTTAAGGGGAGCAGGGTAAGATAGGAGAGGTCTGTGGGCGTCATGTGGATCAGCTCCCTGGACAGGACAGGATGGAACTCAGTTGCTGTGGATAGCTTCATAGTGCTGAGCCTCAACCCCTTATGCTACCAGGAAGGCCCCAACTAGGTGTACTAGACTTAAAAGTCACCTTTAGTTGGGGTTTATCTGTTTGCTAGGTTATCGGTGCAGAGTTATAATTCTAGTTCTCCCTAAACAGTTCTGATAAATCCGCTGCTCACCTTTCCCCTAAATTTCTGATAAGTATTCCAATGATCCCATTATCCAGAAATGTGTAGTCAAATGCATGACCTCAGTCTGCAGAAAGTGACCTTCTAGGGTACCACATCATCCCCTCCACCTGGACTCCCCAGCCTAGTTCTTCATTCCCGCTCTCCCCCTACCCCTACCCCAACTGGTCTCCACACTCAAGCAGATACCTAAAAGAGAACTAACAAGCTGCTTTTCCTCCCAGAGAGTCAACAGTCAAAAAGTCTCTTAAAACCTCCTGTAACTCCCAACTACCATCGAAAAATCACAGTTCGGACAGTCATTCAGATGTAATTCAAGTTCACCCATGTTTGTTAGGGTTTCCAAACTATCATAAACCCAATTAACTAGGAACTTACTGCAATTCTTCATGTCACTAATATATCCTTTTAGAACAATCCCAACTCTGACTTGTCTTTCACGCCAGATGTAAGTTTACATCCTGTTGATCTTTGATCTTCTAAGACCATATATGTCATGTTCAATCCTAATTCCAGTAAGGACAGTTTCTAAGCTAAAGTCCCTCAAGGAGGGAGAGACAATATCCTCCCTAGAAAAATTCCTCCAAATATTTGGAAGAGCAGGAAGTTCCTGTAAATGTCTAATCTCAAACCTTTCTGCTGCAATTTTAATCATTTGGATTCTTCATAGATGTATAATGTTAGGCTTTAGTTTTCAACAAGCCCTTCAGCTAAGAAGAAAATCTTTTGCCTAGGGGCCTCCCTGGTGGCCCAGAGGGTTGGGCAGTGCACTATGAGGCAAACCGCAACCACTGCAGCACCAGTTCGATCCCTGCTGCCGACCTCTCCTGTCTTGCCCGCTGCTCCCCTCAGCAGTGTGTTTCAGTCCATCTGCCTGTTCTGCTCCCCACTCTCTCTGGTGAATCCTCTCACCTCTTGAGACTCTGGTCTGTACTCCAGCTCTTGTATGCATAAATAAATAAATCTTTAAAAAAAAAAGAAAATCTTTTGCCTAACCAGAATCAACCTTAGTTTTCAATAATGAAATTTGCATATAACAAAATACACATTGTATAATATATGACTATAGGTTACATGAAAATAAAGCACATATGCTATTCTCCTATCACATATTTCCATATTTTAATATGCTGGTTATATTTAAAAAACAGATGACTGACATTTTATTTCAGAATGTACATGTAATGTTAATATCATTTATAGAGTTCGCCATAGTTTATGTTTTCTTATTTGCTTTAACTCTACCAGCAATGTAGTGAAGTAAGTAGTGTTAAATCCATTCTTCTTCTCTGAAACTGAGACTCAGTGCAACTGGGAAACTTGTCCAGGGTCATAATGTTAAGAAAGAATGTGAATCCAAGTATTCTGACCCCAAAACTAGTAGTCTTCCCATTACAATATTTATATGGTTCTCTACCATATTTGTGACAATGTAATTAGCTTGCATTAAAAGAACAACTAAATTAAAATTCTATCTTACCCAGCAGTAAGAAACAATCTCTTATCAAGAAAAATATATAACCCTGAATACCCTCTCAATTCTCAAGTTCCAAGCTTTGGTTTGGACTTAGTCTCCAAGATCTGAACCAGAGAGGAGGCAGATAGACATGTAATGATCTAATAAAAGACTTGTCAGGTTGTTCCTGCCAACCTCCTGCCTCTCTGCCTCAGCTGAAGCAACTTTCTCTACGGAAAAGTCCAGAATCAGGTATAAACTTCTAACACATTCCCATTCTGATTAGAATGTTCTCCTGCTTGATTTTTCAGTGTGATCTATAACAGCACCTCTCAAGGATAAAGTCAATTCTAGAACATTCTATTTGCTGGCCTATGTGCCTAACTAAGGTTACACAGAAGAGGAAATCAACTTTATTTCATTTTGGTGTTGTATCCACCCAGACATTCTCTGGTGAATTTTATTTGGTCAGACAAAAAATCCTATATAGCCCATAGGTTACTCCAGATGTCAACTTCTCTTTGTTTATTTTGTTTTGCACTCAGCTATGGGCTTAGCAAGGAACCCAGGTGTCACAGACTTTCTCCTTAATCCAAAGTCCTGGAAACTTCTTTTAAGAAAGAAGAGACTTGGGAATCTAGGAAGCCAAGTTGCTTTCTTCAAGTCCTTTCTGTTGGGTCTATGAGAGGAATTTTGGAACGTTTTCATCTATCTGCTGTACAAGGGAAGATAGCAAAACTAGATGAATTGGAAAACACAGTGAATTTGGATAGCTGAGGTCAAAGAGTCACTATAATTGACAGTATAACTTGGCCTACTCTCTTCTGGTCGGTCACTAATAATAGACTATTGGTGACTTCAGCTGCTGTGAAGGAGATTGCATCTTCCTAGCCCCCAGACAGATTTCTGATCTTTTATTAAACTGATTTGGAATTTATATCCTTATTTAGATCTCAAATTGTTCCCTTGGTAGAAAGGCAAGAGATGCAGTGAGTAAGTTCTTCCTATGTTGAGGGAAAGGTAGAAAGTGAAGAAGTATCAAGTGTCTTAGAAGCAGGGCAACCAGATCACATACAGTTCTACTACAGCAAGCAGGAAACCCTAGTTTCCCATGCCCTTCTTCTCCAGAAGCCTCTGTGGAGAGTATCTTAAAACAAGAGGAAAAATTAGGAACATTTATAAACCCAAAAAGAGGAAATAGAACCATGGTTGTTCTCACCCCAACATTCCTTTTCTCTTCAATCCCACTGCAGGATACCCCTGTCCCCACATCTCAATTCTCCCTTCCTTTGTTTGCCCACATCCCTATGGCAGTGAATATTCCCTCTCCCTCCCCTATTGCAAGTCTCTTAAGGAAGTTACCAGCTGGTCTTCCTCCCCCCAACTTGTCCTGATCTGAAGCAGAATGTGTGTGTGAGGAGGGAAAGGGGCAGGGACCCTGTGAAATGCTTTGAGCTCTTTCATAGTTGGGAACTAAGCAAGGCTCACAGTTAGTAGGAGAAGAGAAAGGCTGTGTGATTCTGGCGATAGAGATAGAAAGCAGGAGAGATGACTATAGAGGATAGAAAAAATGAGGAGGAAGAGGAAACTGAAAGACAGAGACACTGAGACTGAGAGACCACTTCAGGGTTCCTAGCAGAGAGATGAGCATTCGCCCTGACCCTTTTGGGAGTGGGGGCCTTGAGAAGTTTTGAGGGTACTTGCTGGACTTGTCCCACCTGCTTTCCCTTCCCCTCCAGAGCTCCACAGCTTACAGAGCTCCTCCCTGAACTCTTGCCCTCCTGGACTTGCCCTAGCTCCAGCCTCAGGCCTGCCTAGCCTGGCAGACACCCTGACAGGTTACAAATGAGTGTGGGTGTTGGATTGCGTCAAGCTCTTGTCCTCAGAGTCTGGAGGAGGAGAATCAATGGGCTCTACCTAAGAGCTTTTCTTCCAGTCCCTTCCTGGTTTGAAGAGAGTGAAGGAAGCACTTCCTGTGCTCCTCCCCTCCCCCAACCCCAACCCAACAGACACAGCAGAAAGGGGTAACATTTTGCTGAGCTTCAGGTCCTCCACAGTGAATCTCTTATTCTCTGAGCAAACTCCCTAAATCTATTAAAAAAAATTGAAAATTTGAGTAATCTTCTAGAAGTAATTGGCACTAAATTTATGGATTTTTGACCTGGGATTTGGGAGTGGGTTGGGAGAAGTGGAGAGTGGTGAAGGAGAGAGGGACAGGAGGGAATCAGAAGAATGCAAGAGGCACAGCGGGTTTAAAGGCTCTGGAAAGAGAATAAAAAATTACCTCCTCTTTACCTTAAACATCACCTAGCTCTGTGCTCATTGCAGCTCTCTGGAGAGATATAGGGAGTTATTTGAGTCTGAGTGAGTGAGCCAGCTACAGCTATGGATGGCTAGAGAGAGGATAAATACATCTAGAGAGATGAATTGATGGATTGGTAGGAAACGAATATAAATATGGAGAGAGATGGACGAACAGAGAGATGGATTGAGACAGAGAGAATATAAAGAGAGGCTGAGGGAGAGAAATGAATGTGTGAATGAGGAGAGAGAGTTTATGCGGAGAGATGGAGAGAGAAAGGGTGCATCTCTCAGCCTCCTTACCACTTTTCTGTCTTGCTTCCTGAAATGCCAGTTTCTCACCCCTCACTGAAAGAATTCTTCCTTTAGATGCTACACCCTGACTCACACCCTTAGGTGTTTTTGTACCCTCTTCCTTCACAGTCATCCATTTGGCCAAAGATAACATACCTCACCCAGCTGTCCTAGCCCATCACCCCAAGACAAATAGGGGAGAGAAATGAGGAGTGGGAATTCTGGGCAAAGTAAAGGGGCTGGATTTCCCACCTCGAGGGTCTACAGCCTGGAGGGAAGGCTCCTTTGGGGGGTGGGAAGAGTGAGGGGCAGCTGGGTTGAATTTGTCCAAATCTAATAACCCAGGAGCCTATTGAGGCCTTGGGGGGTAGGAGGGGAGGAAAGTCTTGAATATTCCTCTAACTTTTCCCCCCTCTCCCTCTGGTCCCTTCTTTCCAAAAGTCTTTGAAGAAAGATGTTTTTGACGCTTCCATGTCGCTCTCAGATGGATGGGCTGTGGGTGATTGAAGTGTCTTTGTCATGCTAATGCTTGGGGGGTGATGGATGGGCGCTGGGGCTGCCAAACTCTGGCCCACTGCACCCATTGGCCTGGGAGAGATCACATGTGCCCCTCCACCCCCACTCTCTACCCCTTCCTAGGGGAGCCCTGGCCCAGCCAAGCTGGGCCAGGCCATGGATGCAAGCTTCAGCGCTGTGACATACTGCCGAAAGGTTGTAGGGCAAGAGGGTGTCTCCCCCAAACGGGCCGACCCTCCTGCGGCCTCCACGCATGGACTATAATAGGATGAACTCCTTCTTAGAGTACCCACTC
This sequence comes from Galemys pyrenaicus, assembly GCA_019455555.1. Lineage (NCBI taxonomy): Eukaryota > Metazoa > Chordata > Mammalia > Eulipotyphla > Talpidae > Galemys > Galemys pyrenaicus. The sequence goes on along the minus strand of JAGFMF010011723.1, from coordinate 2,824,298 downwards.
TGTAACCGGGGACCCAGCGCCTACAGCACCCACAGCGCCCACAGCACCCCTACCTCTTTTCCCCCCAACTCTGCTCCAGCTGTTGACAGCTATGCAGGAGAGACCCGCTATGTCGGAGGGCTCTCCAGCCCCACCCTCCAGCAGAACTCTGGCTATCCTGCTCAGCAACCACCTTCTGCGCTGGGGGTTCCCTTTCCCAGCTCTGTGCCCTCCGGGTACACCCCAGCTGCCTGCAGCCCTAACTATGGGCCTTCTCAGTACTACCCTTTGGGGCAGCAGGAAGGAGACGGAGGCTATTTTCATCCTTCAAGCTACGGGTCCCAGCTGGGGGGCTTGTCTGAAAGCTATGGAACGGGTGGAACCGGTGGAGCGGGCCCGGGACCCTACCCTCCTCAGCAGCCGCCTTACGGGAACGGGAACGAGCAAACTGGGAGCTTTGCAACGGCCTTTGCGGATCTCCTCTCGGAAGACAAGGAATCGCCCTGCCAGTCAGAACCCAGGCCCACCGCCCGGACCTTCGACTGGATGAAGGTTAAGAGGAACCCACCCAAGACAGGTAGGACTGGGCGTGGTCATCCGCGCTTCCCTGCACAAAGCGCGGTGCTGCGGGCCCTCAGGTGTTCCTGCCTAGGCTGGGTTCTTCTCTGTACTTTGCCCTGGTAGAAGCAGGTAAGAACAAGCCTGGACTCACAGGGTCTCCCCATCCTATGAGTGCCGGGTTACCCTTAAGAGTGAGTCTTAAGGGCGTCTTACTCAGGCTCCCACGTCCTGATCTGTGAGCCCAGCACCAGGCCGCACCAGGTCTGCGGAGGCAGGGCAGGCGCAGAGGGGAGATTGGATGAAGTATGCGGGAGGTTGCTCTAGATTTCGTAATCACTTTGGGAGGGGGGCTGATGATCCGCGGGGAAATTCAGAGCTCAAGTTGGACAAAATGGTGAAAGGGAAGGTGGGGTGCCCGGCTGGCCTGGGAGGAGGAGTGGGGAAGAGAAAAGAGGTGAGAGAACTGACATGATTCTTTTCGGCCCCCGCCCCCCAGCGAAGGTGTCGGAGCTGGGCCTGGGCGCGCCAGGCGGCCTCCGCACCAACTTCACCACCTGGCAGCTAACAGAACTGGAGAAGGAATTTCATTTCAACAAGTACCTGAGCCGAGCCCGGAGGGTGGAAATCGCGGCCACCCTGGAGCTTAATGAGACACAAGTCAAGATTTGGTTCCAGAACCGACGCATGAAGCAGAAGAAGCGCGAGCGGGAGGGAGCCAGGGTGCCCCCCACCCCTCCAGGTTGCCCCAAAGAGGTGGCTGGAGATGCATCTGACCAGTCGACCTGCACGTCCCCAGAAGCCTCGCCTAGTTCCATAACCTCCTGAACTAAAACCTCCCAACCAACCGGGTTCCCAGGCATCCGTGGAGGGACCCAGTCCAGTCCTCTCCTCTGCTTTCCCCAGATCCGTTGTTGCCAGCTTTTCTGTTGGGGGGGGGGGTCCTCTTCAAGGCTGTGGGCTCTAGTTTAGAGCTGCCTTTGGGAGGAATGGGGAAACACTTTTCTCTGGTCTGGGTGGGGTGCTGAGGGCTGGGGACCCTGTAGGACCAGAGGCCTGGGAGACACTAAACCTGTCAAATGTGGAGGGAAGAGTTTCCTTCCATCTTAACCTCCCATCTTTGAGCTGGTGATCAGCACATGGGTGGGGTTGGGAGCAAACCGCACCCTCAAGGATTCTTCTTTCCCTTCCAACTTCTGTTTGTTCAGTTCAGTGCCTTTGAGGCCCCAGGGCTCTTCTCATGCACTCCTATCCTAACTCACCCTTCCAGGCCCAGGACAGACAGATGGCCTTGAAGTTTCTTGAGTGGGAGTTGTTTGGGTGCAGGCATATTACCGATGCCTAATCTCCTCAGTCACCACAGCACCTACTGCCTTGCAACAGACCAAAAAGCCCTCCATCTAACTTTATTAAACCCCTCCCTACACATTTATATTGCACTAATGCAGCCTCCAGAGGTTGTTTTCTGAGACCTGCTTCCTCCCACCAGCGACCTCATCTCCAAGTCACCAAAGTGTTTTGGAACTTGGCACGCCGGGAGACTTCTGGAATGTTGTGCAAGTCCTGTCCAGGCACACCCCACTAGATCCTCCTCTATTTATTGCCTCCTGGAAAACCCAGGACCCTCCTCTCCTCTCCACCCCTGGAACAGCCCAGGTGCGGTGAGAGCTCCTAGGAGCAGCAAGCATTCCTCTGAACCTTGGAGACTGTGGAGGCATTACCCAAGTTTCTGGAAACCCCAAGCAAGCCAAGTTCTCTCTGTACCTCCAGCTACCTCATTTCAATAAAATCTGTGTTTCCCCCTCTTCCCGCCTGCTTCTGCTCCTCCCCTAGGGGAGAAGAGGCTTCCAATTCTGAGGTCCCTGAAGGAGAATTGAGAAGAGTTGGCCAGGTTGGTCTGGGGAGAGTGGACCTTTAAGATCTAAGCTGGATAAGGAGAGGGACTAACTGGGAGGATCCAAAGCAGAACTGGGATCCACACTTCCAGGTCTGACAGACTCCAGTCCTCAGTGTCTTTAGAGGAACCAGAGAAAGAGGGAAAGACAGGTGGGGAGGAAACTGTTTTCAGCTGGTCCTGAGAGGAAGGCAATAGAGAAACAGAGAGAACAGAAAAGCATGGAAAATGGGAGGGCTTCTATCCTCCAAACCATCCCCCAGGCCCAGAGCAAGGTTTGGCGCAGAATGGGCATAAATATTTGCTAAAGGAGTGAAGAGGGTGGGGAAAGCTCTGTGTGTGTGTGTGTGTGTGTGTGTGTGTTCATGCACAAGCGGGCACGGTTGCTCAGAGTAAGTTAGATGGGACGCTGGCAAACTCCAGTTGGCATGCCCCTTCACTGGGGCTCCCAAACCAGCACAGGGTCCCCCAGGGACCGGATAAGGACGTCGGGAGGACTGCTGTGCAAGTGGCTTGGAGACACCGGTCGCAGTCGGGGCCATTACACCCTGGCTCAAGGTGAATGGCCTAGGTCTCTGGGCACTGAACCGCAGAACCACGTGGCAGTGCCAGTGGCAAGGGGTGGGGTGGGTAAAGGAGGAGGTAGCTGGAAGCCGAGGTAGGGGGGCAGTGATAGAGGGACTGGGAGGGCCTGGGGGTGGGCACCGGAGGCCTGCTGAAGTAAATCCGAATCTGGAGCTGACCTTTTTACCTCGAAGAGCCTCTGGGCTTTCCAAACAAGCCTGCAGCGGCACCCGAGGGCCGGCTATTGTGTCCCCGCTGGTCCCACTGACAAGCCTTTGGTTGGCAGAGGCCCCCCTGAGGGGGCAGCCTCTGAAAGCTCCAGGACGGCCCACAAACCTCCCTCCCTCACTCGCCCAGCAGTGCCATAGAGATGACACAGGCCTGCGGGCCGGGTATTGATTCCGATTACCCGGGAGCCCCAATGCCCGAGGAGCCAGGACAGCTACCCTAAGGGGTGAGCAGCGGGGACCTAGGGGGGCCTTTTATCCACCCTTCTATTTAATTCTTGCAACTTCAATGGAAAAGAGGCTACTGAAAAGACTAGGAGTTTATGTAAGAAACTGAGCATTTACTTCTTAACGGAACTGGTGCCTCTAGAGGAGAGGTAGTTCTCAATAATTTCACCTCCCAGCTGGAGAGGAAGAGAATCTTGTTGCAAGGGGAAGCCCAGCTTCCTAGAGCCTGCTATCTTGCCCCCTGTCTTAAAGAAATCTATTAATTGCTTTTCTGCATTTAATTGAAATTGCCACCAAGGTTGGCTTTCCCAAAGGGGTCACCTTGACAGAGGGCACAGAGCAAGTGCCTATGGAAACAAAACTTCCCTTGCTTGGAGTCATGTGATGAAAGCCTGGAGAGCTTTCTGGGTGGGCTATTTGTGGATCCTCCAACCTTTGGACTAGCATGCAGGAAAGCTGAGAAGGAGCAGTGGTTAGAACAGGGCCAAGGGATGGTAGAGCTGGGCTTGACAAGTCCTGGGGGAGGGAAGATGAAAGGGGTTGGAGGAAAGGGGAAAGCTGGCCCATTTGATTTTGGTTATAGCAGAAGGAACCATCAGATTCCCCCAGGGAAGGGTGAGGGGCAAATCAATTTTCTGTTCACATAGGCTCAAAACAACCACAGGACATCTGAGCCTCCCCTCTACTTACATGCAAAGATCCTGACCCTTTCCCCACTTTGCGCTCTTCTGAACCCCACTTAGAACCTTAGGCACATTTATTTAAAGGAAAAAGACCTCTATATTTTCACTTTGTATTTTCCTATCAAAAATGACAAAGGGTAGTAGGGCAAGCAAACAAAAACACATTTTACTGCAATTAAATTAAATTGATGGTCTTTATTGCTAAATTTTCCAGAACAGATGCCAAACTGCTTCCCTCACAGACTTTTCCATGCTCTTCAGATAGGTGGTTTCTCCTAGCCCTTTAAGTGAGGAGGTGGGGTTTCTATTTACCAGGAGATCTGAAAGCGCATTTTCTGCATAATTTGGGAGCTCTCCACCCCTGCATCTCCACTTACCAGATCTCAAACAACAACAACAACAAAACCAGATCCTCCTGTTCTAAAAATAAAATATTAGAGAGAATTTTTTTTTCTTGGTATTTCACTGGAGGGAGAATTCTTCTCAGGGCTGCTTGAAACTTTGTAGGGTTTCTGTGGGAGGGTCTTCTGACCCCTCCTCCACTGCCTAGGGAGGGTGCAGTCCTGCCTCCACCCTACCCAACCCTCTGCACCATCTGTTTCTCAGCCCCAAGTGTGAACTTTTCCTCTTTCATTGCCTTTTTCTCCAGCATTTGTTCTCCCTACATGAGGCCCTTTGATCTACTGGACAGAGGGAAAAGAAAAAGAGATTTTAAAAACCCTGAAACTCTTCTTGTAATGCAGGTTTCTTTGCTGTGAACTTTCCTTACACCTACCACTGGGCTGCTGGGAGGGAGCTGGTAGGGTGGGGAGTAGGAGAGGATATGAATGGGGAGGCTGGGAGCATCTCCAGATGTCTGAGATCAGGGAGATCCAGATGATTCAGAGAGGAAGGCCTGAGGAGCTGGGGAGATGTCCAGGTCAAAAGAGTTCAAATCCAAGCCCTGCCTCTCAGTCTCGTGGTCTTGGGCAAGTTGTCTAATTCCCTGTACCTAGTTATGTTACAGGGCAGGGAGAGGAGCACCTCTGGAGAGGAGTACTTCGGAACTTTCAAGCCTGCCCTTTTTGAATGGGTTTTATTATTTGCCGCATTAAGACAACATATAAGCCTTTTAATGGAAAGGAATTTTAATATAATTAGGGTACAATAAAGAAAGGACAAAGAATATAGTGATTAAGTTAAGTATTTAAAGTTACCCAGCTCCTTGAGGGTAAAAGTTTAGTTAAATAGGATTGGCCCAAAGCAAGGCCCAAAAGCTTGTTACACGTTTAAAGGATTTTTTAGTAGTGACCTATAGAAAAGGGTTAGAAAGAGTCAGACAAATCCGGGAGGAAAAGAGCAAAATAAAATTAAGATGAAAACTGCCATTGTTAACTTCCCCACGGGCCTCTTACATTTGTTTTAACCAGTTCAAGACTAAAAAGCAAGCGCAGTTTTTTGTTACAGTTATCCACAAGATGATGATTGCAATACTTCACAGGGTTGATGTTGGGGTTAAATAAGTTAACATGTACAAAACAGCTGGCATAATTCCTAATGAAAATGTGAGCTATAGGGCCCTCCCTGGTGGCGCAATGGGTTAAGCAACACACTCTGAGACAAACCTCAGTTCCTGAAGCACAAGTTCGATCCCTGCCTCTGGCCAGGGAGGTGACCCACTTGGCTCAGCAGGCCTGCTTTGCCTGCTGTTCCCCTCAGTAGTGTATTTCAGTTGATCTGCCTGTTCTGTTCCCTGTTTGTCTTACCATCCCCTCCCCCCTTCTCTGGCTTGTGCCCCAGTTCTTGTATGCATAAATAAATAAATCTTTTTAAAAATGTGAGCTAAAATATGCATAAATAAATAAATCTTTTTAAAAATGTGAGCTATAATAATAATTAGCATTTTCATTCTAGAGTCCCTGATCTATTCTGGGCATATCTTGACCAAAGGGATGTGCAAACACTCTCACTTCTTGGCCATATCTCATTGGGTCCCTGATAGGTATATGGGACTAGAGTCAGGTTATGGAGCTAAGGACAGGGAGAAGCTGAGACCACCCTAGGTGTGTCTGACTAAACCTCTGTCCTTCAGATCCTACCTTACTCACCTGTGGAAGAAGAGAGGTATCTAGTTTTCCACATTCTTCCCCTCTTTTCTCCAATTTGGGAAGATGGATAAGTCTTAAAAGTACACACTTTGAGCATCTGATTTAGAGTGATCTGGGACAGGCATTCTAAAGTACAACCTAATTTGCAATGTGGTCCCCTCTTGTTACCTGAGTGAACTTTAGTAAACTATTTCATTTTCATGGGCTTTTATTTTGGTGTAAAATGGAGGATGTTTAAGAAGAAATGAAAGCTATAAGAAATGTCTAGAGGGCCTCCCGGGTGGCGCAGTAGGTTAAGCAACGCACTATGAAGCAAATCTCAGCCACTGCAGCATGAGTTTGATCCCTGCTGCCGGCCAGGGAGGGGACCCACATGGCGCAGCAGACCTCTCCTGCCTCGCCTGCTGCTCCCCTCAGCAGTGTATTTCTGTTGATCTGCCTGTTCTGCTCCCCACTCTGTCTCTGGTGAATCCTCTCACCTCCCTGGACTCTGGCCTGTACCCCAGCTCTTGTATGCATAAATAAATAAATCTTTAAAAAAAAAAGCAAACAGAAATGTTTAGAGATGTCTTTGCAGTGTTCAGTAGAGATTGTTTATGTATTCACATAAGACTTCTCTCTTACTTTTTCATCTGCCAGCTGTGGTTCTCTTGCACTACACCCACAGACCCACCTGGCGTCATGACTTGGACGTTGCAACTAGGTAATAAAATACTTATGAATGAAAGGGTTGGGGTAGGGTCCCACAGAATGCTGGCTTACAGGCAGTGCAGTGGCATAGTGTGGCAAGCTCCAGGACAGGCTCACTACATAATGCTGGGAGCACATTCTTACCATAGTCCAGGAGATGGACACCCCTGTGGTTGAACCAGATTTATCCCCAATGGTTCAGTCCTGGCTCTTGAGGACTTCCTTGCATGACCTCCTTTGTGTGATTCAACCACAGTATTCCAAATGCTTTAAGCTTTTGCTATTTCCCTGACTCTCTAAAGGCTCTATGTAATTAGAGTGAATGTTGGGTGGGACAGGAGTTGGAAATGCAAATTATTTTATATCTGATCCTCGGAGAACAGAGAAGGTCAAGCAGCTGTAGACTTCAGCTCACAGGCCGAGTTCCTGGCACTTGCCCACTGTCCTTTTCTTCATGGAAAATAAATGAATTAGATACTTCAAAGAAAGAATATTGTAGGAAGTTAGGAGTTCTGAATTTATTCTACCAAAAGTCTCTGGTGTGTCCTCTGATATATCACTTAACCTCCCTAGGCCTGCTTTCCCAATCTTTAATGTAAGTTGAACTATCCCATTGCAACCTGACTCATCCTTTCTTCTGAGGATAGAAGCCATAAGTAAGAAAAAAAAATGTTAAACTTGATGGGGTTAGGAGGGTGGGAGTGTGGGGTGGGGGATCCATACTGTTAGATGTAGCCTGCTGGCCTAGTTAGAGCTAATTAAAATCACTCACTCTCCCCCCCCACCTCCCCTCCCCGCCAACCCCAGTCCATTTCCTTCAAGCTCTCAAGATCACTGGCCTGGGTCCAGACAGTTCGGAGGCCTGTAGTCTTTTCTGCTTGGAGGTGAACCTTGGAGGGAGGGAGCCCCACAAAGCATGCGCCCTCTGGTCCTTGGAGGCCCAACAAGCTCCCTTCAGTTTACTCTGGCCTGACAGCTCCATTTCAACCCCCACCTTGGAGATGAGGCAGCTCACTATTTACTCAGTCAGAGAGGTTTGCCCAGAAGCCTTGTCTCCCCAGCCTGCTCCTGCTGGCTCTGCTCTGCAGCCCCCACCTCCTTTCCTTCCTGGTTCACAGAGAGTTCAGCCCTGAAATGGCTTGCAGACCCCCCCCCCCCACCCCAGCCCCAGTGGAGCCGCCAGTCCAAGGGATTGCTGGGGGAAGGGCCCTGGTCATGGGGTCATGCCCTGGTTTTTCCACTCTTGCTGGACCAGCAGCCTGGGTTTCCCAAAGGAGAGCCAACTCAGACTCAGCAAATGAGGGGAAGGGGTGCATGGAGAGTGGCTAAAGTGGAACTGTCCCGTTGGTTGGGGAGTTGGTTCAGGACTGAAAAGGGTCATGTATGTGTGTGTTATTAGTATTGCAAACTGTGTTTCATGGTAGAGAACTTGATGAACTTATAAGAGTTTTGACTCATTTTCCAAAGACACTAAAAGAAATGACATGCATACTGAAAATAATTTCTTACTTCCTAGTATTCTAGAATGTGAAGTTCATGAAAGCTGGGATTCTTGTCTGTTTAGTTTTTTGCTCCATTTCTGGTGCTTAGAGCTTTCCTGGCATATAGTAGATGCTCAGTAAATATTTGTTGAGTAAATGAATATTGAAGCAAAATTATCCTGTCTAGAAGGCAGGCACCCCCAAAATAGATTTCTGAAATTATGTCAGTTTCAGATGTTTGATTAATCTGAGAGGATTACTGTAATCATCATTAATTATAAAGATAAGGAAATTAAGGTTTTAGATGAAAGGGGGTAAGGAGGCATTTCCTTCTTTTTTTTTTTTTAAGATTTATTTTATTTATGCATACAAGCACTGAGGTACAGGCCAGAGGTGTGGGGGGGTGAGAGGATTCACCACAGAGAGCAGGGAGCAGAACAACGGAAGCACACTGCTGAGGGGAGCAGCGGGCACAGCAGAGAGGTCTGCTGCGCCATGTGGGTCCCCTCCCTGGCCGGCAGCAGGGATCGAACTCGTGCTGCAGTGGCTGCGGTTTGCTTCATGGTGCATTGCTTAACCCACTGCGCCACCAGGGAGGCCTGGCATTTCCTTCTTAACTCTTTGGTAACGGAGTCTAGCTCAGGCAAATGACAGAGTTCACTTTGTAGTGTCAGGGCCAGTCCATGCCCTGGGCTCACCTACAGAGTATTTGTTTGTTATGTTTAGCAAGTATAGATGCAAGAAATGCAAAAAATGCATTTCAACTTTGAAATGTCAAGGATCTGAAGACCCAGTTGGGTGTTTAGATTGGCAGAAGTGTGGGAAGAGGACAGAGAAGCCCTCTTTCTGCAGGGAGATCTGGTGAGGGGCTGCCATCCTCACAAGATTTCTCCTTTCACTTCTCCATCCCCCCACTTACCTCTACAGTCTCATATCCTTTATACATCTCTGGATCAAGGTTCCCTTTTGTCTTTTCTAAAAATAATTGGGATGTCGTCTTTTTCTAGGGCCAAAAGAACAGTGCATTAATTGTCTGGGCCTGAGAGGGATCAGAGAGGAGAAGCATTATTTTCTTTTTTAAAGATTTATTTATGCATACAAGAGATGGATTACCAGCCAGAGGTGTGGGGTGGTGAGAGGATTCACCAGAGACAGAGTGGGGAACAGAACAGGCAGATCCACTGAAACACACTGCTGAGGGAAGCAGCGGGCACAGCAGGAGAGGTCTGCTGCACCATGTGGGTCCCCTCCCTGGCCAGAGGCAGGGATGGAACTAACAGCAGTGGCTTCACCCATGTGCCACCAGGGAGGCCCCTGAAGCATTATTTTCAATGGAGCCCAGGGCGAGGACATGTGTTGGAAGTTTCACTGAGCCCCTCAGGAGTTTTACCTTAAGCTGATGTGGTCAGTGGCCGTCACTGGAAATGAAGACATCCTTTTGCTTACTCTTACCACAGAGATACACACATGGAACCTGTTCACACAAACAGGAACCTAGTTTAAGCGAGGAGAAGGACACTTCAAGGAAAAGGAAAATCCTCACTTGCTCTTCTACCCTGGGGCTAGGCTTCTAGATCATGAACCCCTGAGGTAGAACAAAATTGGAGAAGGGATTCCTAGGCAGTGACTTGAAGGAATGCAAGGGTTCAAGGGTCCGGGATGACTTTTGATCACAATTCTGATTCTTTATTTTAGCCTAGTCCGCAGACGCTGCTGGGAGCTGTCATGTTCTTCAGGACGGCGGCACACTATGCAGGGCAGATGTCTGTGGGGTGTACAGAAGGAAACAGAGAGACTGGAGGTAAGAAGAGCTAGCCCACATTGTTTTCCTGTCTCCAGCTCCCTTCTTCTGTTTCTTCCACCTCCAGTTACTCCACCATTTCTCTTACTTACACTCAGTCATTTTCTGGAACTTAATTTTCAATTCACTGGGACTTGTCAGAAGAGGTCCTAGAAAGGGTGAGAAGGCAGGAAAACAACACCTCCCAGGAGGATGGGTGGGTGGTATAGGCAAGCCCCAACTCCTGCATGGGGTCTTTATTCAACAGTCCACATCCAGTCATTTGGGTGCACTGGAGCTGGAGAACTGCAAAGATGACTTTGAAAGGGACTGCTTGCAGCTCCCACCTACAGTGCGAACATTTCAAAATCCATGGAAATCCACACCTTGACACATTCCCGCTGACACCCTGGCCTCCTTCACACATTCACAGACCTCTCTGTAAACAAGCATCCTTACTGGTGTTTCCCACCAGAAAACAAATTGACCTTGCACACAGCTTTGCAGATGTGGCTGCAACAGTCACAGAAAGTAGGCTAGGGGGACAGGTATTGTTACCTGCTAGGAAAGAGTCTCTTCATATTTCACAGCTTGGAGTTTATATTTTTGCCTGTAAGTGATGCAAAAGGAAACTTGCGAGATGTTGAGTGGAAAAAAAGAGAGTTTTTGGCATAGGAGTGAAAAGAAGAGGGCCTTTTGCTAACAATCCCTCAGTCTAATATATGTTCGCACAATCCCCAGAGTGGAAAAGAAAGGAAAAGGAGGAGGGTGGTGAGTCAGCCCCCCCAGCCCCCCCTTCTGTGGTATGTGCTAAAGACTCAGGGAAAGCAAAGAGCAAGACAAAGCAAAACAAACAAAAACCCCCAAACATGACTAATCTACATTTTTGTCACAAAATACTAAAGATCTGGAAAGTTGAGTCCCACCCCTACCCCTTGATTTTATTTGGGTGTTTGGAGTCTGGCTTTAGTAGGTTTTCCCTGAATCTTCTTGCCTTGAGTAGGGCAGCTTGTGTTTATCCCTAGAATTTAATGATGAATAACAAAGGGACAGACACAGAAATGAAAGACAAGCAGCATCCGGTAGTGCCTAATAGCAATCCGGTTGAATTTTTCAATCTCCTAACCTATTTTGAAAAAAAAAAAAAAAAATCAAACTTTCAAAAATGTGTTAAGTAGATTTATCAAGAATAATCTGAGTGTCTTTAAAAATCCTCCCTTTACAACACCCCTCCCAATTCACTAGGGAAAACATGTCTTCAACAGTTTCTCTTTTTTATTAAAAAAGTGGGTTATTTGCAGCAGACAAGGATTTTCCTTCTGTTTTTTATTCTTTCTGAGTCGAATGGGATATGGGAAACTGGAAAAAAGTTCAAAGCCAAAAGTTTGCTTTACTCTTTCTTCTTCTCCATGTCTCTTATGCACAAATGACTGGAAAAAACCAAGGTTCTAGGTTTGAATTTAATGTAATCAGTACACAGATTTCTTGCTCCTGTGTCTTCTGTGTTGGCCAGCTGCTGAACTGCTCCAAAAGTCAGATTCCTCCCTTGAAAAACAAGAATGGAAAAAAAAAAAAAAAAACATCAAAAAACCCAAACACCCTGATTCCCTTTTTTTTTTTTTCCTCCCCAGAACTTTTAAGTTTGGTTTTCAATTTTATTCTCAGTGACAAGTGTAAATGTTTGCTCAGTTGCTGAGACATAACTCAGATTCTTCTCCCAGGCCAGTTGAGGCCTGAAGGAGCCCTCTTCCATCCTCTCCTTGCAACTGCCAGGGTTCAAGACTCAGAGAGTTTTCCTGTCTTATAAGAGGATATCACTCAGCATCCCTGAAACCCCTTCCAACTTCAGCCTGGAGCTGGGACAGTTCATGAATCACCAGGACCACACCAACAAGATCTCAGACAAGATCTGAAGTCCCTGAATGGGAAAGAGAAAAGCTTACAGGTCCTGATAGCTCTGAACAGTAGGTCTTTCTATACAGGTAGAACTTGTACCTGGAGAAAAAGGACAATCCCCTTCTCCCAACACACATGCACATGCACACACACCCACAGCCTGCATACCCCCGCATGTTTAATGGAATTTTGTTTCTTAAGGTAATGGGGACACAGGAGGAGCAAATTCCCTATAAATTGGCTTCCAGCACTAGGGAGACATGTTTTTCTTCTGGTCTTTGGCAGAGAAATTCCTTTGGAGAGAAATTCCTGCCCCCAAATGATATAGTAACCCAGCTTTCCTAGCAACATAGCTTTGGATATTTTGATGACTGTCTAGCTGCTTCTTAGCTCTCAGAGGCAGCTAAGGAATCTAAACTGCTGAACTCTCTCTGTTCTCTCTCTTTCCCCCAGCCCCTCTGAACCTCTTATTTCTCCTTCAGATGAGTGAATTTCCCAAGACATGTCAGTGCTGACATTGACAATTGCTGGGAACTTCTTGCTTTTAGCAGCCTCATAGTGCCCACTTGAAATGGATTTAGAATATGAAGATGTGGAGAATGAAGGTGAAAGCACAATGAAAAATTTGGGGATGAAAGGAATATAGAAAGATTTTCTCCTTTATACAGTCACTTTACTACAACATCCTGGACTCAACTATCTCTGGCAGTGGGGATATCACAATTTATAAGGAAAATCCTCTCATGTTAAAGGAATATTGAGAGAAGAATATTAGAGGAACTGATAGAAAATATTTGTTTACATGAATTAGACATTAGCGTCCTTAGGACTTGTACCCATCCATCTTACTTCTGTGTTGCTTTTTGAAGTCAACAGAGTGAATCAGTCCCTTCCCCACATGTTACCCTCCAAAAATTTGAAGATGGAGGTTGTGTGTGTGCCCCTAGATCTTCCCTTCACATAGTAAACACATCCTGATTTTCTTCATGTGTTTCTCCTAAGGCCTAATTTCCAGATCTTTTTCCCATCCTGCTCTCTAGTCTTCAGTTAATACTTTCCATGAAGTATCCAGAACTGAACAGAAAATACAAAGTGTGATGGAATCAGTGCTAAGTGGTGTGGGAATACCATGTTCTTTGATCTGCACACTATATTTCTCTTGATATAGACAGGACAGCTTGGACAGGGAAGGACAATGGGAATAACCGGTGGCTGGTAAAGAAAGGAGAGCATCCTTTATCTCTTGTAAATTGTGTTCATCTACTTGACCTCTAGGGCTGCTTTGTTTTCTGATACTGTAATCCATACAAATCCCTAGGCTCAGGGAGAGAGCTGCCAGGCAGCAGCCATTTGTGGAGAACAAACATTTGCTGAGAGGTGTCTGTGTAATTTGTGAGTCAGGGAAGGTGCAGTAGGGTAGAGAAACAATGTGTACAGGTGAGAAAGAGAGGCCCTATTATCGCAAGTGAAGGAACTTCAGAGGATCTCGGATAACACAACTGTGCCAATTCTCCTACTTGCCACTGCTGTCAAGGTAACGCCACCACTTTCACAGTGTTTCCCTTGACCGCACTTCCTGGTGGCGGCTGTTATTATTTTTGTTATCATTGTTGTTGTTATTGACATTTATAGGGCACTTTTCTATTAGCTCTTAGTTCTCATCACATCTCTGGGAGGTTAGGATGATCATTACTCTCCCATATGAGGAGCCTGAGGCTCAGAGAAAATATGTGTCCAAGATTACACATCTGAAAAGCAACATATCATTTTCTTTTTCTGCCTCTGGCCCTCAAGAATTTATATGTAAGTCCACATATTTGGAATATGCAATGCATCTAGTATTGTGGCCTTTCTTCCACCTCATCCTTCTACCTCATCCTTCCCCTAGCCCCACACTAGCTATCAGGCATTTGTGTGTTGTTTACCGCCTTTTTCATTCTAGAGAAATCAAGTGGACTGCCCAAATATCCTAGTGGTTCACAGGGAATATCCTTTTTTGTGTAACTCTTAAAGGTTGAAATTTCCTGCAAAGACAGTCCTAGTTGGATAATGGCTGACTTGCGGATTCTGTGAAAATCTTGAATGGTTCAGGGGTTGACCATCATGGTGAGGGCTTAGGAATATTCCATTTGGGTCATCTGCTTCACTTTTTTTAAAAAAAGATTTATTTATTTATTTATGCATACACACACTGGGGTACAGGCCAGAGGTGTAGCGGGGTGGGTGAGAGGATTTACCACAGAAAGCAGGGAGCAGAACAGGCAGATCAACAGAAGCACACTGCTGAGGGAAGCAGCGGGCACAGCAGGAGAGGTCTGCTGCGCCATGTGGGTCCCCCCCTGGCCGGCAGCAGGGATCGAACTCGTGCTGCAGTGGCTGTGGTCTGCTTCATAGTGCGTTGCTTAACCCACTGCGCCACCAGGGAGGCCCAGCTTCACTTTTGGAAAGATGTAGATACCTCGAACTTGGCTGATCTTAAAGCTGAAAAGTTCAAGATTGGTCCATTACAGCAAGTCTGGGGAAAATAGGAAAGGGATATTGAGGTGAATTTGGGAAAGGCTCTGTTTGATGACACATATTTCCAAGTTCTGATGATGGGTGTGTGGATGCTATGACTTCTTAGGTACTGGGAATCATAATACCTGTAAGGATGGGTAAGAAGTAGGGGTTTTCAACCCTAGAGTTAGAGACCACACGTGCCTTCTCTTACATGAATCAGCTTCCTTTCACATTGCTCCCATCTCTTTCCCACCATGCCCCACCCACTCCTGCCACCTTGTTATATAGATCCTGGTCATGGTAGACACATAGGGTACAGGTTTGAAAACTTTGAGGAGTAAGCTGGTCAAAAGTCCAAATCTCCAGTCCTTTCCACCTGCGGCCATCTAGCCTGCAGAATCAGGCACAAGGCAGATGGAAGCTGGAAACTGGAGGGCCACAAACAGTGTCCCATCTCATAACTCAGCCCAGGTCCAGAGGGGCTAGAGTGGTCCTGACAAGAGGATTAACATGCTGGGGAGTCTGGTGAGGGTGGAGGAAGACAGCAAAGGGAGAGGGGAGGTACACAGCCAGGTTCAGGGTAGTAGATCCCTGGGATCTGGCATCTACTTTCCTGCTTTATGCAAATGTTGCTTTAGCGCCCAAAGAAGCACATTCTGGGACTAGCTTGCTGTTTATATAAAAGCGCAGACTTAGCAAGCTGTCTGGAGAGCTCCGAGGGGCTCCTGATAAGGGCATCTCATCATATCCCAGCAGCAGGGCAGTAAATCGAGAACATGCAGAAACATCAAAAAAGCCCTTCTTTGATCAGATGTTGTAAAGAATTTGCCAAGTCTGCAGATAAGAAGATCGCTGGAGACGGTGCATGTGTGAGTCCCTCAGAGAAAGCCCATTTATTTTCTCCTTTCTGTTACCTTCTGCTCGCTAGATGAGTGAGGCAGGCACAACCAGAAGGAGGTGGGCCACGCAGCTCAAGTCACATAGGCCTCTCCTCACCAGGTGCGCTGAGCCTTTCCTTATCAGTGTTGAAATACCAGGTACAGAGACTCAGCGACTGCCAAGGTAAAAGGCTATCACAGAGTAAATACCTGAATGGGAGAGACATATTTGAGAAAGAACAGATAACATTTTCAACATATTTAGCGATCCCAGCCCTTGCCCGGCTTCAGTATTCCTTCACCTGAGCTTTCACCAGCAAGAGGTGTCAAACAAATGACGTAGTTTATGGGAAGGCTGGAGCCAGACATCTTACCAGTTCTTTTTTCATGTGTTGGGGTCGACCCAGCGACAGCCAAGCTGGAATAATGGGCCTTGGTAATTTTACAAGCTAAGGGACTCCAAGCTCGCCATATTTCACTTACTTTGCAGATAGTCACTCAGCCTCCCCGACCAAAGGGAATATCAATTTTTTGCTGAGAATCAGTAAAAATCATTAAACAGCAGTGAGAGTATGGAGTGGGGATTTAGAGTTCCTTTTTATAAGGCCAAGTTAAAGCTTCATGTATCTCTTCTACTCTCACTTTCACTCGTCCCCTCACCAGCCCTGGTTGTTAGCTAAAGAAATGGAGGAAAAAGGAATCTCAGCTTCTCAGAGGCAATATTGGTGGAACCTGAGAATTCCCTACACCTGACAAACTTGCAGGGCGGTCCCGTGGGGAATCCAAGACAAGTCTATCAAGAGATGGAGTGTAGTGGGCTGAGTGCCGCACTGTGAAGCATCCACGTCACAGCAGCATGAGTTCGATCCCCGGCTAGGGAGGGCGGACATATATGGTGCAGCAGACCTCTCCTGCCTTGCCCGCTGCTCCCCTCAGCAGTGTATTTCTGTTGATCTGCCTGTTCTGCTACCCACTCTGTCTCTGCTGAATTCTCTTACCTCCTGCGACTCTGACCTATACCCCAGCTCTTGTATGCATAAATAAAACAAATTTTTTTTTTTTTTAAAAGATGGAGTGGGCAGGTGAGGTGTATACATTTTGAGGGGTAAAAAGTCTGAAAGGTACAGCCAGGAAAAGACCAATTCCAGGTTGGTTGCTATATCTGCAAATCCTCTTAAAATATAGGGAAAACAGGTGACAAATTTATAATGTGAAGGGGGAACACCAGCATAGGGAATGAAGGGATACTGGATCTTGGGAGTGGGAAGCAGAGAATAAAGAGAAGGCAGGATGCTTACGTGACTCTCCCTTGAGAAATGTGTCATGTTGTTTTCATATTATTTTGAGATCCAGTCTTACCTGGTTATTTGTCCTTCCAAAACAAAACACTCTTACTTTTACTAAGCTCTTCCCTTTGTCCATATGCTTTTCTACACTTTCCATGTCTGGAAAATCCTTATTTATCTTCTGAGACTCAGCTTAAATGTCACTTCCCCAAGGAAGCCTTCTCACCCACCACCTGGTCAGAATGGATCTCTGTCCTTGTTTGCTCTGTCCATGACTCGTTAATCCCACTGCTGACTGTTATCCCCTTGCTCTTATCTCTTGTTTATAAGTCTGTTCATTTTTTCTATCCTTTGTACCTGGGGAAACATGTATCTTGTAAATATATATTGCATATTGGAGAGATAAATGAATGAATATGTAATG
The DNA here is from genome assembly GCA_019455555.1 of Galemys pyrenaicus. Classification (NCBI taxonomy): domain Eukaryota; kingdom Metazoa; phylum Chordata; class Mammalia; order Eulipotyphla; family Talpidae; genus Galemys; species Galemys pyrenaicus. The sequence continues at coordinate 2,807,144 of JAGFMF010011723.1, read as the reverse complement.
ATGAGACTGATCCAATGTTTGGCATAGATGGTGTACTATTAATAGCTGAAACAACAAGTATAATTCATTTTTGTTTCATTCTCTTCTTTATATACATACAAATCTTCAAGATTTTTTAATGACAATATATTACTTTTTAAAAATTTTACTTATTTATGCAGACAAGAACTGGGGTCTAGGCCAAAGGTGCAGAGTGTGTGTGTGTGAGAGGATCCACTAGTGACAGAGTAGGGAACAGAACAGGCAGATCTGCTGAAGTACGCTGCTGAGGGGAGCAGCGGGCACAGCAGGAGAGGTCTGCCACGCCATGTGGGTCAGCTCCCTGGCCGGGGATCGAACTTGTACTGCAATGGCTGTGGATGCTTCATAGTGCAGTGCTTAACCCCTTGTGCCACCAGGGAGCCCCCAATTTCTCTATATCTTTGTCACACTTGTTGTTTTATTTTTCTGATGGTAGCCACCCTAGTGACAGTGAGGTGGTATCTCATTGGTTTATATTTCCCTCATGATTAGTGATGCTGAGCATTTCCCTGTGCTTATTGGCCACTTACACATCAACTTTGGGTGTCTATACAAGTGCTTAGCCCATTTTTAATAGGACTGGTTTTTCTTTTTGTTGTTGTTAAATTGTTGAAATTCTCTACATATTCTGGGTATTAATCTCTTGTCAGATATATGATTTACAAATATTTTCTCATTCTATGGGTTGCCTTTACACTGATGATTATGTCCTTTAATACAACAGTGATTTTCAAAAATTCAAAATACCTTATTTTTATCCCAACTAAGCTTCATGGCATAAAACTTGATTGTAGTTAGGTTGTACACCATATACAACATGATGATTTGATATACATCTACATTGTAAATATCATCACAATCAAAATAATGAACACATCCATCACCTCAGATGTTTTGTTTAATTTTTTGTTTTGTGGTAAGAATTCTTAAGATCTACTCTCTTAGCAAGTTTCAATATGAAATACAGTAATATTCAGTATAACCACCATGCTGGACATTAGATCCCAGAAATTATTCATCCTTCCCCTAAAAATTTGTACCCTTTGACCAAATATGTTCCCATTTTCCCTGCTACTTAGCTCTGGCAAACATCATTTTACTTTGATTGATGAGTTCAATTTTTTTAGATTCCACATAAAAGTGAGATCATATGGTATTTGCTTTTTTGTGTCTGACTTATTTCACTTAGTATATTATTTTTTTAAAGATTTATTTATTTATGCATACAAGCACTGGGGTGCAGGCCAGAGGTGTGGGGGGTGAGAGGATTCACCACAGAGAGCGGGGAGCAGAACAGACAGATCAACTGAAGTACACTGCTGAGGGGAGCAGCGGGTGAGGCAGGAGAGGTCTGCTGTACCATGTGGGTCCCCTCCCTGGCCAGTGGCAGGGATTGAACTTGTGCTGCAGTGGCTGCGGTTTGCTTTATAGTGTGTTGCTTAACCCACTGCGCCACCAGGGAGGCCCTCACTTAGTATATTATTATGTTCACTTACGTTGTTGCAAAGGGCACAATTTATTTCCTTTTTATGACTGAATAACATTCCATTGTATACAGTCACACTTCACTTATCATCAAGGATATATCCTGAGAAATGTAGCATTGGGAGATTTTGTGTGAACATAGAGAACAATTACACAAACCTAGGAGGTATAGCCAACTACTACCTAAGCTATAGATATGTCTTGGTGTGGATTCTTTCTGGGTAAAAAGGAGAAGTTAGGAACCTGGTGAGTCAGAGTGGGAACCTAATTCTTAGGGTATAACCCAACTGTCAAATGTCCTTCATTCTCTTATGATAGCATGAAGTCCAAGGCTTCAAGGAGATCAGGAGGCCTGTCTTCTGAGTGCAACGGTGAGCTCCTGGGAGGAATGGGTATTAGAAGGACATCAGTGTCCGCACACCCAGGATTTAATAATCCAGACACATATTGTGCTCACCCTTCTGTGAACCCTGACCTTCCTTTCAAGTTCCTGGCCTCCATGTTCATTAAAAACTCGGATCACCAGTGACCCAGACCCCAGTGTAGCTGAAGCCGACTCAGTCCTTTCATTTTTGCTCTGGCCATGATGTGCTCCAGGGATGCACAGCAGCTGGGGCTCAGTGGTGAGAAAATAACTTGCTAGAGGAATCAGCTATGGCAAGGACTTCAGTGTGGAGCTAAACAATGGGAAGAGAACAGCAGGAAATAAGCAGTTTTGCCCTGCTGAGCAGGAAAATATTGTCTTCATGGGCCACCAGGAGGCAGAGGCTGGGGCAAGGAGGAAATTCTGAAATTTTCTCTTCTCTAAGGGAAGGAAAACAAGAGTGTAATAGTGTCTCTCTTACTATAGCCAAAATAGCATCAGGGGCAATCTTTGGGCCAGACATCTCCCTTTGGTTTCCTATCACAGCTTGAAATTCGGAATCTAGGATCTTTCTGCAAATAATTTTTGAAAGGGTGATTTGGGTTGTTGTCTCCACAGCTTCTTTTCCACCATACAATTTTGAGGTCTTGCCTACTGTCCTACTGTCTCTGTAAATTTCTTCTTTTAAATATTTTATTTATGGGGCCTCCCTGGTGGTGCAGTGGGTTAAGCAATGCACTATGAGGCAAACTGCAGCCACTGAAGCATGAGTTCAATCCCTGCCGCCGGCCAGGGGGGTGACCCACATGGCGTAGCAGACCTCTCCTGCCTCACCCACTGCTGCCCTCAGCAGTGTGTTTCAGTTAGTTTGCCTGTTCTGCTCCCCGCTCTGTCTCTGGTGAATCCTCTCACCTCCCTGGACTCTGGCCTGTACCCCAGTTTTTGTATGCATAAATAAAATCTTTTTTTAAAAGATTTATTTATTTATGCATACAAGAGCTGGGGTACAGGCCAGAGACAGAGTGGGGAGCAGAATAGGCAGATCTATAGAGATACACTGCTGAGGGAAACAGCGGGCGAGGCAGGAGAGGTCTGCTGCTCCATGTGGGCCCCCTCCCTGCCCTGGGATTGAACTCGTGCTGCAGTGGCTGCAGATAGCTTCATGGTGCTGAGACTTAACCCTTTGTGCCACGGGGGAGGCCCCTGTTTCTGTAATTTTCATTGTGAACCTTAACAGAGATAGAACACTGGAGACTTTGGACGTAGTTAGACATTTTCCAGGCCTTGACATTGAACAAGGACATGTGGTTGAGGAGTGACTCTCCATCCAACAAGAAGTGCTCACTGAGGTGCTTCACCACGTGGGGCTGGATGTGCTGTGTAATCCATTCTTTCTGACCCAGTTGCCTTGGTGACATTTACAATGTGACCAGCTAAACTGAGGAGTGTAACCTAAGATTAAGGAGCAAGTTTTCTTTGGTGTGACCTAGCACTTAATTACAACATCAGTAAATGTTTGTTGAGTGCATACTCGGTACCACACAATGAGAGGGGAGGTGATAACAACTGATGTTTGTGTAGCACTTCCTCTTCCAAGGCCCTTGCACAGATATCTCATTTCCTCTACACCAGAGCTCTGTGAAGTATCAAGGCCTGTATTATTATTAACCAATTTCATTTTACAGATCAGTTATAACCTGGGAGTTGAATTAATTAAGTGGCCTGCTCAAGGGCCCTTGATGCTCAAGGTCATGCACATAATCAATGTGAACACATTTCCAGACTCTAAACCTCATGTTCCCTTCCCTATAAGAAAAGAATCTGCTATTAAGTTATAACCAACCACTGCAGCATGAATTCAACCCGGCCAGGGAGCCTACCCACATGGCACAGCAGACCTCTCCTGTCTCACCTGCTGCTCCTCTCAGCAGTGTGTTTCAGTAGATCTGCCTGTTCTGCTCCCTCCTCTGTTTCTGGTGAATCATCTTACCACCACTCCCCACCTGCACCTCTGGCCTAGAACCCAGTTCTTGTATGCATAGATAAATAAAATAAATCTAAAAAAAAAAAAAGAAAGAAAATAATCTGGGACTTATATCCAAAACAGCTACCTTGAAACAGACTATACCTCTATAGGGGCGTGTGGATAATATTGAGTTGGCCTGGACTGATAGTTGTTGAAGCTGGGTAATGTCAGGTGTTTGGGAGTTCATTATATTCTTTTATTTGTGTATGTTTGAAATTATCTGTAACAAAAATTTAAAAAAGAATAAACCTGTGTTCTGTGTCAAATTCTGCCCCACTGAAATGCTTCTCAGATAAATCTTATTATTATTATTTTTTAAAGATCACCATGTACATGACAACTGTGTATATGAAAGGGCATTTTATTTTATTTTTTTAAAGATTTATTTATTTATGCATACAAGAGCTGGGGTACAGGCCAGAGTCCAGGGAGGTGAGAGGATTCACCAGAGACAGAGTGGGGAGCAGAACAGGCAGACTGACAGAAACACTGCTGAGGGGAGCAGCAGGTAAGGCAGGAGAGGTCTGCTGTGCCATGTGGGTCCTCTCCCTGGCCGGTGGCAGGGACCGAACTTGTGTTGTAGTGGCTGCGGTTTGCTTCATAGTGCGTTGCTTAACCCACTGCACCAGGGAGGCCCGTGCAAGGAGAGGAGGACCTTCTTCTACTGGAGGCAATACTGTTTGAAATGTACTTCCATTCTCACCATCTTACAAGAAATGCTGAACATGGAAATGGAGATAGTCTTATCCCCACTGCTAGAAAAATAGGACTTGTAAACAAAAAAGCTCTTTCTTTTCAAAGCTCTGTCCCCACCTCCCTAGGGGGAATTAAAACACTTAGCTTTTTTTTTTTTTTAGATTTATTTTATTTATTTATGCATATAAGAACTGGCGTATAGGCCAGAGGTATGGGGGATGAGAGGGAGCAGAACAGGCGGATCTACTGAAATACACTGCTGAGGGGAGCAGCGGGTGAGGCAGGAGAGGTCTGCTGCTCCATGTGGGTCCGCTCCCTGGCTAGGGATCAAACTTGTGCTGCAGTGGCTGCTGTTAGCTTCATAGTATTGAGACTTAACTTGCGTCACCAGGAGGCCTTCAAGCGTTTAACTTTTTTTGTAACCTCAGGTGGATGAAGCTGGCACCCATCTGCCATCAGATCAAATGGTTCTCAGGTCATTTCCTGCAAGTGAAACTCTCTCAAAGCATGAGGAAGGCAGGTAAGGTGGGATGGGGAGGAGACCGTGGTCTTTGGAAGAGATTAGGTTCTATGTGTCTTCATAGATTCAGAGGACCAACATTGGACCCCAGCTAGACCAGCCAGGGTTAAAGGGCCCTCAAACCAGTATAGCTGGCAATGCCCCTACCTCAAATTCTACCAAATTTCAGCCAAATCCAGACTTGGTGGGGCCTTTCTCCTCTCTGGCAGTTGCCTTCCTGCATTGGTGGGAAGAGCCTTGGGCTGTTATCTGCTGTGGTATCAAATATTTAGCTGGAGAACTTTCAGAGCGCTTCAGGGACGCAGGGAACTGTTTAGATATCAGATTCTCTCCTGCCAGGTCAAGCGAACCCCCTGTTGAGGAATGACTGTGTTTCCTCAAGCATCTTTCCCAGAAGTGAGTTATCTTGTGCGCCCTTTAACTCACTGTCCAGCTGAGAGGCCCCAGGCCTGCAGAAGCTGTTCTTCTAATCCCCATCTCAGGCTCAAGCTGCTGCAGTGGGCGATGGAGATTGTTTACAAAAGATGAAGGCTCGCTGCCTCGCACCTGGTTTCTGTCTGGCCCACGCTGACGGGGATGAAGGATCCTTCATTTATCTCGGCCTCTCTTCTCAGGCAGCTCCTGCTGTCATGGCAAGCTTGGGCGGGTGTTTCATTCCTTGATAAGCAGTTTTCTGAGGAGCTGGGGAGAGCCACTTACAGGCCTTACATACCTCTCCCAAGCCCCCCCGCCCCAGCCAGGGGCAGCGGGACTGAATAGGGGGGCTTGCTGAGAGTTTAGATAGAAGGTCAAGTGGGCCTTGATTTCAGTTACCTGGTGGGCAGGGGCATTCTGCTTTTTTCTCTATTTACAGGTTTTAGAACTAGGCAGGCAAATAATCCATTTGCCCTTTTTATCTCCAGGGAAGTAAAAGAAAAAGGACATCAAGGACGACCTTTTATCATGAAGGACAGAGACAGACAGACAAAGAAAGGTCCATGGGACAAATAGAGCATTCTGGAAGGATGGGGTTGGGTACAGCGAGTGTGGAAGCCCCTCCTTAAAATCCTCTAAAGAGCTGCTCACGATAACAACTAACATTTATGGGGTGCTTGCCGTGTGCCCAAGTCCTGCGCTAAGCACTTGATCTCATTTAATCCCAAGAGGTAAATACTGTTATTACATCCATTTAACATGGGAGGAAATAGCGATTTAGAGAGATTAAGTTTACAGCCAGTAAGGAGAGCTGAGATTTAAATGCTGGACAGCTTGCCTGCAGACCCAAGACCTTAGTGGCCTCTCTGGAATGGAGAGCTGTGCCCTGGGCGTCCGTCCTGAGGTACAGTGGCACTGGAGTGTCTCAGAGTTGCTCAGAGGGCAGCAGGTCCCACTGTCTTTTGTCCTTTCTGTGGGCAGCTCACATCGGACCCTGGAGTCTGCGGAGGACCAGGATTCCAATGTGTGACCTTCCTCTTCCCTCAGAGGCGAACAGTCGTGGGCTTGAGGGAAGGGACTGTGATCCTCTGAGGGAGGCTTCCTCAGCTTCTAAAACCCCCTTATTGTCGAATCAGCAATAATAATCACCTTTAATGTGTTCAGCTAATCTCTGAAGTGGCACAGTGCCTACCTGCCCTTTCCTTTTTTTAAAGATTTATTTATTTATGCATATAAGAGCTGGGGTACAGGCCAGAGTCCAGGGAGGTGAGAGGATTCACCAGAGACAGAGCAGGGAGCAGAACAGGCAGATCAACAGAAATACACTGCTGAGGGGAGCAGCAGGCGAGGTAGGAGAGGTCTGCTGCGCCATGTGGGTCCCCTCCCAGGCTGGCGACAGGGATTGAACTTGGTGCTGCAGTGGCTATGGTTTGCATCGTAGTGCGTTGCTTAACCTACTGTGCCACCAGGGAGGCCCTGCCTTGACTTTCCTCCATCTTTACCACCTGAGCCTCTGAACCAGCAGCCTTTGGGCCAGGTGGCTAACCCTCCCTCTGTTGCTACTCAACCCTCCATTCTAGGCAAACACCCGCGTCACTGGTGCCTCCACTAAGGGAAAGAGAATGCAAGGTGAGACCAGAGTGAGACTTTTTTTTTTTTTGCAAAATGAAGTAATTTATTATACAATTGATAATTGGTTACATGAAAATTATACAAATAGAAGTATAAATTTAGGCTTTTCTCTTCATAAAACTAAACCAAAATCTACAAGATCTTATATAATAACTACTACCTAAAGAAACTACTATATATTTCATTTTCCACCCCCTTATGCCAATTTTACAGTTTTCAATATGTAAATATCCTTCATTTTTATTCATTACTTCAAAATAGACATGCATCAATATCATTTCTTAAGAAATGTGGAATTGCTCTCATATTAGGAAGGTTACCATGTCACTTTATTCTCATGAGCTTTTGGCACTATAAACTTCTCTAGCTTTGTTAACATAATAGGGTTTAAGTGATGTAATTGTTTTCTTTAATTCTATTTTTCTGATTACTTATATTTTTGGGTCATCTTTTTACATACTTATTAGCATTTTAGGTTTCTTCTTAAAATTTCCATTCATAATCCATTCATAATCTTTAATGTTTTTTTTGCTTTTTTTAATATAATTTAAAAAAATTTACATATATTTGACATCAATTGTAATGAAAAACTAGACGCATTCATAGGAACATAGATGGAACTGGAAGGGATTATGCTCAGCGAAGTAAGTCAGAAGGCAAAAGAAAAATACCAGATGGTGATGGGGAATACAGAGTGAGACTTCTTAAGAGCGCTGGTACTTGATTTTCCTTAGGGAAAAATCCTGTTTTGTTTTTTAATTTATTTATTTATGTATATAAGCACTTGGGTATAGGTCAGAGGTGTGGGGGGTGAGAGGATTCACCAGACACAGAGTGGGGAGCAGAACAGGCAGATCAACTGAAACACACTGCAGATGGGAAGAGCGGGTGAGGCAGGAGAGGTCTGCAGCACCATGTGGGTCCCCTCCCTGGGCAGCGGGGATTGAACTTGTGCTGCAGTGGTTGCAATTTGCTTCATAGTGCGTTGCTTAACCCACTGTGCCACCAGCGAGGCCCCCAATCCTGGTTCTTGAACCTGCAGTGGAGAAGCAAATCTGGGTGGTCAGCTGGGGGACGCCAAGGATTAGTTTGAAGTGGCCTCTCAAAGAAGTTAAATTTGGGGCTGGGCAGGGGAACACAGGGTGCCTGCCAGGTTTGGGGGTCTTGAAGAGGCAGGTTTCCATTAGGACCACTTTCCCTTGATTTGAGTTCTTCCACTTGCTGCCTCCATCTCCCTGGAGAGGGCTCTCCTTTGGGACTGAGTCCAGTAGTCGATGCTGCAGTGGTATTCTGGTTAGAGCAGGAAGTTAACATCCTGGCTGGGGGGTTGTAGCAGCAGGAAGGCAGCACAGGAGCAAGGTTTGGGATGGTTTTAGCAGATGGGTCAAGGAAAGGGAGGAGTCTTGGAGCCCTCGGTGGCTTTTCATGCTTTTATTAGTAGAGGTGGCATGGGGCCTGGAGGCCGGGAAGCTGGCAGGCCTCCCAGTCCCTGGCTCATCTCACCCTCTCGGTTGCTTTCTTCTCTCTCTCTCTGCTGCTGCTGCTCGCGTTGGTCGGTCCTGTTGGTCCTGGCGTCCTCATGACGCCGCCCATTTAAGCCCGTGTCCAACTCAGATGCGCCCACTTGCGCATGCCCACCCTGGAATGCTCGCAGCAACGCAGGTGTCCATCATCACAGTGGTGGGAGGGTGGAAATACCTGATTTCTCTAACCCTACAGGGGTTCACTTAAAAAATGAAATCGGGGCCTCCCTGGTGGCGCAGTGGGTTAAGCAATGCACTGTGAAGCAGACCGCAGCCACTGCAGCACAAGTTCAGTCCCTGCTGCCAGCCAGGGAGGGGACCCACATGGCGTGGCAGACCTCTCCTGCTGTGCCCGCTGCTCCCCTCAGCAGTGTACTTCCGTTGATCTGCCTGTTCTGCTCCCTGCTCTCTGTGGTGAATCCTCTCACCCCCCACCCCACACCTCTGGCCTGTACCCCAGTGCTTGTATGCATAAATAAATAAAATCTTTAAAAAAAAATGAAATCGTGTACTGACCATCTAGGAAGGTGTCACTAGTCTAGGTGTCACAGGTGTCCCGTGACAGGTGTTTGGAGTCATTTGGGACAAGTCATAACTTCCCCTGTGTAAGGTAAGTGAAGGATTGTCAGGCTTTTCCGCCATCCCACCATTGGTGTGATGATGGACACCTGCGGTCCCGCATGCACGCCTAAGTGGGCATGCACAGGTGGGTGCACCTGGGCTGAGACACGAGGTATACAAGGCTAGCTTCACGGGGGCGCCGTGCGGCTCGGGAGGAGCAGCCTAAGTGTTGCGGTGGAGAACGATAGATATAGTAGGAAGGAGCTTAAGACAAGGAGCCTGCTTGAACCAGTGATGAACCTAACTGGTCTGGGTTGGTTGTAAGATACCCTGCATTAAAGGAACATCAGGTCTGGCCTTCCTCCTCCTTCCACTTGCTCACAGAGTAGGCTGTTAAGCCAACAGCCCTGTCGTGAAGATCCCAGAGAACCGGGCGAGAGCGTGGATGGTACAGCAGCTACATCGCTGGAGCAGGCAGTCTGCTGAGGGGTCTGGTGCATTTTGACTTTTTAAAGCTGGTTTTAATGTTGTCAGCTGAGTGGAGAAAAAAGACTGAGGGCTCAGGAAGAACTACTTCTGTACACGGACATCTATGCTATGTGGGAGATTAAGAAAGGGCTTAATCCCTGGGCCACCTCTTCTGGAACAGGGACATTTGTCTCATTCCCCATCATTAGAATGTGACAAGGACAAGGACAAATGGGCCCACTTAAATAAGCATCACCTACATTTGAAGCAAGGCGGTTTTGATAAAGGTAAGTCCATGTCTCTGTTCTCTCCTTCTACCTGTTTCCACTGAGGTTTTGGCTTCCTTATTGGAGCAACCAAATCAACTCCCAGGCCCTCACTGGGGGGCAGACCTATTGACAGAGGGCGGCAAGCTCCATTCCTGCAACTGCAGCTCCGAGCTGACCCCTTGAGGACAGACTGTTAGAGACAAGAGCTGACCCCTTGAGGACAGACTGTTAGAGACAAGGCGAGAGAGGGTGGGGAGGGATCCTCTGTTTCTCGCACTTCCAACCTGCCGCCACCGAGACTGGGATGGTGACAGGCCCTGGACTCAGCCTTTGGAGCAACTGAGGCCTGTGGACAAGAAGCAGATAAACTGCACCAGGCCTCTTAATGAACCCAGTGCCAGCTTCAGATAAACTGTCGCCACTTACTCCTCTGGGCCCTCCCTTCTCTAGGAAGCCTGCAGTTTGCACCAGCCTGGGGCTCGGAGTGGGAACTAGGACTCCAGGGCCTGCTGTTTTCCAGGAAAGTTCTGAAGGGAGTGGAAAGACTGATTAGAAATGTTTGAGTCCTCTGAGCTCCAGCTGAACCCAACTCATCAGGTGCAAAGAGAAGACAGAAACTAGCAACTGTTTGAAAAATACAGGTGTGGGCAGGCAGGCACAGAGTACATGGGCTTACAGTTGATTCCGGCAAACAGAAAGGAGAATCTTGGAGCCCTTGGTAGATCTGACAAGCCTTTAATGCTGAAGCAGGGAACCAGGCACAGACCAGCCAGCAAGCAGGGAGGCAGGCGGGCCTGAGGGGAACAGGGACGCTGGGAGGCTGGGAGGCAAACAGCAACTGAACCTCCCCCCCCACCCCCACCAGCCATCTCTGTGCTCTTTCGATAATTATCTCTCCACCTGGGCCTCTGCACTTACAGGTATGTGTACTCGGTGCTCTCTGGCTTCTCCACTTTTTTTTTTTTTTTTCAACAACGCAGTATCATGTGGGCAAGGAAACCTGGGAGGAAAGCAAGGCAGCAGGTGCTGGCTGCAGGGGCCAGCGGCGGGAGGTGAAAAAGAGCCTGAGCCACTCCGTTTACCCCACAACAGGTAAAAGCCACTGGGAAAGTATTAACTTAAAATACAAGGCACTTTCCAGTACAGCAGAGTGTGGCTGCATTCAAAGATCGTCTTCCAGGCCTCCCTGGTGGCGCGAGGGGTTAAGTCTCAACACTATGAGTGAGCAGCCACTGGCTCAGCAGGCTTCTCCTCTCCTCAGCAGTGTGTTTCAGTAGATCTGCCTGTTCTGCTCCCCACCCTGTCTCTGATGAATCCTCTCACCACCACCCCCCACCTGGTAGCTCTGGCCTACCCTCCAACTCGTGTATGCATAAATAAATAAAATAAATCTTAAAAGGGCAGGGTTTAATTTTTTAAAATAAGATTTATGCATATAAGAACTGGGGTACAGGCCAGAGGTGTGGGTAGTGAGAGGATTCAACAGAGACAGGGTGGGGAACAGAACAGGCAGATTGACCAAAATACACTGCTGAGGGGAGCAGTGGGCGAGGCAGGGGAGGTTTGCTGCGCCATGTGGGTCACCTCTCTGTCTGGGGATAGAACTCGTGCTGCAGTGGCTGTGGATGATTAATAGAGAGGTGCTTAACCCTTTGTGCCACCAGGGAGGCCCAAGGTTTAATTTTTTAAGAAAATTTTATTTGTTTATGTAAGAGCTGGGGTGTAGGCCAGAGGTACAGGGATTGAGAAGATTCACCAGAGACAGAGTGGGGAGCAGAACAGGCGGATCCACTGAAATACACTGCTGCGGGGAGCAGGGTTAGTTCCCTGGCTGGGGATATAACTTGTTTTTTTAAAAAATATTTATTTATGTATACAAGAACTGGGGTATCAGCGAGAGGTGTGGGTGGTGAGAAGATTCACCAGAGACAGGGTAGGGAACAGAACATGCAGATTTAACTGAAATACACTGCTGAGGGGAGCAGTGGGTGAGGCAGGGGAGGTTTGCTGTGCCATGTGGGTCAGCTCCCTGTCTGGGACTCAAACTTATGCTGCAGTGGCTTCAGATACTTCATAGTGCTGTGCTTAAATCCTTGTGTCACAAGGGAGGCCCTGGGGATATAACTTGTGCTGCAGTGGCTGGCAATAGCTTGATAATGCTGAGACTTAACCCCTGCACCACCAGGGAGGCCCAAGACAGGATCTTTAAAGAGGTGATTAAGGTATGATAAGGCCATTTGTGTGGCCCTCATCCTCTAGGACTGGTGTTCTTTTATGAAGAGATTAGGCCCCAGACACCAGGGTGCACCATGGGAAGACACCAGTCAATGGCAGCCATCTGCAGGCCAAGGGGAGAGGCCTTAAAAGGAACTAACCCTGCTGACACCTTGATCTTGTACTTCCAGCCTGCAGAATTGTGAGAATATTAATTTCTGTGATTAATCAAGCAAACAAAAAACAGCGGGTTTTGCGTTCTTGCTTTTTTACTATTTCCCTCTTCATATCACCTAAGTTCTTTGTAGTCATGGAAGAGGTATGTACATTATAGACAAGTAATTTCTATTTAGAGATGTTGAATGCCCCATTGCAAATCAGCTGAATAGTGGCAGAGAAAGCTAAGACTAATATGTGCATAAAAAAGGGGGGAGGGGAAAGACCAAAATTGGCAATTGGGAATCTTGCCTCCTTCCAGGAAAATTTCATGACAAAATTTCCCTTCCTATTTACCTCAATATTTTGCCTTAATTAAAAAAAATATTTATGCATACAAGAGCTGGGGTGCCGGCCAGAGGTGCAAGAGTATGAGAGGATTCACCAGAGACAGAGTGGAGAGCAGACCAGGAAGACTGACACAGAAACACACTGCTGAGGGGAGCAATGGGCTAGGCAGGAGAGGTCTGCTGCTCCATGTGGGTCCCCTCCCTGGCTGGGGATGGAACTCAGGCTGCAGTGACTGCCAATAGCTTCATAGTGCTGTGACGTCACACCTTGTGCCTACAGGGAAGCCCCAATATTTTGTGTTAATTTTATGCTTTGTTTTGGTCCTTGGATCCATAAGAAATGGATCACCTTGTTATATAGGTAATCGGGACAAATACATTCAAGCTTATTTTCTCTTGGCTACACAGAGCTAGGGTAGCCCTATGAGCTCTAACTCTTACACAAATTAACATTCCTGAGGGTGTGAGGGTCGTGGTCGTTCTTATTAGAGAAATGAGGAAGGCTTTTCTGAAGGTCTTTGAAACACTAGGATAACCTCAAGCCCAGGATTGGGGGAGGATAAGAGGTCTCCAATCCTACACATATCTGTTTCAACAGTTCTAAGATTTCATGGGAATTTGACAGGAGACAGTTGCAATGTGCAGGATATGATCTTGCAGGATCAAGGGCCTTCTGATTTTTATCTCAACGTTTTACATGCAGGGTAAATGTTTTTAACGGAAAGAGACAGGAGGATTCCTTTTTTCCCTCCTCCTGACCTAGCTGTTGAGTTTCGATGGATTGGGATCATTCTCCAATGGTTTCACCAAAGTAAATAAAGACATACCATAAATTTCTTCTATGACCCACACAACGGCTGCCTAATTCAGCTCTAATCACTTAGTGGGGCTGTAATGAATTCTGAATGAGGTTTCGATGTTTACTTAGCTGGGGATGTTCACCAGTATCATTACCCTGGTCCTTTGACTAGTAAATAGTCCATAGCCCTCTACCCACAGGGTGATCCATGGCCCAGTCTCACTGGCATCACCTTGGAGCTTGCTGAACGCAAAGAATCTCAGGCCCACCCAGATCTGTCGACTCAGAGTCTGCGCGCCACAGGACTGTTAGGTGAGTCAACACACATTGAAGTCTGAGGAGCATGGGTCCACTTTGTATTATCGCACTTATTCTTCTACCTGTGAGGTAGGCAAGGAAAATATCATTATTTTCCTCTTCTGTGGATGGAAACTGTTACTCAGAGGTCAAGTAGCTTGCCCATGCTCACACAAATAAGTGGGGTAGCAGCACTGGAACCCAGGTCTTTGAGTCCAGGTCCTGAGCTTTTTGTCATGGTTCAGGAGAGACAAACGGCTGACTCAGTGCAAATGGGTTATCCTGAGACCTGACCCCTTTGTGCTTCTGACTTTCTCACGTGTAAGATGCTCTCGCTGTAACGAAGAGCTGGGTTCTCCCTTCAGTCCTTTTCTCTCTAGTCACCTAACAACATCTCTAGCCCTGGCCAACTGTTTCGCAAGTGCAGGCTGTTAGCAATAATTGCCAGCACCTGTCACAGTACCTGGCATTTAATAGGCACTCAACAAATGTTTGTTGAGCCAAATAGAATTACCTAGCATTAGCACAAGCTCTCAGCTGTTGATTACCAGAGCATACTGGTGAAGGAGAGTTCTGGATCTTTGTGGCTCCTCTCTCTGTAGTCCTAGGGAAGCATTCAAAACTACAGATCCTTCTGATGAGAACTAGGGACCTTATCTTCTTAACTGGAAGGGCAGATTTTAACAGCAAATTCCATTGTCTGTGTCTCCTGAGTAGGGTCCAAGTCAGGAGCTGCAAAAGCCTGGAGTTGATGCATGTGGAATTTACATATTTATACTGGAAAACAGGCCCTGCTGAATTTTCTTTGACTGGAAGTATGGGAAAAGTCAAGAGCACTGACTGAGCCAAATTTGAAGGCAGGGGTCAACAGAAAGAGATGACTGGGTGACAGCAACTGGGATCTGCCTGCAAATGTTGGCTAAAGTTTGAGGCTCTCTCTCCGATTGTTGACAATGGGAAGACCTAAAGTTAACCAGGCAGGGGATTTCAGTGCATCTGAACTGACATAGGCCTGAGTAGGAAATGCCGAGGCTTCTTTACTCACTTCTCCGAGAGCTGAAAGGAAACCACGCTGTGAGGAAGGCGGGATTTTTACTCCATAAGAAGCCTTCTAAAGATCCAGGTTCTAGAGATGGATCCCGGTAGTAAAGTTTGCAGCTATTCCACTTCCCCTTGCATTTAAGCTTCTCACACCAAAATGCAAATGAGAGGAATACTTGGTATTTTAAAGAAAGCTGCTCATCCTCACCCTCTCAGAGCAGGGCACATATTTGGGGGTTTCTCTATCTGGGTAGGGCCTATCATGCCACATGTTCTCACAGAGCCCTCTTGGTGTCTGATGAAATCTGTGAACCATAAGATAAACCTAGAGCTTTTTTCCTTTGTGCACTCCAGATTCTAAGCTACAAAGCAAGTGAGCCCGAGATGCGATGAGATCCCCGATGGCCTTTGATCATATGAGGATTAGAGAGGCTTGGTTCATCCCTGGCCAACTTCTTGAGTTGCCAGCACAATGATTATTTTGCTCCCACATAGGAAGCCTGGGAAGTGGGGATTCAGCAATTCGGGTGTGGTAGAAGAAAATCCCCTCTTTGCCTTATCCTGCTCAACTTGTTTTAGCCTTGGGATTTTCTGAGAGCTAGATCAGAAAACCAGGACCAGTTTCAGGGTATCTCTGATTCTAGCTTCAAGGGGTTATTCTCAGAGGTGTGTGATCTCATTTCTGCTTCCTTTAGTTGGTTGGTTTGTCTCATGGTATTGTTGGAGGGGGGTGTAGGCAGGTATCTTTCCCTTCCTGTTCCCCACATTGAAGTCTTATACTCCAGACTCTTTGCTGCTCGAATCTTTCATCAAACTAGAATGGGACCCCCGTAGTGTATGGAGCACTGTAGAGGCACAGGAGAGAACTACCTATTTCCTCTTAGTAACCCCCAGGCTCCCCCACTCACACTCCGCAGCACTTACAGCGACTTATTATATCTATTTGATATGTTTTCATGTATTTCCTCTGAAAAGACAATGAACTTCTTGCGAGGAGTCATATTTGTTTTTTATCCTAAGCACCCGGCCAGGGTGTCTGGCACCTGGGAAATATTCAGTACATACTTAGTAAGTTGAATGAACAAGGACAGTTGAGAGGACAAAGATGACTCAATTGCAGAGATACAGGTCTCAGGAAGAAAAACAGCAGATCTAAGTTTTTCTGAGTAGCCTGTGCCTGAGGCAAACTTCCAAAATGATTCTGGGTTTAGAGATATTTGACCTCTTCAACCTTGACATTGCTACAGCTTCAGTGTGGTTGCTGTTGATAGTGTCATGAAAGTATTTGTCACTGGAGGACAGCTGATCGTACATCATCATTTTGAATGCCACAAAGGGCTTTATCAGTGATAGAGCATTGCTTTGAAACTGCTGCAACAATGCATTTTGTTAATTGATTAGTAAAATTATCAATATACATATTAATGCTCATTTTTTGTGTGTGCATTCTTAAACATAACCATAAACTGTCAAAGGTAAAAAGACTATAAAAAAGACATTTATATGAAACATTATAGAAAGAAAACGAGGAACTGAAGCTCAGAGACTGAGCAAGGGCATACTATCAGCTAATGGAAGAGCTGGGATTAGAACCCAAATCTTCTAATCACAATAAAATGCATAGAAGTCATGGGGAAGATGGCAGTGGCTGTCGTAGTCACTTCTCTTTTACTCAGAGAACCTGAGCATTGTCTCCTAGTGCCTTTCTTCCTGCAAAAAATACATAATCTCTCTCAGTCTTTATCTCTCCCTCTCTCACCATCTCCCCTCTCCCCTTCCCATTGCTAATATTTACCAGCCTTCATCTTATTTTGTAGACAACCCCACCATAGCTGTTTATAATCTGTTTTAATGTCCATCTCTTCTGCTGGGTAGAAGCTCAGGAGTTTGTGTCTTGTGTCCTTTTATTTCCAATTCCTAGCACAGTGCCTGGCACAGAGAAGATGCCTAATAACTGCTTAATGAATAGATAGACTTCTGTTCCCTCTGCTTGATTTCCTTTTGGGAGAAAGAACAACCTCTTTCACATTCTACAAAATGAAAATGTCAGAAGACAATCTCCCCATCTTTGAAGCCTGGTGCCCAGTTCATTTATACCTCTGCTGGGTGCATCTGGCAGTCCAGCTAGGCACTGCAGTGAAGGTGGTATCTATGGCACCCAGGGGCTATAGCACCTGACATGTGAGAGGTGCAGGATTCTACATGGGAAGATGGCATTCTTCTCTGCATTACAAGACCTCTCGGGGAGGGTTCTGCTGGGGGACAGGGCAGTGGGGGTGTGGCACCTTTCCTCACTTCAGCAGTACTTTGCTCTCTGCAGCCAGGAGTCCCCTCTCATTGGTGGCAGGGCTGGACTGCCCCAATCCATGGGTGGGCTAGTTGGCCACATGGGCCTCATAAGATTATTGAGCTTATTTGCTTATTGAGAGTTACCTTCAAATTCACACTCAAAACAGCCAATTCATAGAAGAAGCAGCCACGGTCCTGATTCTGACTTGAGACTCTGCAGGGCATGCTTTGACTCGAAACCTTTACGTTCAGAGGTGTGCGGCCACATTCCCTTCCCTGTTGGGCTTCTTAACGCTACACATTGCTGGTACACTGCACAGCCCAGGCCCCATGCTCGCTTCCCCACATCCTGCTCCCTCTTCCTGCTAAGGGGACTGAGCTGAACCAGGCCTGGCCAGGCAGGGTGGGTCACCATCCAGGTCTTTGCCCTTTCTAATGACCAGGGAGGGAGTTTCACGAGCTCCGAGAGTTGGCCCGCTGTCCACAACCCCTCTCTAGGAATGTGCTCTCCCATGGGAAAGGACATGGACCTTTCCACCTCAGTCCCCCCACCCCCCACGAGAGGCATAGAGGGTTATAAGAGGGGGGATAAAAGTCCCTTGTACTATAAATACTTCTCAAATGTCTCCTGTAAATCTACCGATGTATCAGAGAGACACAGGGAGGAGAGCTTGAATTAGAGCCGATTAGAGACCACATTCTCCCAGAGGAGGACAAGCCTGCGCATCAACCGAGCCCCCCATGGCCGCTGGGACCACCACCGGAGCCGGTCTCTCCTGACAGTTTTCTTGGCAGCTGCAGAACCCGGGTCCAGGGGCGCAGCAAACTTTAGGAAGCACAGACAGCAACCCCCCCCCCACATACACCCCCTTTACTGCTGTGCCCTTTGCGGTGGTCGAGCAGATCGTCTGGGGGTGCCCTCTTCCCTGGGGTGGGGGTAGGGCGCGAGGAGGAACCCAGACGTGGCAGAAGCAAACTGCCCGGGCTGGTGGGTGATTTATGAAGTGCTGAAAAGCATCTTCGAAACTGTCATTTATCTTACAGCTCTCAGCCTAAATAAACACAGAATCCACCTAATTATAGTTACAGTGGAAACACAACACCCGAAGCTCCTAGCCTGGCGCTGCCAGCTCCTCTCCCGCCGGCTCCGCCCACGGCAGGCGGCGCGGCCTCCGCTGGCCCACAGCTGCACCCTAGCGGCTGCCTCTGCGCGGGGCTCCCTCCAGCAGCCTCTCGTCTGTCTCCCACTCTCACCCACCCAAATATAATTTGTCAAGAGCAGAGTTCTGCTCCATCCTGCTGGGAAGCTGCATCTACGGCCTCCAGCCAGTGGGGCCAGCGGCTGAAAGGACCCTGCCATGGCTGTTCCCTTTCTTTTCCTGTCGGGGAGCTTCTTTGGGTTGTGCCCAACTCTTCCATCCTGACCCCAGGAACTACTGCAAGGGTGGTCAAGGGTGGGCTTGGTTGTCCTCCCCAGCCCTGCTCTGGTTGACCAGGTAGGGTTTTTGGTTCCTTCTGCTGGACTCTATCCCTGTTCCTGGATTTGAACTTGAAACTTCCCTTCCTCTTTGGCCTGTGGGAGGCCCTTGGAGAATCTTCTGTCCCGGTTGGCATCCATTAGGACACCTTCTCCACCTTGGTCTTTGTCCTGGGGCTTAGGGTCAGGGCTGTCTTTGACACAGTAAAATGAGTCAGTTATGCTAACACCAAGGGGAATCAACCCCATAACAGATGCACTATCATAGTCCCTTCA
Organism: Galemys pyrenaicus; assembly: GCA_019455555.1. Taxonomy (NCBI): domain Eukaryota; kingdom Metazoa; phylum Chordata; class Mammalia; order Eulipotyphla; family Talpidae; genus Galemys; species Galemys pyrenaicus. The sequence goes on along the minus strand of JAGFMF010011723.1, from coordinate 2,788,266 downwards.
ACTCTGCAGAAAATGGTCCTTTAAAAATGAACTTATCAGAACAGTGCATTTCAGGGGCCAGGTCTGGGTTTCATCCACGTGGAGTTCGCTTACATGCTAGCATATACATTACCCTAGACAATAACTCACCCGTAATTTACTGCTGTCTTTCTGTGTGTGCAAGGTCTTGTTCTTGCAGACAAATTTGGGGATCTAATAACAAAGTAAAGGAAGAATTCCTCAAGGGCAGATGTAATCTGAGGAGGCCCCCTGGGGGACCATGGACCCCCCTGGGAGGATGTGGGCTTTGAAAGAAGGTATAAATAAAGGGCTGCCATCTTCCAGTTGAATGGGAATGGAGAAGAGACCTTGAGGAAAGAGAAACTGGGAGAGAGCTCATGAGACAGAACAAGAAGAGGAAATAACTTTTCTTGCTCTTTAAGAACACTGACCTGGGAGTTTTTAATCCTGACCTTGCCTGCTAACTCACCCTGACTTGTTCTATCAAAGGGTTATGGAATGTAGTCTCCCCAGTTTAGTTCCAGCATTGAAACAATGTCAGAGTAGCCAATACCATGGACTGTAACAACTGGGAGGGGTTCTTGACTTAAGTTTTTTGGAGACACCAGCAGTCTCTCTTCCAGGCCTTGGGAGCAAGAGAGACTTCTTCCCTCTCCAAAGGGCAGGAGCCCCCACCCCCCAAACTAAGCTGCTCAGCCCTGTCTCAGAATGCTGCTCAAAGGAGAGAGAGTCCAGGCTTTTTCCATGGTACGCATTGGAATGTAACAAAGGAGAGATCCATTTTTTACTAGTTATACCACTGCTTATCCATTAAAGTAAGATAAAAATACCTGTTCCTTGCCTGGCTCCCAGAGCGCCAATTCAAATGAATGAGGATGTAAAAGCTCATGGTAAGAAAATCTCTCCCTAGATAGTTCCAGATGAAAGAACAGCTCTTTAGCACTTCCAGTGGGTTAGCAGATGAGGCCTCTCCTTATAGCCGACTGGTGTAATCTCTGCGTTTTTTTGTTTTTAATAAGAGGGGCATAAAGCCTCAGGACAGTTGAACGACTTTCTTCGGGTCACACAGTAAATTACTCCTGAAGACTTGGTTCTTTATCCGAGTACAAGTTAGTCTTCAGAATTTTTGCTTTGTATTAACTCTTTGAAGACCAGGATAAGGCAAGTGCATTTAAAAAGTTATACCTATAGACTGATGATTTAAAAATAGATTTTTAAGAGGAAGGGAAGAAAAACACGCCTGATATTCTAATTTGCCAGCTCTCTTTAGTTTTGGTGGGTCTCTCCTTTTCTTTCTCCCATTTTCTCCGTTTGCCTTGAGTCTCCCTTTTTTGCTTTCTTCTTTCCTTCTTAACAGTCAAGTCAGCAGCTTTGTCCTCAAGATGCTTTTCTCTTTTTTCTCTTTGCTGCCAACTCTTTCCTGCCACTGCCAGGCCGGCTCTCCCTCCAGACTTCCTTAGTTGATCCTGTGCAGAAGCTGATAGCTTATCTGCATGCAGCAACAAGAAAGTGAGATAGTGGGCTCAGATGCCAGCAACCCAGAGCATCTTGGGAAACGGCCTGCTGTTGTGAACAGTCCTGTCATCTCGGTCCCAAACAGATCATCCATTGACACTTTTCTTCTCCCTTTCTGGCCTATTCTATGCCTCTAGAGTTAGATTAAGGCAGATATAAAAAAAGGCCTTGGGGGCCTCCCTCATGGTACAGTGGGTTAAGCAACTCACTATGAAGCAAACCGCAGCCACTGCAGCACAAGTTCGATCCCTGCTGCCGGCAAGGGGGGTGACCCACATGGCGCAGCAGACCTCTCCTGCCTTGTCTGCTGCTCCCCTCAGCAGTGTATTTCAGTTCATCTGCCTGTTCTGCTCCCCACTCTGTCTCTGGTGAATCCTCTCAACCCCAGCACCTCTGGCCTGTACTCCAGTTCTTGTATGCATAAATAAAATAAATCTTTAAGAAAAAAAAAAGAAAAAGAAAAGACTCTGGGCAGCGATGGTGCCACTTGTCCCTTTGCCAACTTGTCCCCTTCTCCAGCTTCAAAGGGAGTTCAAGTCCTGGTTTTGTTTGTGATGTGCTGTGCAAAATCAGAAAAGTCCCTCAGTATCTCTGGAGCCCAGTTTCTATGGGCAGGTATGATTCAACCAGAATGGACCTTTATTTATTTGACCCCAACTTTAGTGTACTGGCAGTGTGATTACCACTTCTAGAAACTTCTGATGGGATATACCCTCAGGCATATGTCCACTTCCTTCTGCATTCCAAAGGCCTAACATGGAAATTATTTTATCTTGAGTACTCTCAGTTTCAGTTCTGAGAAACCCCTGAGGTTGGAAGTACAATAATCATCAACTCTTAATCTCATAAATATGCAACTTTTCCTTTACTAAAAAAATGTTTTTCATCCCCACAAGGTGATACAAAGCAGAGAAATTGCTTCTTCTTCTGCCTTAGCCTAAGTCAGTGGCTCTGAAATAGGAGTGATTTTGCTACCTCTTCCTCTCCAAACACAGGTAATATTTAGCATTTTTTGGAGACCTTTTTGCTTCCAGGAGGGGATTGCTTATGGCATCTGGTGAATAGAGGCCAGGGATGCTGGTAGTTATCCAATAGTGACCTAGGAAGTTCCCCATAGCAAAGCTTTTTGTATGTGATCTTTTTAATACAGTAATCTTGAGCCTGTTTTATAGATAATGGTAACTAAAGGCCCAACAAGCTTAAGCCAATGGCAATTCCTGAAAAAGTAAAAATTGGAATTATTATATGATTCAGCAGTTCCATTTCTGGGTATATTCCCAAAAGAATGATCTGGCTCAGAAGGTCAATAATGCTAGGTAATTCATTATTAAGCAAAACTCCTTGGTGAAATTTGGGGTTCACAGGACATGGAGGTGGCACAGACTTGCCTTCAGAATTCTCCTATATACTAGGGAAACTGTGCTCTTGAATTAGGAAGTATCTTGTCTGAGAGGAGAGACATTTCTAATCCCTTGCCTGGAGAGTTTATAGTCTAAGGAAAATGATAGGGATATAGTAAACCAATATTTATCCATTCAGCTTTTTTTTTTTTTTTTAGCTCATTCTGTATCCTAAGTCTTATATAAGGCGAATAGGATGCCCCAAATGAATTTCCAATTCATGTACCTGGGAGGGATTTTCCCTTCTTCTTGGACTTGTTTTCAGTAGTCACTATGGGCAAGATTAAACCAATATACTTGTGAATGGGAAGGACATTCCAGAAAAAGGAAAGGTGGTTATGACAATGGATGCATAGTGGGCAGTGCTTAGAAAATTAGGAGCCAAACTTGTGGGAAGAAAAAGGACATGTGTTCTATTGTAAGAGCAGGTGAGCCTCCTGGGTCAAGAAGACAGCCGCAGACTGAAGATACTGCTAAGAAGTGAGATCTGGTAATAGCTGGCGGACTTGTGCCAGGTGTTTGAAATTCTCTGAGTTGCATGAGCTTAACAAGATTCAACACAGACAGCCCTGTTTTGCAATATGTCTTGGCTCTCACAGTAAGTGTTCCATGGACATGGTAGTAAGAGAGAAATCATCCTGGCAAGCCCACTACCACCTGGAAGAGCTCTGCTTACTTTCACATGGTGAACACCCTCCTGTACACCCCTTGTGAAATGTGATTCACTTGCCATGGGTGAAAGAAAAGGAGGGACCCCAGAAATTGAAAGCTGGCATGAGTGGTGGAGGCCAAATACTTGATTTTGAATTATTCTGCCAGGAAATTTAGAAACATGGACAAATTCTTTTTCTTATCACATAGGATGCAGAAGAAATAGATCTTATATAGGTAACATTACTTGTATTAATTCAATTAACATATATTGAGCACCTACAACATGCAGGAATTACTACAAGCACTCCAGGAGCTGCAAGGACACATTTATTCATTGTTCATCCAATCGATCACTAACACTCATGTATTGAACTCTGTCTAGCACCATGCTAAATGCTTGGGACACAGAACCCAATTCCTCTCTTCAAAAGTCTATGTTCCTTCCGTATACCAAGATTCAAGGCAAGAGCTTTATGTTCATTATCTTTTATTTTTAAAGGATTTATTTATGCATAAAAGCACTGAGGTACAGTCTAGAAGTGTGGGGGTGGTAGTGAGAGGATCCACTGGAGGCAGAGTGGGGAACAAAATAGGCAGATTAACTGAAGTACACTGCTGAGGGGAGCAGTGGGTGAAGCAGGAGCGGTCTGCCGCACCATGTGGGTCACCTCTTCGGCCAGTGGCAGGGATGGAAATCGTGCTTCAGTGGCTGTTGACTTCATAGTACATTGCTTAATCCATGGCACCACCAGGGAGGCCCCCACTATCTTTTAAATATAATGATATTGAGCCTGTTTTTATCAATGAGGAAACTAAAGGCCCAACAAATTTAAGCCAATCAAAAGGCAGTTCCTCAGAAAATTGAAAATGGAATTATTATATGATTTACCAATTCTACTTCTGGGTATATATCCAAAGGAATTGAAATCAGTGTCTCAGAGGAGTATTTGTATGGTATTTGCTTCCTCCAGCTCCTCCTACCATCCCACACCTTCTTTCAGTAAGACTGAACAAGTTTTGGTGAGTTCAGCAGGCATATGGCTTTATTCACAATCACCAAGGGGCAGAGGCAACTCAACAATGAGTAGATAAACAAAATATGACACATTCATACAGGGGACTATTAGCCCTAAAAAGGAAGGAAATTCTACATTTCCTATGTTACAACATGGATGAATCCTGAGGACCTTATGCTAAGTAAACCTATCCAATCATAAGGGACAGATACCATTTGATTCCACTGATATGGATTCCATTTAGCCAACTTCATAGGGACAGGAAGTAAGTGGATTCACCAGGGGCTGGGAGAAGGGGATGGGGAACAGTTGCTTAAAAGGTATAGAGATACAGGGGCCAGGAGGATCCGGGCAAAGCAGAGGAGTAAACGGGTCACAGATCCAAAGCTCCTGCAGGTCAGTGTTCCCCAGGGATCCAGATGAGAGGGAAGGAGATTCTAACTGGGACTTCTTTGACTAGTGAGCAAGGAGCTTTAGGAAAGGGTAGGGTGGAGATGGCAGCAGGGGTGGGAGAAAGGCACCTTAGCTGCCAGCTGGCAAGGCAGGACCTGGGCCAGGGTTCAGACCTTGAGTAGAGAGCTTGGCATGATGCTCCATGTGTGACCCAGGAGTGAACCCACTATGCAGCCCCTCTCTCCCCAGGGACTCTGCAGTGGAGTATTGCTTACATCTGAGTAAAGCTATGGAAAAAACTTTGGTTAAGAGCACAGGCTCTGCAGGGATGCTGGCAGCCCCTCTGTCTCTGGAGAAGTGAGTTCCAGCTCAGATACCGATGAGGTCATCAAGATCCCTGGACTGAGCTGGAATTTGGCAGGAGGCTCGTGGGGCAGCTGTTTGTGGTTTCTCTTTTCCTCTGAAGGAAAGTCTGAGCAGATGCTCCCCTCCATGCCGCCTGTTACCCAGTGAGGGAGAAGCAGGATGTGGCTCTGGATCAGTGGAATGGGAGGGGGGTGGAGGCAGCAAGGAGAGTCTGGGGCAACACATAAGTGACATATTTCATGAGATGAAAGATCTCAACTTCTTTCAATAATTTCCTCAACTCTGCTTTTGTTCTTGGGAGACCTCATTTCTTCCCTAATATTTATTCATGAGGATTTTTGTTTTTGGAGACTTGGAGGAGCAGCTGCTTTGGGGTCTGAGGGAATTTGCTCCACTGCGAAGGCAGCTTTTCTTCTACTCAGGCAGCCAAGCTCCTCATCAAGAAACATCAGCTCCTCCGGGTGGAGAGGCCTCCAACTCCAGCAGGACCGATGTGCAGTTACAAAGGGCCCCCGGCATCCTTCACTCCTGGCCAGGCAGCTCCGACACCTGGGGACAGGGCAGGGTCACGTAGCCCAGGCATCCTGCCTGGGGCCTCTCCTGGCAGCAGAGCACTATATTACAGACTGAAGTCTCCAAGATGTAGGAGTTCCAGCTGGTCTTCATCTTTCAGAGGTTTAGTTAGATTTAGATTTTGAGTTTGGAGTTACGTTTAGGTTAGAAAGTAGGCTTAAGTTTACATTTCAAATTAGGTTTAGTGTCGTTTTAATTTAGAATTGGGTTAGGTTAAGGTTAGGGCAGTATTTCTTAATCTTGGCACTATTTCCACTTGAAGCTGGATAATTCTGGTGCACGTGTGTGTGTGTGTGTGTGTGTTGGGGGTTGTGGCCCTGTGCTTTTTAGAATGTTTAACAACAACCCTTACTTCTACCTTCAAGATTCTAATAGTACGTGTTCCCATTCCCATTGCAGGAACAAAAGTGGTTCCAGACTTTGTCAGGTGTTCCTGAGGGGGTAGGGGGAGAGGGTAACCTCTGGTTGAGAATTACTGAGTTAAGATAAGGGTTAGGTTAATGTTAGGGTCACGTTAGAGAGGTTATGTTTTGATTTTGAGTTGGGTTTGAGTGAAGATTAACATTAGGGCTGGGAAGTTATTTAAATTGAGGTTTAGGAAAAAGGTTCAGGTTCAGTTAGGTTTAAAGTTTGTACTTCGGTTATGTTTAGGTTAGCACCTTGCAGAGACAAATTACTGTGGAAATATGACATCGTGAATTTAGAGTCTCTCCAGTAGCCCTGTTGGGAAGTAGTTAGGAGTCTTGGGGATAAAATATAAGAAACCACCCCCACACTGGGGAGCTTTCTGTGGAACCTATCTGAGTCTATGAGAGTGACTCCTTGATGAACTTTAAAGCTAAGAAAGCTAGTTATTTGGGCTTCTTCCTCATTTCTCTGTGTGACATAAAGATGGCTGAGTTGGCCCATGTGTGCCCATGCATGGGACATACATGCTCTGTGCCCAGTGCCAGCTTATATCTTATTTCATATCCTATTTTCATACTACAAAGACCTGCCTAAGGTTAGGAAAACAATGCATATCCGGGGACTCCCCTTCTGTCAAGTTGTTGCAGGTCCATGGAAGCCAACCTGGAGGCAGGGCTTCCTGGGAATAGCACAGCAAGATGTCAAGGGCCCCAGCAATGGGAAATCATGGAGTTGGAAGTCAGGACACCAGTCTATTCTCACCTTTAATGTTCTACTGTATGTGAAATCACAGGCAAATTCATCTCTCTGCCTTAGTTTCCCCATCTGTAAAATAACCAGAAAAGAATTGAAATCCTCCATCCACCCCCAATTCAATCGGTAATGAAATTCATTTCCACAACCTTTGAAGTTTTCGGGAAGGAAGGTGCCATGTCAACCCAAACTAGTTTTATTTGTGTCTGCTTCCAGAAGGAAAGGGTGCGCAGAGTTCTTTCTAGCTCAGCAACTAAGTGGTGACTGGAGACTGCCAGGTCTCCATCTGCCCATATGAGAGAACGGTGGTGCCAGAGGCAGATGCACCAGAGAGGGAGCTGTGCTTCACCAGCTTGTCAACATGTCATTAGGTTCCTGTGGGAACTAAGAGCAGAGTCCGGAGGCAGGAGATGTTGGAGAGAGGAGGGAGGAGGGAGGAAGAGAGAAATGGACGAGATGAGGGGGTGCATGCCAGTGCCGCATTCATCCCTGTCATGAGCGAGCTCTATCAAACCAAGGCCAGGCCTATAAATCAGGCCATAATTAGTTGCAAAGAGAAAGCTTTAACATCCTCATCAAATTGATTAATACATCTTGCAGCCCAGGACAGCCTGGGCCTGCCTCGGAAGCTAGTCCAGCTGGGCGGGAATGGAGTGAGGAGAGGAGCTGCTCTTGTCCTGGCAGCATGGTGGCAGGTGAGTCCTGTCCTGCTTGCTCACCTGAAGAAGGCTCTGCAAAGTGGCAGCCCAGGGGGTTCTGCTGGGCCTGGAGAACCAGATGAATGTGGTATTGTGGTGAAGATTTTTCTGGGCACAGTGGCTGGTTGATTTTTCCCCTTGGGTCTCAGTCTCACCATGTGCAGAAGGGTCAGAGAGGCTTGTTTCCTTCTAGTTTTGGTGCCATAGACGTCTCCACTTAAGGGTCTTCGCCATGAAGATCTCTCTGTGCCTGAATTTCTAGGATATGCCATGGGAGGTCAGGGGTTTGGGATAAGCTTAAATTGTTTGATCTGACTCAGGCTTGACATGACCAGACTTTACCTGTATGAACTTTCCTGAGGTCTAAGAGCAAATACTCTCACTTTGCAAGACTGCACAGTCTGAAAAAGATATAGATCAGCTTGGGCTCACATCCTGGCTCGACCACTTATCAGCAGTACGTCTGGGAAAAGTTATCTAACCTCGTCTTAATAATGGCTTCTAAGTTGCCTGGAGACTGAATAAAAAAAAAAATAAAGTCTGGTGAAAAAGTAAAGCTGTGATTCCCCACAGGGTGGGGGAATCTAGTCATTCTCCTGGGATGTGAAATGAAAAGGCAGCGTTTTTGTTGTGTAAAAATCACTGGACTTGAACTTGGAAGATTTTGGTGCCAGTCTCATGTTTGCAACGTATGAGTTGTGTGACTGTGTGTGCAAGATGCTTTACCTTTCTGAGTCTTAATTTTCTAAATCAGGAGTGTTTTCAGCACCCAGTCATTTGATGTGCATAAATGATTCTTGTAAAATATAAATCATTAATCAACTATCGAGCATTTTATAAGCAATGTTCATTCAGAGTATCAGTCACTGTGGCCTGCTGTTGATGGCCCCGGCATCCCCTGTCTCAAGAACAAATGTAATAGGTTCTTTCAACCCCCTGGGACATGCTCCATTTTTCAAAGGGACCTTGTGTCCTTATGTCATCTGTGAATTGCACTTTTCCTGTTTCCTGCTTTAATAAGAACTCTTATCTAATTGCTTGTAATAAATAAAGATACTCCGTTTGATCATGTTTGGATCACATGCAGGTTGATGTAGTGACACTAACCAAAAATCCGTTTTGTTGGGCCTCTGGTTGCACATGAATATGCATATCCCAGCCACCTTTGCACTTAGGATGGCCATGTGACTAAGTTCTTGAGAATAGAAGTAAGCAGGAGCGCTGTTGCCCATGTGTGGACAGGGACTTCAAGAAATAGGCATGTGTCTTCTATATTTTTATTTTCCTGGAACCCAAAGCTTGAGTGTTCCCTCTGGCCAGCTTGGACCAGGCAGAGAAATGCTACTCTAGGGGATGGGGGAAAGCAAAAGAGAAGGAAGCTGGGATCTGAATGACAGCTTGGAGGAGAGCCTCCTGTCAGTGTAGAACTCAGACTGTTCCTGGAGAGGAAAATACACTTCTGTCTTCTTGAGCTTTGCACTTGAACATCTTTAGTGTGTTTACTCTTTTATCCTAACCAGTTATTATTAGTGCATCTTATTGCATCTCTGTTTCTAAAGGCAGGTTATATTTGTTGTATTTGAAGACCAGGTCTACATTAGTATGGCCATCGGTTGGTAATAATTTTATTAAGAAGCTTTCCATCCATATAGACTCAAAAGCATCCCCCCTGAAAATAATCTGTGTCATCGTCTTCCCTCTGGTACCATCCTCCATCATAATGCCTTCTCTACTCCTGGAACGCAGCTGCAACTAGACAGCCAAGTGAAAGGGAGATGAACAGAGAACAAGACAACTGTAGAGGGAGGTGGCCTGAAGGAGTCCATGGGAATCTGAACTCTGACCCTAAGCCAGGTAAAGGGGCAGAGAGGGCTCAGGGACACAGAGCTGGAGAACCGGACCAGCTATACTCAGTGACTTGCCATGGGCCTTGGGTAGAGGGACTGGAGTTTTCAAAGTCTGCACACTACTTTCTTATGTTCTAATCCCCACAAAAACTTGACCCTCACCTGCTGACCCGCGGGCTTCCTCATCATGGGTTTGTCATCATCAGTCAAGATCTTCACAAAGCCTATGACAGTTAGAAAGCCTCTCTCCTGACATCCCCCCTCCCTTTTGGAATGTGCCCCTGGACAGACTCAGAATTGCTCTTTAAAATGTTTAACTGAGCAGATGGTTTGGAATGTGAGAACTGAATACCCCTTTCAAAAGCCAAGAGTGATGGGAGCCTAGCAGACGCGGGATCGTGGGGAAGTGGAGAAAACCAAGGAAAGACATCGTGCCAAACAGCCACAGGTGGGGACAAGAGTGGGGAGGAGGGGCGGCCTCACTTTGTCACACCACTGGCCCGAATCACAGGGCAGGGCTGGAAGGGAAGTGCCAGTTGCCATGCTCCCACCTCATCTCACAGCTCACCAAATATTACAACCTAGCACATAAAACCGAATGCTAAGCTGCCAGGAGTGTTAAACTCAAGGAGCTGTGACCAGAAGCAGGGGGGCTCTGGGGATGCAAGTGGGAGGTGGCTGCGACACCCATTTGGCCCCTGTGGCTCTCAAGTGGCAACTGAAACCAAGCAGGAAACTTAGCCTCTGTCCTGGAACCCAACTCTGCCTCCTGCCTGTCTACCGTGAGAGCTTGTAAAGGAGCCCTGAATCTCCTTAGCAGGAGTTGGACCACCTGTAAGCAGAAAATAAATGCTTTCAAGCCACATAAATCAATGGAAATTAGCAGGAGTGAAGGTAAAAAAATCCATCCTCCACCACTTAGATGTTTGAGCCAAGGTTCTCAGAGATTTAGAGTCATATAATTAGAATGATCCAATCTCATCCCCCCCCCCCCCTCCAGTCCTCCCTTTGCTTTCCAGCCAATGTCTTCTCCTATGAGGTAGGTTCCCACTGGCCACAAGCTCCTCTGGCTAGAAGCAGGTGTGTGCACCTGTCAGCTCAGCACCTTGATGGATTTCTGTGCTATCTTGCTTGGCCTCCTCCCTCCCGCTTAATGAACAGTCCGCCCCAGGCTAGGTATGAGGTATGAGATGTGGGTGGGGAGGCCACTTTCTGAAGAATGGTGCAGAAGTAGAGAGGTGTGGCTGCTAACCCCAAGTGAAATGTGGCATCATCCCAGAGGTGAAGGAGGGGGGCTGGAGTCATTAAACTCTCTGACATCTGATCTCTGAACTGAGAAGATTGATTAACAGCACAAAGGTTTCTCAGCCCTGTGCTCTCTGGCAGGCTAGGACTACCATTCAGGAGTTGATGGAAGTGTGAGATTCAGAGCTGTCAAGTGTCTGGATTCTCCTCAGAAAACTGGTACCCAGAGGGCCAATGTGGCATGGAGAAGGAAGGTGGGATTAGAAAGACACAGGTTCAAATCCTATCACTTAAACCTGGCTGACCTTGAGCAAGTTTCTTAAATTCTTTGAGACGCAGTTTCTCCATCTTTTAATTTGAAATAATGCTATTAACTCAGAGTTGTAGTGAAAACTAAATAAAGTTAAGTTCCTAGCATAGCGTGCCTGGAATGTGCCATTTGTTCACAACATGGTACCTTCCAACCTTTTGATTCTACTCCTTGCAAGTCATTATAGCAAGTTAGGGAAGGACTTAGAGGCCTGGCTTGGGCCCCCCAAGTCCTTGTTCAGTGCCTGGTATCTTGTTAAGGAATCCACCTGCTAGGGTAGATAGTTCAGTTTAGATTGTTAACTGAACAGCAGAGACAGAAGTATTTGAAGTTCACTAGGAGGCAGACTAGAACATGTTCTTTCCACCCCACCCCACCCCACTCAAGTAAGAACCACACTCAGAAGGGTATTGTGCAATGTGCCTCCCTAGGTGCAAGTTCTGACACAGCCACTTAAAAGGTATGACCCTGGCATTTCCTTGAACCTCACTTTCCCCCAATGTAAAGTGGCTATAATTGTAATTCCTGCAACAGAGTGGCTCTGAGGTTCAAAGGAAATGGGTCCCTTTGGAAATGACACTATATGTGTAACAGAGTGGTAGTCATTTTAACAGGATCGCTCTTGAGAAACTGCTTAGAAAAACACCTTGATGTGTTTTAATCACATGATAGAGAAGGGAGATTATTGCTCTGCCTGAGAGAGAGGAGGAAGAAGAGAGATAAAAAGGAGAGAGGGTGGAGAACCAATAGGAGATAGAAGCCACAAGCCGTGAGTTGTGCTGGCTGGCTTGAGCAGGGGATGTTTTCAGAACAATGATGCCCATTGTGTGCCCATTAAAGTTGTTTGTTCTGCATAAAGGAGTTCTTGCTCTTGCTCCCCTACAAAAACTTCAGGTATAGCTACTCAAGTCACTATTTTTAGACTACCAATCACATACATCTAGTGATTTACACATTTTCTTTTGTTTATTCCTCCCATGATTTCCCACAGGTAAAGCAGAGGCTCAGAAAACACGGGCAACTTGCTCACAGTCACACAAGTGGCAGCTGGTAGAAGAGGAGGGATTTCAGTGGGTGTCCAGCTTTGTGCCATGTAGTCCCCTCATTTCTGAGGTTAAAAAACTCACTTAGTCTCCTAGGTCCCAGTTTTTCTATCTTTAAGAAGAAAAGTTTTTATGATTTCTCTCCTTGGTCACTCAGATACTTGAGAGATGAAAGAGATAATAGATGTAAAGTACTATGAGAGCTTTTAAACAAACAGCCTCATTGTGGAAGTAAGTTATCATTAATACCACATCTCATGTGCTAAAAGGCCTGTTTAATCCACCCTGCTCTAAGGCGCCAAAGAGGACTTCACCCCACTCTGTTCAGTTTATCCTGTCAAGTGCCAAGTCTGTTCATCTTTGCTTTCTCTCCATAAAAAGCAAGTATACAGATGTCCCCGAAAACTATCCAAGTGTGATGACCATCTCAAAGCTTCCTTTCCTCCCATTCATCTCTCCAGCCCCCTCCAAAGACAAGCACTGACTCCAATTGTGTTTAAAAAACAGCTCTCCAGAAAAAAGTCCTATCCTGATTTGTAGTGGTTGCCAATTTCCTTGGTGTAAATATTTCCACCATGCCTGATTTCAAACTATCATTACGACATTATTAAGTGCAGAACTGGGAAGAGCTGTATAGCAGCACACCATTAGACAGTACCTTCATCATATAAATATATGACATAAATGACCTCAAAAATGTTGATTATGGTAAAAATTTAGCTAGGTAATTAAAAAGGGATGAATTTAGTAGTTATTACTTTTACTTCAAAATATAGGTTAATTATAATTTTTACAACTTTATTTTCTTCAAAACAAGAGTTTGCAAAACTCTTGAAAATGTACAAATCAGTGCTCATGAGCCAAATAAGGCAGCACTAGCCCAGCCCGGTGTGACCCACACATGAAGACAGATTGGAGCCAACGAATGCTAGAGAAAGCGCCAAGTATACCTGTGATATATTTTCTATTCCAGAAACAAGAATTGCACAAGAAATTGTATTTTGAATTGAAAATGAGTATTTTAATTTCAGAGATTCCTAAGTTGGAAGTGCTCAATTCCCTAACCACCAGCAAGGATTCCTTCTGAGTCTGTTCTCCTGGATTCCCTATTGATCAAGGTCCTTTCATGAAAGATGGAGAGATCATCCTTGTTGGTTCATTGCAAATACTCATTCCCATCGTAGCATCCTAGACTAATGTTTCTAAAACTTTAATAGACATGGTAGCCATCTAGGGATTACAATGCAGTTCAGCAGAAATGGGGGCTAGGACCAAGAGCTCCCCGGGGCTGGTGCTGCTGCTTACCTGTGGACCATCCTTTCAGCAACAGGGTTTTAGACCACTCCCACCATGCCAAGCCCCAGTGGGCATGTCTAGTTAAGGGATAATCAGAGTTGCAAGATTCTCTTTAGTCCTTTCTTCTCATTTTCCACCTCCCCTTCCTATCTTTCTATTAAAAATACCCTTCAGGTGCAGCCCTGCTTCCTAGCAACAATCCAGAAATATATCCTTTGTCCTCCCTCTCTCCTAAGGCCAAGTTAGAAGAAAAGAGGTGGATTTGTGGATCCCAGTACCTGAAGACAGACCTCTCCAAGGGAGGAAACACTTAGGAATATCCCTACTTCCCTAAAACCTTCCCTGTCTACAGCGTTCTCTTCTTGTCTCACCCCACCAGTCAAAACTGTTAAAGAAAGTGATCTCCAAAAGTTTTCAGCTAAGCCCAGAAATGTGATGGGAGGAGAGAAGTATCCCCCACTCCCTATTAGAATTCTTCTTGGGTGGCAAAACAGCCCAATGGTCATTTTGCTTGAGCACCTTCTGGTGCTGCCAGGGCATCATTCCTGATGGGCCTTGACCATTACTTAAAGACCTGAACATTGAATAAATAGCTGTGCTTGTGCTGTGTGCAGGAAGGTAGCCACTAGGAAAAGAAATCTTGGGTGTATTCCCATTCCTTGACATGTGGAAGCCAGAGATGTTCCATTTTTATATTAATAGGAACCCTGACTCAGCTAGTGATGAGTGCCAGGAAGCAAGTTAAGCCTTCACTCCTTATAGGTCAAGGATGCACAGACTTGTGAGGCTTAAGAAGACCACATGGTTAACTCTGTTCTAAGCAGGAGGGAGTAGATGCAGCCTTGCCTCTGGGATACTTGGTTGACTTGCCTGGTGTAAGAAAGTTTGACCCTAGGGTTACCTCCTGATGTGATGTAGGTGGGGCGCTAGTGGAGATAGATGATAGATGGATGGACGGACAGACAGTGAGGGAACCTATATGGCATCTGTGCTTTGAGTTGGGCAAGGAAAGTAAGGCCAGAAGATGGATCAAGGTGGCTTAGCACAGGTGACTTGTGTTTCCTTTTTGGAAACTTAGATAATCTTCTGAAGGAGAAATAAAGCAACAGCAAAGGTAATTAAACTTAGTGCCTCTTGAGACTTTCCTCACTACAATTCCCACAGAGGATTATTTCCATGTAAGCAGGCATAATGAAGTGAGGCTCTCCCAGGGGTGGCATGTTAGTAAGATCAGCAACAGATATCCAGACCTCAATAGTAAGATGCCTCAAGGGTCATGTGTCCAGGGTTCCAGATAGTCCTCTTCCTCCTGTTTCCAACAGAAGGGGCAAGTGCCCAGATTCCTGGCCAGTGAACATGCTTCCCACAATAGTCAGTGTATATTTACTTGGCCCTTCTCATAAAAACACCTGGCACCATAAAGCAACTTACAGTTTATCAGGAGCTCTTCCAATACATCAACTCATTTAATTTCCCCAACAAACCTATGAGTTAAGGTGAGGCAGTTTAGAATCATTTCACAAGCAAGAAGATGAGCTTTAAAGAAGTCCAGGGCCTCCCTGGTGGTGCAGCGGGTTAAGTAATGCACTATGAAGCAAACCGCAGTCACTGCAGCACGAGTTCGATCCCTGCCTCCGGCCAGGGAGGGGACCCACATGGCGCAGCAGACCTCTCCTGCTGTGCCCGCTGCTCCCCTCAGCAGTGTGTTTCAGTCAGTCTGTCTGTTCTGCTCCCCACTCTGTCTCTGGTGAATCCTCTCACTGCCCTGGACTCTGGCCTGTACCCCAGCTCTTGTATGCGTAAATAAATAAATCTTTAAAAAAAAAAATAAAGAAGTCCAATGATTCACCTAAGGTCACAGAGCCCTCAGAGTGTGCAGCCAGGGCTGGAATCAGGTTCCCTGATTCCAGTAGAAAGAAACAGTAGAGTTTCTTTTTTTTTTTTAAAGATTTATTTATTTATGCATACAAGAGCTGGGATATAGGCCAGAGTCCAGGGCGGTGAGAGGATCCACCAGAGACAGAGTGGGGAGCAGAACAGGCAGAGTGACCGAAACACACTGTTGAGGGGAGCAGCGGGCAAGGTAGGAGAGATCTGTGCCATGTGCAGGGATTGAACTCCCTGGCCAGGGGCAGGGATTGAACTCATGCTGCAGTAGCTGTGGCCCGCTTCATGGTGCGTTGCTTAACCCACTGTGCCACCAGGGAGGCCCCAACATACAGTATAGTTTCTTAACACTGCTTCCTTTCCAAACACTTCTCTGTCTAGTAGTCAATTCTTTGTTGTGTTTGATTTTGGCCCCTTACAGATAGGTAAGTGCCTGGACAGCATGGGTTTTATCTCCCCTTACTGACAGTTCTTCAACCCCTTTGCCTGTTACATAGTATGTGCTTGATAAAATTATGTCGGGTGAGTGAATAAATGAAATAGATTATAAGCTACCAGAAGGTGGGGCTCTAACTTTGAATTCTCGGTGTCCCTCCCAATAGTTCCACAGTGGGAGAGGAAATATTGATGAGGAAAATGATCAAGTGTTCAGTGGGTGTGACGGACTCCAGGTCACCTGCCCTGGAATATAATGCATTTTGAGGAAGAGTGTCCCTGTCGTGACTTCTAGAATCCCAAGCAACGACACTCTATTCTTAGCATTTCTCATTACATTCCACTGCCCCTGTCTTACCCTCAGGGTTAAGACATTTGCCTGTTTCACAGAAGTTAAGGCCTGCGCCTTTTTGATTTAGGAAAGAGGGACTCTGGAGTCTCACAACAATGGCCTGTGTCCCCTTGTGCTCCCTCTGCCACCAGAAATAATAAAATGGTTTGTTTCTCTTGGCAGCCTCCACCCAACCGTTCCCCATGTGTGTGTTGCTTTCTTCAATTTTCCCCTCTACAAAATCTGGTCATGTTTAATAACAATAAATCAGAGGAGAGATTGCAGCCCGGAAGAGAAGTCCGGGGCAGCCAGGGTTTCCACATCTGGGGCCCATTTGGGTTGAAGCGATGACAATTCCTAATAAATGTTAATGGAGAACCTCCTCAGATTCATACACTCCAGTCATAATTTAGCCTGTCTCCATGCCAGATGACCTTTTGAACATCCAGAATACACTCATCATAGTACCAGCTACAGTCCTGGATTGCTTCCTGCATATGAAGTGGAAAAAACAAGGCTTGTTGTCATTGATTACATTTCTCCATTTTCC
This sequence comes from Galemys pyrenaicus, assembly GCA_019455555.1. Classification (NCBI taxonomy): domain Eukaryota; kingdom Metazoa; phylum Chordata; class Mammalia; order Eulipotyphla; family Talpidae; genus Galemys; species Galemys pyrenaicus. The sequence goes on along the minus strand of JAGFMF010011723.1, from coordinate 2,771,546 downwards.
CTTCCCTGGATTTTTCTCCAAAGTCTCACAAAGCCTTGGAGCCTCCAAGCCACCCAGGTGGTGAGAGGCTGACCCTCTAGTCCTGAGGGAGGCCTGACAGCCAATTCTGTGCCCACAGAGACAGGGCTGGCCATCAAGACCTCCACCCCTCTTTTATTTTATTTTGCTTATTTTACTGCTTCCGAGGCACTTTACAGATCCTGCTTGCACTATCTCGTCCACATTCATCCTTCCCCCTCCTGGTCCTCTGATGGGGCGGACTGTCAGATGGGTTCATGTTTGGTTTTTCTCATCCTGTGCTTGTCCACGACTCTGATGTCCACATGCATTTTCCAGCTCCAACCTCTCTCTCAAGAAGGAGCCCCAAATTTCAAACTGGGGACTGAACATTTTTACTTGATCCTCAGCCATTTTCTGAAATTCTATTTGTCTAAACTAACTCATCATCTCACCCCACCACACCTGGCCTCTTCTCTAAATTTCCACATCATTTTTATTTTTTCTGCTCTACAGATATCAAATCATGATGCTTCCTTAAGCCCCCTCTCCACTACCTCCCTTCATCCAGGTGATGGGTTACTGAATCTTCCATCCCAGTCTCACTCCTTTTGACTTCCACCCCACACTCAGCCCCTTATCACTTCACTTTGGAATTGCCTTCTAACTGGCCACTCTGCGAAACCACCCCCGGCAAGGCAATTATCCCAAGATGCTGTATGTCATGTCCTTCCCCAGCCCCAGATTCTTCAGTGACTTTCCATTGGCAGTTTTTCATAATTAGGTGCCTGTTAAGATGACTTACTATTGGAACCACAACTGTAGATCACAAATTCCATGCTTTTTCTTCCTTACCTGACATGCCTCTTGACATACCTAATGAGAATCCATTTATTTATTCAACAACTAATTTTTGAGTCTGCTGAGTACTGGGGAATAAAATGGAGCATAAGCATGGTCCCTCCTCAGATGGAAACATTTTCAGTGGAGGAGATAAACTTAAAAAACAGGCAAATAAAATAATTGCAAACTGTGGTAAGTGCTAAGAAAGAGCTGAGAACAATGGAGTTCTACTATATTTTAATCAAGTCTCTAAACTCTCATCTCACCCATTGCTACATGGTCCCTGAAAGAAACCACATTGCTCCAGCAAGGCCAAGCACCCATGGCCCTCTGCAAACCCAGCACTATCCCCTTTTATGTCTCTATTTTCTTAGTCTGAGTAGATATTAAAAATATTAAGTTGTATTTCTTTGGACTTTTAGAACCAAAGATGCAATCTAATGATTCCTTGTTTGGACTGCTAGTCCAGTGGAACTTTTCCTTAATTTGTAAAAGGTTCAGGGTACTTAAGAGCTTCTTGGCCAAACTTCAGTGGAATAGTTGCTTGAGGGAGAATATCCACCAACTTTACTACAGTAGTGTTGTATAACTGCTAAAATCTCAGAGGTTTACAAAAGTCATTTTTTTGCACACAGGTTTGCAAATCAGTGGGGTGGCCTTTGTCACAGGTGTCTTCTCATTCTGGGATCCAGGCCAAAGGGGTAGGGGATATGCCTTTCTCATGGCCAGGGCTAGATGTGTCAGAGGTCAACCCAAACCAAGCAAATAGAATTAAAACCTCTGCTTACTTTCCACTGGCCAAAGCAAGTCATGTGGCAAAGCCCGTCATCAATGGCATGTGGAAGTTTACTCTCCCCTTAGAGGGACATAGAGGAGAGCGAATATTTGTTGGACAATAATATACTCCACCGTAGGGAGGTTATGGAGTTTCCTTCACAAGTGGTCTTTACAAATAGAAGAGATTGTTATCTATCTGGGTTCCTCTGGGTACGATATTACCTGAAGTATACCAAAGGAGGACCAGAAGACATGATTTCTTAAAGATGCCTATTTTGGTACAAGGGCAATGTAATTCGTGTTTGATATCTGATGCCACTGAAGCCCCCTTTCCTTTTCTACCAGAGATGTGCCATGGGAGTGATTTGCAGCCTGAGTGTTAATATCAGAGTCTCTATATGATTGTATACGAGTGACAGTCACACAGCAAACATAAATACAGAAGAGGTTCTGATACCATCAGGGAACAGTATTTCTGTCGTCAGGCAAGTTTTGTCTGCTGCTGCAGTGCAGTTAACTCTGGAACAAAATTGGAGAGGTAACTGATGGTCAGAGGGGACCTGGAGATTTCCATCTGTAACTGAGACAGGCAGGGCTCAGCAAAAGGTGAAGCAAGAACAAATTTTACCATGCCTAGATAAATCCGGCTTACAGACATTTATATATTGTATCAAATCACTTAGTGGTTTTAATATTTTTACCTATTCAAATAAACACATGGAACTCACACCCTCAGCAGCTTTTGACTCCAAGACCCCATATTCTATACCTTTTCAAACTTGCCAGTAACCCTTCTCTTTTAACATCGGGTGTCTATTCTTCTCCTCCCTTCCCATTACCTACTATCAGGAACATTTTAGATAATGCTCTAAGATGCCAGTTCCCAGGCCATTGCAGCTGGATCACCTGAGAACTTGTCAGAACTATAAATTATTGGGCCCTTCCCCGGAGCTTGCTGAATCAGACTCTCTGGTGATAGGGTGGGAAGGGTTTGTCCCAGGAAATGGTTTTAATAAGCTCTTCAGGTGACAACTTAAGCACATGCACTGACGTTTTCAGAACCAAGGTATTTCTGACTCAGTAGGTCTGGGATGGGACCAAGAACTTGAAATTCTAATAAGCATCCAGGTGACACTGACCTGCTGGCTGTGGCTGGGACTTGGAATAGCATTGCTTCAACGCTCAACCCCACACATGTGGGATGTCAGCCAACAGCGAAAAGTCTTACTGGCCTGAGAAGACAGGATCAAAATCCTAGTGAAAGAAAGTTGCCACAAATGGTGGGATTTGAGGTAATGGCCACCAGGTTGAAAAAACAAAAGGCATATTCGGTCAGAGGGTGGAGCTGGAGCCTCTGATGTCACCTTGTGTGTAATTAACTTTTTTCCATGCATGAACAGAGCTGTTCCTGCTATGGGTGATCAGGGACAGAGTGCTGTGTGGGGGGAAGCACAGGACTGGGAGTTAGGAGACTTGGGTCCAGCTCCTTGCCCTGTCACCAAAATGAGACCATAGCTGGGTCCCCCAGCTCTCTGTCTCTTATCTAGAAACCAATCTCTACAACCACTTCTCTCCAACCCCCCCCCCCCCAATTTTTACTTACACAAGATTATGATGACCTTAACCACAATTTTCCCTCCAGAAGAGCAGGGGAGTATCAAAATTGTGGGAGACCCAAGGTGCAGAATCGAGAATCCATTCAGTGAAATCGCCACCACCAAGCCCCTACACTGTGGATCACGGGAGGGGCTAGGCCTGACATTAACCACTTCACCACACCCTCCCTAGCATGGTGCTCTCCACTCTCCCAGTTGGGGTCTCCGTCTCCCACCTCCTAATGATGTGATTTTGGGCAAGTTACTCCTTGGGAGTTGTGGTTTTCTACTCTGTAGAATGGGGAATCAAGTAATACCTGCCTCATAGGTCGTTGTGAATTTTGAAAGAGGTAATACATAGTAAGTGCGCTGGACGGTGTCTGGCCCGAGAAAAGCAAAAAACAAAGACAAAATTCAATAAAAGTCCGGGGCTATGAAATGGACCGAGTCAATTGCTCAGCGAGCCGCGGAATTCTCGACACCGGTTGCAGGTCTTCTTTTCTCCTGTAGGTGGCGCCTCCCGTGGTTGAGCGCCCAGCCTCTTGGAGCTCTTAAGGTAGGGGAGAGAAGTAAATTTCCTTCGTCTCTGCTGTTTTCAGGGTTGCTAGAACCGGATCTCCTGCTGGCCCCTGAAACCTTTTCCGAGGACAGTCAGCTTTTGGAATCCGGCTTCCTTCCCGGTACGGCGTTGAGTCCCTTCCTCTCCTTCCTCTCCACCCTCTTTAGGGCCCTTCCCCACATAGGCAGAGCGAGCCTCAGAGCCTCCGGCAGATGCACCCTTGTAGGCCTGGCCGTGGGAGGATTTAACTCCCAGCACCTGAGCTAGGGAGTTCAGTGGGAGTTTCTTTCCTGCTCGGTTAAAATGACAAATTGGTACATGAGCGCTTAATGAAAGATGCTGGAAACGTCCGTGGAGATCAGAAAAAATCGCCTTTCGGAGCTGACAGCCAGGCCATCTGCATTCCTGCATTCCTATTAATTCCTTAACAATAAACGACAGGAGCGCCTAGAGGGTTAACAGCTTAATTTAATCTCTGAGATTCCTTCCTGGAGCATTGAGAATTAGAAAGGCATTCACAAAACGTTGTCTGCGCACCTGATTTTTCCCCACTTGATGTGTCTTCATGACAGGTCCCACCCATTCCTGGCCGAGACCCTGCTGCTCGCTGAGCGGTGGGAGGCACTCCCTAGGGCCGTTTGGGGCGCCTTGAACCACATGGTGCTGCTCCAGGGTCATAAGATTTGGCTTAGCACTTTCCCAAAAGTTTGTACGCCTGTTTTCCCAGGGCCTTTAAAGGACAGAAAAGTCCTCCATGGAGCTAGGATGGCAGTGCCCCTGTTTCAGTGAATTTCCTTCCCCAGCAGGAAACAATACAAAAATGGGAAGAGGTAGGTGGGCATGACAACTGACACTTGGAAAGCCACCAGGTCAAGCCTTGAGACTCTGGCAGATCAAGAACTATTTCTTGTTTGGAGATGCCTCATTCTAGTGCAGTCCTCTGTATGTATAAGGAAACTGAGGCCCCCAAAACTTATGGTCGTATATCCAGGTGATGCCAAAGCCCCCAAATAAGATTCAAACGTCCTAATTCCCTGACAAGTTGTCTGACAATAGGGTTGGCTAATAGATTTCCTCTTACCCAGAACTCCCATCATTGGTAGGTAGGGGCTGTCCAGGGCCCATGGGCACCTACCTAGGCTGTGCCCAAGTTTATCAGAGAAGGTCTCCGTGACAATGTAGAAATGTCTTCAAGGGACAGAGAAGGGGTAAAGGTGCCAGGTATCTGCTGTCTCTACTTTTCAAGCTGTTTCCTTGAAACGGGATTTAAAGGCTTCAGTTAAGATGGAAATGTTATCTGGGAAGAGTAATGCATTAAGCCATTATCTGTCATTAACACCTTGGCTAGAATTCATTTAACATTAGCTGCTAGTTGCCCAGTAGGTCCCTGAAGAAATGAGCCTTTTCACCAGCATAGGGGCCTAGGAAGAGACAGAAAGCCTTGCCCTGTAGGGGTGTGGTGTTTGGGGACTTGTGTAGATAGGATTTTTTTTTTACTTTAATTTTATTTATACGTACAAGAACTGGGGTACAGGCCAGAGGTGTGGGGGGGAGTGAGAGGACTCACCAAGGGCAGAGTGGGGAACAGAACAGGCAGATCAACTAAAACACACTACTGAGGGGAGCAGCAGGCAAGACAGGAGAGGTCTGCTACACCATGTGGGTCAGCTCCTTGGCCAACAGAAGGGGTAGAACTGGTGCTGTGATGGCTGCATTTGCTTCATAGTTCTATGGTTAACCCCTTGTGCCACCAGGGAGGCCCTTTGTGCAGACAGAAATTAAAGACATCATGTGTCTAGCAGAAAGAACACAGAGGAGGCTGAGGTGATGGAAGAAGGGAACCTGAAGAAATTTTTGCATTATTTGCTCTCGGTTTGCCTTCATGTACTATTTCTGCCAGTCACACTGCTGATCCTCAGTTTTACCATCCATAAAATTAAGAGTTGGGCTAGACCAGAGATTCTCAAACCTGTACATTTTGAATCACCGGGGAGTTAAAACGACAACAAAAAAAACCAACACTAAATGCTTGGGTCCAACCCCAGGCCAATTAGATCAGAATGTCAAGAAGTGAGACCTCCCACTTTCCCACAGTACCTCTCTATAAGATTCTAGTATCAGTCACTATGCCAGCCACCCACTTCTTATCCACATATAAACATATTTTATATACTTACAGTTCTAGGTTCAGTATCATTTTGTTTTATGAATGTCTCAAAATGCTTTTAGGGGCAGCTAACAAGAATACTTAACAAAAGCCTTAATAGGGGCCTCCCTGGTGGCATAAGGGGTTAAGCACTGCCTGAGAAGCAACTGCAGCTACTGCAGCACAAGTTCAATCCCCAGACAGGGAGGGGACCCACATGGCACAGCAGACCTCTCCTGCCTTGCCCACTGCTCCCCTCAGCAGTGTACTTAAGTCTATCTGCCTGTTCTTCTCCCCACTTTGTCTCTGGTGAATCCTCTCACCTCTGTGACTCTGGCCTGTACCCCAGCTCTTGTATGCATAAATAAATCTTTAAAAACACAACAACAAAAGCCTTAATAGCAATTTTTATTGTCTCTCCAAATAACAAGTATAGAGGTCCTATTTGGGTTAATCAATTGAAAACTACTACCCCGGGAGGCTCCTTTCATCTTCTTGTTTCTTTACCCTCAGAGTTGTTGGCTCTTGGTCTTTAGGTTTGTTACATGGTTGCCATAGTGGAAGAAATCGTGTCCTCACACAACTGTGTTCACAGACATGAAGGGAAGGGCAGGAGATCATACTAATTTTTTTTTTTTTTAGTATAGAAAACAATGTCCCCAGGACTATGGTGGTGGTGCATGGGTGAATTCATGGTGGCAATTTGATGGGAGAAAGCATACATTGTACAAATATGAAGGATGATGTAGGAAACACACACACACACATAAAAGAAAGAAAAAAGTCCCCAGACTGCTCTGAGTGTAGTCTTCTTCTCATTGGGCAGAACTGGGTCATGGGGCGTCTTTAGGTAAAAGGGAACATAGAAAAGCAAGAATCTGGCATTTTCAGCCTCTATCATGACAGGCAGTTCTTCCAGAAAGAAAGAAGGGCAAGTATTGGGCAAGCTACTTATAGAGTCTGCCAAATAGCAGTCAGTATATTTGATAAGACATAGGACACATGATGTAGCTAAGGACTTAAATGCAGCTGCTACTTTATGTACAACTTTCTTAACCAGTGAAAGCCATTTATTCACTTTTGCAGCGCTGGCTCCTGAGACCACATCCTCCTACCTAGGCAGGAAGTACAAAAGAAGATCAAGGCCATTTAGATGTGTTATGTTAACTTGGGAGATGATTAAATGTGTTTTCATGAAGAGCAAACTGTCATTTGGAATCTGATTCCTCTACCCAATTGTCATCCTCTTGAACACAGGCAGCTGTCCATTTTATGATATCAGTGCCTTCATCTTCAGATTCCCAGGTCGCTGGCGTTTATCTGTCCTTGACATCTTTGGAGAGCTTTTGAGCTTCTATCTCACCAACAAACTGGGTTCTGTTGTTGGGTATGTGTGTGGGGGAAAAAAGATATGAGTACTGTTATAAAACTAAGTAGCTATGCAACAAACCAAATGTCTAAGTATTGAGGGACAAAGGGCCCATCAGCAGGGTTAATCAGAGCAAAACTTGACATTTTGAAAGTGGTCTTTGGTTTAATATCCTTAATATGGAAAGCATTCTCACAAATCTATAAGAGAAAAAAATGAGCAAATATAGTCTCTCAAACAGAACTAGTTATTTACAAAAGGAATAATACGAAAGGTGAATAGAAACATTTTTAAAAGTTCATGTTTGCCAGTAATCAAATATAATTAAAACAAGACACCAATTTTGTCAACTTGACAAAGGTTTACGAAGTTTCTAAAGAAGTTAGCACATAACATACTGGACAAGATCAATTAACGCTTGATACCCATTCCCTTGATTTCTGGCGTACTATATGTGTGCATGCGCACACTGCTCTGTGGCAGCTGGAAGGCAAAATGTTACACCGTTCAGCTCATGGATGTCAATTAGGTTCCAGTAATTAAACACACTTTCTTGAGATTTTGATGATGCTGTCTGCTACTATTCAGAAGCCTTAGCCATGACTCTTTTGGATTAGATCCTTCAGATTGCTGAACTTTATGGCAAGTAACGGGCTTAAGGAAAACTAGATTGTGCATGGTATTTTAAGTAAGTCAAAAAGCCAGCATCCCATGTATTATCTCAAGGAAACAAAGTCTTTTGTTTCAATTTTGGCTCTGGCTTTATAGCCTTGAACAGGTCACTTCTCTCTCTGGGGTCTCAGTGTCCTCTCTGTACAGTGGAAGTGATTTACTTGGTGACGCCTGCCTCCTCTGACAGCTTGGCTTACTGCCAATCAAATACAGTGCTGGCTCATTTCTTTTTGGGAGACTGTCTTGAGGGTGACCCTAACGTGGCTTGAAGCTTCAGTGCCCCAAACTCCTGAGGTAGATCAAAGTGCCTCTCTTTGGTCAACTCATTTGGCCAGGTAGAGACCACACATGCTCTCAGTGTTAGTAACTGTGTGCTTTGCCATGTTAGTTCTTTGGCTCTTCTGCACAAGAGGGTGGAAGACATGGTGTCCTGAAATAGGACTCCTTCAAACCTTCCTGCCAACTATTTCCCGACCCTCACCCACCCTGAATGCTGGCACAGTGCATTCACTATTAGAAATAGCTCCATTCAGTCAAAGAGTTGTGTCCAGTTAAAGTGAAAATACATTATCAAAAGAAGTAAAACGTGAATGTATTAACCCATGCTAACCTCATTAGCACTTATTACATGCGATTAACTAGTTATCAGTTTGGAGTGCAGAGAGCATATCTGGAGAAAAAGGAAAGGCTGACAAAATTTGACTAGAAGGTATTCTTAGGAGGACAAGACAAAGGGAAGCAGCATTAGGAAACTTAGGGCAGAGTGAGTATACTTCATTCATTCTTTCAAACACTTACTGAGCCTATATCATGTGCTGGGTACAATGTTAGGTGTGGACACAGAGATGAATGAAAATTAGTCCTGCTGCCTAAGGACTGGGAAGAGGACCAAATATAAAATGGACAAGCAGGGCCTCACTGGTGGCACAAGGGGTTAAGCACCGCACTAAGAAGCAAACTGCAGCCACTGTTGCACAAGTTTGATCCCTGGCCAGGAGGATGACCCACATGGCACGGCAGACCTCTCCTGCCTCACCTGGTGCTCCCCTAAGCAGTGTAGTTCAGTCAGTTTGCCTCTTCTGCTCCCCACTCTGTCTCTGGTGAATCTTCTCACCTTCTAAACCTCTGGCCTGTACCCCAGTTCTTGTATGCATAAATAAATATTAAAAAATAAAATGGACAAGTAATATGTACATAAACATATTTTTTGTGCATATATATGTGTATATATACACACATATATATGTGTTCTTCAGCTCAATTCTTCAGAACAGGTTTCACAGAGTCACTGTTGCTTTTCTCCCTGGTGTGAAGAAGGAGCTGCTAATAGAGAAGGAGGGAAAGGGAGGGTGAACAAACCACACTTACCTAATCATTTTTATCTGGGACCCGCCTTGATAAAGGAAATGATTGCATAATGAGGCACAATAAATTAATAGAGGAATGGGAGGCAGAGTCCCACTTGACTCCTGAGGTTGAAGGGCAAGTTAACTGCCCATCGGCTGAAGGTCCCCATGGTAACACATGGTAGAACTTGTGGCACTGAGCGAATGGGCTTTGCTGCCAGACTGAGTCTGAACCTGCCCCTGTGACCTTGTGCAAAAAAAGCACTTACCATTCCTGGTTCCACTTTTCTTGTTTGTTAAATGGAGAGAAAATATTGCTCATCTCATGGAATTGGGAGGATTCAATGAAATCGTGCATGGAAGGCACTCAGCAATTGTGACAGTTACTGTGTATTTTCTGAGATGTATTCTGTAGATGAGAAATCACCGAATGCATTGATAGAGGCCAGACATGCTAGCTCCAGTTCAGTATCTTTTGTCTTGTTGATGAAATCAATCCCATGGTGTCTTGGGATCATCCAGATCTTTTTCTATAACTCCTGTGCCTGACTCCTTTTGTAATTACAATTGCATCCACATTCAGAAAATTCAAGACAGGAAAATCTGAGCATGTTAAACAGATCCATCTAGAATTCATTATTCATATTCCAAAATAGTTATTTGTTTTACAGGAGAACTAACCTTTATGAAGTTAATTTCCATGGATATATAAAGCTGAATGTAGAATATAATTATTATAAACACATTACACTCATAGGATTGTGAAACTCAAAGAAGGAATGGATCTTAGAAATCATTTAGGCCAGTGGTTTTGAAAATTTTATTGTAGCAACTCTATTTCTCTAGAAAGATTTCTTAGATGCATAATACAGAGGAACAAAGAGCTACTCCGATTAAAACAGGGATGGGGGGCACAGCTGTCACCCCTTACCTTCTTGCCCTGTCTCTTCAGAACCTCTCCAAAGAATACTTGGGCTTCTAGGAACATAAATCTCAGTCCCATGGACCTATCTCACCATCCTCACTTTGTACGTTCCTTTTGTAAAGCTCAGTCCTCCTATATTTCTATTAATTCAAGTGTCTTATTTCTTTTTTAAATTATAGGTTCCTTGAGGGTAGGAACCTTTTTTGTTTAACTAAAAAAAATTCTTAGTTTTCTGTTCTACATGTAAGTTGAGTATTTAAGGCCTTGTTAAAATCTTCCTGTTAGTGCCAGGAATGACCAGAGACTATTATTATAGATAAACATCCTTTATTGAATCTTTGAAAAGTGATTTCATAGAACCATTGAATTTTCAGCTTGAAGGGACCTTAGAGAACAGGTACTTTAACACTCTCATTTTCTGTATGTGGAACCCAGGCCCAGATAAGTGATTTGGTTGATGTCATGTTGTGAGTTAATAGCAGAACTGGGACAACATGCTGGATGCCTGATTCTTGGGTTAGGGCTGTTTCAACTTATAACAAGAGGCTGCTCTTACTGCTAGAGTATTATAGATGTATATTCCTGAAAACACACCTAAGCTATCTATAAATCTTCTTTCTTTTCTCAATAGTTAGTCAACTATCTTCATAATCTATGGCCTATGTCTTCTTAAACATACATATATATTAAATTATAAAAGTAAAAATCTACTGACATAAGGAGATGTCCATGATATAGTAAACAAAAATGTAACTATTCAATGTGGGGGTAATCTCATTTTGTTTAATGCTGAGGTTATTTTTTTTTAAAGATTTATTTACTTATGCATACAAGCACTGGGGTACAGGCCAGAGTTGTGGGGGGTGAGAGAATCTACTAGACAGAGTGGGGAATAGAACAGGCAGAGTGACCAAAACACACTGCTGAGGGGAGCAGCGGGCAAGGCAGGAGAGGTCTGCCTGCGCCTTGTGGGTCCCCTCCCTGGCCAGGGGCAAGGATCGAACTTGTGCTGCAGTGGCTGCGGTCTGCTTCATAGTGCATTGCTTAACCCACTGCGCCACCAGGGAGGGCCCTAATGCTGAGGTTATTTCCCTAAGGTTTAGCTAGACAGAATTTTCAAAGATGGTTCTTGACTCAACTATCAAATAAACACTCAAATGTCTAATGATATGATGACCACACCTGTTAATTGATATATCTTGACATTGATGCATGACTCTACCAAACATAAGAATTTTTTAAAAAGATTTATTTATTCATGCATACGAGAGCTGGAGTATAGGCCAGAGGTGTGGGAGGTGAGAGGATTCACCAGAGACAGAGTGGGGAGAAGAACAGGCAGGTCAACTGAAACACACTGCTGAAGGGAGCAGTGGGCCAGGAAGGAAAGGTCTGCTGCGCCATGTGGGTCACCCCCCTGGCCTGGGCGGGGATAGAACTTGGTGCTGCAGTGGCTGGGGTTTGCTTCATAGTGTGTTGCTTAACCCACTGTGCCACCAGGGAAGCCCCTAGAGTCAGATTTAAAAACCAAGTCACCCCAGGAAAGAGCAGAAAGTCCTCAATGAAACACAGAAATAAGTGACTAGATGAGAACAGCAACATGGACACTCTTTGGGCAGCAGAGACCACTGACGTGGCCTGTTGGAGCATGTGAGCTCGAGCACAGACGTCTCACACCCTGACCTTCATCTATGATGAAGAGAACGTCAGCTTCCCCTGTGCAAAGTCACCTTTACAAGACTTTCTTTCCTTCAGACTCCCGAGGGAACAGACCTCTGAGATGGGGGACCTTTGGTGACAAGTAGATGTTTCCAGGTAAAGGTTGAGAGAGTCTGAGAGCAGAAACCTTAAAATGTCCTGAGAACAGTTCAGTGGTACCTACAGAGACAAGCAGTGCCACACTCCCAGCGTGAGAAGATGGAGCAGCCCTGAGATTCCCTAGTTAGACTCCCTGGACTTGCCTTTGTGTGTAGAACAGGGGTGTGTGTGTGTGTATATGTGTGTAGGGGAGATAGCATGAGGCATTTTTGTGTGTGTGTGTGAAATAGCATGAGGCACTTTTTCTTCTGGACACAGAGGAGTCTGTTCCGCTCCAAAGAGCAGTGTCTTGAACTTGCCAGGGGTTTTCTAGCACAGGCTAGGGCCCAGCCAACAGTGATGGTAAGTTGTCCCTGTACACACATTCCTTTTACTTTTCCCCCTACCGAGGTGGTATCTATGCTACCTTGCCTAGACTTTTCGAACTCATTGTGCTATGTCAACATCCCCACTGGCAATATCGAGTCTCATCTGGTTTAGCAGACATTCATCAGGCACCTACCCTGTGTGAGGCCCAGGATGTTGTCTTAGTTTCATCTACTGTAACAGTACACGTAGACTGTGTGGCTGAAACAACAGGCAGTTCTCTCTCACAGCGCTGGAGGCTGGAGGTTGAGCTCAAGATGCCATCACCCTTGGGTGCTGGTAGAACCCTCTCCCCAGTTTACAGATGGCTGTCTTCTTTTTGCTGTCTCCTCATGTGGCCAAGAAGGATCTCAGGTTATCTTCCTCTTTCACTTGAGCATTAATCCCAGCACGAGGGTCCTACCCTCCTAATTTCTAATCTAATTTCCTCCTAACTGCCCCACTTCCAAGTATCATCACAGTGGGGATTAGGATTTCAACGTGTGACTTCGGCAGTGGGGGCGCACACAGTCAGCCCGGCGCAGATGGGAAGCTAATATGCAGCAGTCTCTGCCAAAAGACAAGGGTGTCTTCTATGGCACCTCCATTCTCAGCCACCCAACCCTGCCCAACCCTAGTGTTTCTCCCAAGCAGGACTCACAAAGGTCTGGCGGGTCCCCACTGCCTGCTCCGAGGGTGCGACCTCCTCTTCGGCCTGGCTTACATTCCACTTGGTCTCCTCTGCGGAGACCCCATCTCCTGGCTATGTATATGCCAGCAGGGACCCAGAGAGATTTATTTGGTGACCTTTCCGGATGCGGAATCCAACAAGGGAGGGGAGAAAATCAGCTCCGAAGCGGTTAATTTTACTGGCTGCTAAATTGATAAGCGCTGGGACGTCAGTCTGAAATGAACTCGCCTTGTTGGAAGGGGTTCTAAGACAGCGGAACTCAATCAGCAGCGGGCCGCGCGGTTCAAGGCTGCAATTCATCCCGCCGAGCCTCTGAAAAATGGGAGGTGACAGTTCATTTTGCCAGTGACAGTCTGTCGGTCTCGCTCGCTGCTCCTCCTGTCGATTGCTTGGCTGAGGTGAAGCGCAGCTCCGAGACACCCTCGTTTGGTATTCCACTCAGCTGAGCAGGGTGGTCCCAGGACCCAAGGTGTGCAAATCTTACTATGCCCCCCACGGCGTGTCTTCTTCTCTAGACACTGAAAGACCCATGTGCGGTGATGGCTCCCACGCCGCTGCCTCACCTTTCCTCCTAGCTCCCACTTCTGGTGGCCGGGTCTTCCTCTTCTCTCAGGGACCTGTGGACAAAAGCATCCTGCTCAGGACTGTGGGTGAGGGGAGCCGTGGGCCTGGGCTCTGAGGAGTTACTGTTACACGCGGCAACCAGACACAACCAGCAAGGCATGACCTTGCCACCACAGCTTGGGTTTTAAAGAAACTCCTAAAAGGCCCTCCCTGGTGGTGCAGTGGGTTGAGCGGCGCACTGTAAGCGGACCGCAGCCACTGCAGCACGAGTTCGATCCCTGCTGCGGGCTGGGGAGGTGACCCACATGGAGCAGCAGACCGCTCCTTCCTCGCCTGCTGCTCCCTTCAGCAGTGTGTTTCGGTTCATCTGCCTGTTCTGCCCCCTGCTCTGTCTGGTGGATTCTCTCACCTCCCCACACCTCTGGCCTGTACCCTAGCTCTTGTATGCATGAATAAATAAATCTTAAAAAAAAAAAGAAACCCCTAAATAAGAACAGAGAAACAGGTAGAGAAGGGAAGGGGACCTTGTGAATGTAGTACTAATCCTGTACAGTTTTCCTTGCCTAGCACCTTCTGTTTCTCTAAACCAAACAAAACACGGGTTTGAATTAGAACTCACTTTTCTTTCCTCATTTTGATAACTGTGTCATTGTTATTTAAGGGAATGTCTTCATTTTTAGGACGCACTACTGATTGATTTAGTGTCTGCAACTTACTCTCAAACAGACTTTCTTCTTTCCCCCTTTCCCACATTGGGTTTGAGCAGGGGCGCCGATGTTCTCATGTGACATTGCCCCCATGACCACAATGACGCAGCCTGGGCCAAGGGGAGCCTGCCCTACAGCCCAAGAAACAGTGGAATCCAGGGACTTAAAGGCCAGTTGTATTGAAGGCCTGGTTATATCTTGTCCTTCCATGTTCAGTTATTTACCCTTCTCTGGAAACTTAGTGACAACCAATTTCTCTTTTTTTTGCCTATGGCTATTCGATTTGGGTTTCTGTCTCTCACAAGCAAGAGTTGTCATTGAATATAAGGGACCCTTAAAGAAACCAGGTTGTTGGAAATACAATGAGAAAAAGAAAAATCACAGATTAGAGTCAGCAGATGGGCTAGACTCAGAAATGTTTGCCTGGAAGGCAGCATGTGGTTGCTCTTAAACGCTCTTGCCCCAGCCCCTGGGGTTACTGACTCTTTGGACATGATAGCAAGGTAGACACTTTCAAAAGTGAGCCAAGAGAACAAAAACAAATAGGTTGGCAGAAGCAGAGGGACATAAATCTGTGAAAATACCCTGAAAATGCTAGAAAGGCATAAGAAAGGAAAGAATGAGAGAATTGCAATTGACAGATGGGGACCACCAATACAGTGGGTTTAAGAAAAATTATTAAAGTGATCTCAGCTGGGTAGTACCTGGGAGCATACACTAAAACTTCCATCAGCAGTATGAGAAGCCAAAGAAACCCAGATTTGAGTCTAGGATTTAGTCAGGTTAACCAAAGACGGGAAGATTCTAGAGGCAATGATCAGAGCTCCTAGGGGGAAAAAAAATCCAAAGTAAGCATTGCTTGCCTGTAGATCCCTTTTGTTCTCTCTCCTTCCTTGGTCTCTCAAGTCAATTTTAATATTCACCCAGACCTGAATTCTCCTGGGTAATGAATGCTCAGTATCCCAGACATTTCCTGCTTTCATGTCCTATCAAAATTTACCTGCCTGTATCCTGTATCAGCCCCTCAGGACAGCTACTAATCTGATAAACCCATGTGTACTAAATGTAATAAAGAGTTCGAGCATAGCAACATGTTAGCCCTGCCAGGTAATTCATGTCTTATTTATTTACTAATTCTTACTACCTGACACTGTTCCTGGCACATACCAGGCATTCAGCTCATGTCTGGGGAAATGAAATTGATGGAGTATGCTTCTTTTACACTTAGACTGTCTGGAGACAATACCTTACTCAAAGTTAAGGCCTCAATGATAAGAATGTCAAGCACTGTGATGCACCACAGTAGGGGAGATGATAGGGGACACAGTTCCTTTCAATGCTCCTCAAACCACACAGTGAGGTCGATTGCCCCTGTGGCTCTGTATTCGGACCCTAGGTTGCATCTGTGGTCACACAGCAAACATTAGTTGAGGATTTACATTTTGGGGAGCTTCTGTTTGGGAGCCTAACGTCTTTGAATACTCCGCAAATGCTGAAGAATTAAACAGGCAAGTTTGGTCACTAAAAGGCATCACATTGTCATTTGAGACACTGATGATATTACTATTTGTAGGTTATGTGTTTGTGTCAGGTGAAAATGGGAATGTTTGATAACTACCATGTCCATTGAGAACAACCACACTGTATTGACAATGTTTGTATTTCAGTACTTTTTCTTTTTAAAGATTAATTTATTCTTATAAGAACTGGGGTATAGGCCAGAGGTGTGGGGGTGACAGGATTCACCAGAGACAGAGAGGGGAGCAGAATAGGCAGATGGACTGAAATACACTGCTGAGGGGAGCAGCGGGCGAAGCAGGAGAGGTCTGCTGCGCCATGTAGGTCACCTCCCGGCCCAGGGAATGAACTCATGCTGCAGTGGCTGTGGATGCTTCATAGTGCAGTGCTTAGTCCCTTGCACCATCAGGGAGGTCCCTTGTACTTTAGTACTTTGAACATGGGGGCTGGGTAAATGCTGAATGTGTGAAAGAAGGAAGGTATTCACCCTGGCATCCCTCATTCTCTTTGTGACTAAAGGAACACTCCAGGCCTTTTTGAAGTTAAGATTAACAGAACTTCCAAGGAATAGAAATGTTATGTTGTGTTTCATTTCTTTTTTTCTGTTTTTGTGAAGCTGATTGGTTCACTGAGGGCAAAACATTAACCTTAACCCCAAACATGACTGCTCTGCCTCAGGTATCCTCTCACTTGGAGAATTAACAACTTGGACTGACATGAGTGAAATATAACAGGTTTCTTCCTCTTCAAAATACTGGAAGGCACTCCACTGCATGTACCAATCCTGACCCAAAGTCTAAGGTGAAGCCTGGGAGTTAAACACACCTACAGTGTTTGCCACATGTAAGGTTGGGGCACAGGGAGTGAGCTACTCACAAGACATGCAGCTCCACTTGTGTGTGATCAAACACTTTAAATGGATACTGGGAAAGCTAGCAAGTCTGTACTTTTTAGAGATCATGGAATTGTGGAGATTAGAGCTGCAAAGAACCTGCTTTTCCTCATTTACAGTTGAGGAAGTGGGCCCTCTAATAAAAAGGGAAGACAATCAACTTGCCTGTCCTTGATGGTTTAGTTACCCAAAAGATGTGGTGCCAAACCAGATATTCTCTTGGCATTCCTATAAACTCCATTATTCTTAGATACGTGATTTTGCCTGGATGTCAACCAATAACCCCCTGAACAATCAGATTCATGGTCCTCTCATCGCCTCTGAGAAATCATGTAGATTGGGCGGGGACAGTTGATGGAAGACCACAGTCCTGTCACTTTACTGTGTCTCCAGAATCCTCCCCCCATCTTCCCTCCTTTGACTTCAGCTAACACAGGAAGTGGTAATGCTACTATCTGTAGATTCAGCCAAATCACCATTTCCTGATTCTAATGTTCTACAACCGCGTTTGAATCCTCCCCCACTTCCCTTCTGCTGCAGTCTGAGCTTAAAGCATCCAGGAGGTAAATTAGTGCTCAGCTGAGCAGAGTGGGGCCCACTGCCATTATGGTTCTGCTTAATTTGTTTCCACTCTGGCACATCACTTCACTTCACTAGATGGGGCCTGTTTTTCCCTTCAAGTTGGAGATTTCTAAAGTCTCTTTCAGTTCTGATATTCTGAGCTTCTTTGTTGATATTCCAAAAGGAGAATCTCATGAACTAGCTCCCTTTGTGAAGGAAAATGTGTCAGATAGTCTTTGGAACTTCTTCTGAGCCTGAACATTCCCCCTCAACAGGAGTGCTGTACTGGGAAAGTAAAAGAAATCGGAGAAAAAGAGTGACCAGTAGCTGAAGTCTGCCAGGGTCTCCTATGAATCGGCAAATGGAATCCAGGACACCAGCATCTAACTGGCCAGAGTGGCTCTTTGCTGAGGCTGAGAGCAGTTCAGAGGAGAGGCTGTGAGTTCCTTCTCTAACGCTGCCACATTTCTGAGTCTCCATTTCCTGTCAGTTTAATGCAAAACTCTAGCCTCTTACTCTGGGTCAGCTCTAGGTTTGCTTCCAACTTGGAAAGAGGTGAGGAAGTCCTGTTGAAGTTCCCCACCCTCCACTGAGCACTGTGGATCAGGGTTAGCAATCCTGGGGCCTGGAAAACTGGGGCAGGGAAATCATGTCCCAGGGGCAGGAACCAGTGAGAGTGGCAGGATTCTGACCCCTTAAGCATTTGGTTACCATCCTCTCCTGGGAACTTTGAAAGCCCCCAGCCTTGTCTTCCCTCGGGCCTCTCTTACCTGAGGGGAAAGATGTTGAAAGGTGGACCTCATATGACTTGCCCAAGGTCACATACTGCTGGTGGCAGAGCAGAGATACTCAGCCAAGCTTCTGAGTTCTAGTATGCCTCTTGTTGGCTGCTCCTTGTGTGAGGAACAGTAGCACTTCCTGAGGATGCTGGGCAGGGGTGCCAGGTATTGATATGGCTGCCGTTCCAATCCCCAGTGACCTTTTACGTCCTGCAGTGTGCAGGAAGCAGCTCGGAGGCAAAGCTCACATGCAGGGCTGCCCTGGTGAAGATAACAGGTTGTCTGTCAATGTTAGAAGCCCACGTATGGCCCAGACCACAGAGCTTCCACCGGAGGAGAAATTAAACCTGTCTCACATACCAATCCCACTGCTCTGATTACATTTACAGAGGTCACGGCCTGCATTCTGTCACCATGGAAACCTCTCATGCTGCCAGAGTGTTGTCTCTGTGTATGTGGTTGATATTTAAAGGCAAAGTCGCAGGCCCCACCGCTGAACTATCAGCTGCAGGGCAGTGGCTCTCCTCCACCAGCCTGTGTCCTGGTGCTTCGTCTCGGAGACAGGAGGGGAAGAGATGGAGAAAAGAGCCCACCTTTCTCCAAGAGGCAGGTCTTTTTAATAGAGCCAGGTTTGTAGGGAGGAGATGCTGCAATAGAAGATGAGGGGGAACCAAAAAACACCCCAACTTTGTCAGAATTCAAGCATCATCTGCCAGGTACATACCCCTGGTGCTGAGTGGAGCTCCCCATCTCCCTTCTACCTTCTCCAACTCATGAATACACTTCAGAGAAGCCAGATGGAGCTGGAAGCCCCCTCCGCCTGGGTGCCCTTGGTGGTTTCGATTTTGCACATCTGGTAGCTGTGTGAATTGTGCTGATAACAATACGGTTTATGAAGGATCCCTGCTTCTTCCAAAGACCCCACAGCACTGTCCTGGAAAAAGCTACCAGGGGAGTGACTTATCAGGAATCCCAGGTGTTAGAAGAGGTAAATAACACCTGATTCAACAGAGTAAGAAAAGAACACAAGTGCTGACTCGGCTTGTGACCATCAATTTTTTCTTTAGTCTCAAGACAATTATTTCCACACCATTGAATGGAGTGAAGATAACACAGACACCTTAATAGGCTGGGAGCAGAGGCTGTTTAGAGGAGATTTTAAGCACTGTGAGCATAAAATGAACATGAATATTCTGCAATATGCATCTTACAACTTGTCATTAAGTGGATGGCCTCAATGATGTGATGCAACAGGCTTTGATTGGAATATTGAGCTCTGGAAAGGGAAATTCTGCATCAATAGTCTCACCATGCAGAATATCACACACCACTCAATAAGACATGTCATTGTGTTGATAGTGCATATGATAAAAAGTACAGCAGCAGATAATAATGGCTTGACTCTCCACCAGGCACGTTTCTTTAGGAATGTACAGCCACTTCCTAAAGATTCTCACTATCTTCAAGGGCACAGCTCCAGAAAGTCAGTGAATCTGCCTGCCATAGTTTCTAATCCTCCAAACTGTGGGGACTTCTATACGTTCTCATGTTTTCTTCCTATTTTCCATCTTTTCACTTTTTCACCTGGTTTCACCGCATTCACTTTTTTCTTTTTCTTTTTTTCTTTCTCACTTGCCTTATCCCTAGGCCTCATAAACCCGCCCCCTCCTTTCTGTAGAGCTTAGCCCTGCTGGCTGTCGTCCAGACTACAGAGGCGACTGACTCTTGGGATATGATTTGCCTTCTGATTGGTTCTTTCTGGGGTCTGTATTTATAGTGGAAACTTGGTTTCTGCCACAATGAGTGAAAAGAGGAGTTAATATCTCATGCCTTCCAGATGAGAGTTTTCCCCATGTGGTTTGAACGCTGCAAGTATTCCAGAATAGATAGGGCAGGGAGGAAATTTTTGGAGGTGTGCAGGGAGAATCTGCAGGCTGATCATCCCTATTTGTTAGAACATGATGCCCAGGAAGCCAAAGTCAATCTTTCCATCTCCTTAAAGGCACTTAGCTTCATAAGGAAGTAAAGCACAGGCCCTTGGAGACCAATGACACCCACATCTTGACCAATGACTCCTCAAATATATTTTTAGATGGCAAAGAGGATCAAGTGAGAGATTAGGGATGGTTTAGAACATAGAGTTCCTGAGCACTCCCAGGTGCTACTTGTTGTAGGGAATGCAGAGATAATAATCATAGCTAACACTTATGAAGCATCTATCATGTTGCAGGTATTTACAAACATGATATATATTAGCTCTTTAAATCCTTGAAAATACTGTTAGTATTGGCATTCACAGGCGAGGGAACTGAGTCACGGAGAGGATGAGTATCTTGCCCATGGTCATGCAGGCTAGTGGCAGATTTG
The DNA here is from genome assembly GCA_019455555.1 of Galemys pyrenaicus. Lineage (NCBI taxonomy): Eukaryota > Metazoa > Chordata > Mammalia > Eulipotyphla > Talpidae > Galemys > Galemys pyrenaicus. Next base: position 2,751,075 of record JAGFMF010011723.1, on the reverse strand, counting down.
AGTACAGGACCATCTGAATTTAGGGCCACTACACAGTATCTCATTTCTTTGATGGGTTCAGGATTGTTCTTGGGGCGGTGTATTCTGGAACTTGGGTGAAGAGTGACATGGGATAGTGGGAAGGTTGGATGCCAGGCACTGGATTGAAAGCCATTTAATATCACTTCTTAGCAAAGATAATGGGAACCCAGGACACTCAGGGTGAAAGGAGGGAAATACTGGTGAAAGGAGGTAAGACTGGCAGACTTGGTGAATGTTTAGAATGGGGGTGAGGAAAGGTCCAAGATGAATCCTAGCTTTGAGTTTGGATTACTGGAGAACAGCAATTACTTTATAACTGTTATAATTTTTTGATTAAGTACTATATAACTATACACATCCCATCTTATGTAAGCCTGGTAATTAGCCTGTAAGGGAGGGAGCGTTATCTCTAATTTACACCTGAGAAACTGAGCAACTCATTGAGTTTTGTCCAGAGTCTTAGAGCTGATAGGTAACTGGACCAGAATTAACCACCAGGTGCATTTGACTCATAAGCTTATGCCCTTTTCTGAACGTTGTTGCCATTACAAAGATCAAGGGGAGAACAAATAACAAATTAGTAGAATTGTTCAGACATCCAGGTGGAAATGTGGGGCAGAGGTACATATTAGAAAAGTAATCTGCCTGGAGAACTAGGAAGGGGAAAGTTGAATGGTGGCAGAATAAAACCGGTAGGGGCTCAGCAAGGATACAAAAGACAGGGGAAGAGAGAGGAGAAAGGCAAACATAAAACTCTAGTGAATACCTGTGACTGGGAAGTGAAACAAAGAGAGCCCCCCAAAAACGGGGAGGGGGAGTATGGACAGAAAAATAATAGTTGAGGATAGGAAGAAGACCAGGAAAGGGCAGTACCAAGGAAGCTGGGTTCTTGAAGCAAGAGCAGGTGGCCAGTGCCACTCAGTGCTGCAGAGAGGTTGGTAAAGCCTATTAAATTCTAGGAGGAAATAGGGCTCTGATGCCCTTGAGAGAGTCACGCAATGGGGCAAAGGTGGGCAGGGCAAAGACGGTGGGATATAAGGGGAAAGCTAGCCAGGGTAAGGAAGGAAAAGGGTGAGGTGTGGAATAGGTCTTGAGGGTTGGAGGAAGGGTTTGTTGTATTTTTTTTCCTTTTTAAAATGTTAGCATAAGAATATCAGCAGACAGAGGGAAAGACTGAAGATGCAAGACTGAAGGTCTAAAAGGTGATGGGAGGGGGTGGGATCATGAGAGGAGGGATAAGTCAGCCTTTAGAAGAGAAGAAAAAGCAAAGTCTCACTGGTAATGCAGCAGGCCTCACAGTGCTGTTGTGTGTGAAGGGAGTGTGGTTTATGCTGGTAGAAAACACTGCCCAAACCCAAGTCTGAGCATGCTGAGGAATAGACATCAGAAAGGAAAAAGCAGATGGGTTTTCTTTGAATTCAAGGAAAGACATATTTGGGGGACCTAAAGGTCCAGACAGAAGATGTCCACTAGAGGAAAGTCGTTTCTACCCACTTTGTTGCATTGGCACAATTAGCCGCTGCTGGTGTCTCTGACTCTAGGTAGTGGCTCTGCTGGCATTTGTAAACATTGATAATTCTGGTCAGGTTACAGCACTCCCTTTTACTCTGAATATTCCTTCAAAGCATCTGTGCACGTGCCATGCAGGCCAGAGCTTTCTATCAAATTCTAAATACTGCCCTTTCTCTCATCTCAAATTCCATGACCCAACCCTGAATTTTAACATCTATGGTAAGGGGAGGGGTAAGAAGCATAAAAGAAAGAAAGAAAGGAGGCTTGGGCAGCTTAAACTTTTACCCTTTGAAATAACAGATGAAACCAAAGGAAGTCAGTTAAATAGTACAAATTTCTATCCCTTTATTATTATCTTTAATCTTTAATCTCCACAATCACCTTTAAAAGAAATGGCTACTTCTTCCCTATAGTTTTCCAAGTTATCATGTCTGCAAATAACTAACCTATAAAATCGGCCTTAGCTCCACCTGCCTCCCTGGCAGATGAACTCTACGGATTGCCTGCGAATCTCTCTCCAGGAGGGTACAGCCTCATCTGGCTCCAGCTGACACATTCTGCCCGCCCTCCCTTCAGAGTCCCAAGAGAACCAATCAAAGACAGAGAATGTCAGAGTCAGCAACCTCTTTGGTCTTTAAGGCCTCTCTGCTGGGCTCAGCCGTGCCCACGGGGGATGTCTAATGTGGTCCAAGGGACAAGCAAAAGAGATTCAAAAATAAAAAACAGGGACTGGAAAATAGAGGAGAAAAATAATAAAGGGATTGATAGAAAGATAAGATAAAGAACAAAGAAAGAAATATTGCTATATATTTAGATGGGGGTGGGGGTGGTGGCAACAATGACTGCTTTACAGAGTCACTGTGTTATCTCCACACTGTAATTATCCACCTAGGCATTCAATTCCACATGCACTTTGGACCAGTTCTGAAGAACCAGCATTCTAAGCCCAGCACAGTCCCCCAGCTGGGTGGCCCGGCAGAACCCTGTCTGTTCCTTATCTTGAATTTGATCACCTTGAGGATACTTTTGTGTTTTAATGGTTCCTCATCCACTCCAAGCCTGTACCTCATTGAAAATCTGCTTTTGGGAATGTTCCCTGATAGGATAACGAGAACCTGCTCATTTTTTTATATGTATTGGTTCAGAGACTCTAGTAGTTGTCAGCTGGAAGGGAGATCATTTGGAATGCTTTTATGTGAGTGTGCGTATAATCGGACCCACCTAAGTTCAAGGGTTAGCTAATTAGTAAAGACAAGGCTTCTGGCAAGCTGTGGAAAGCCCGTGTTTTAAGGCTGCTGAAGGGATGAGCCCAAGAGAGCATCTTGTGTCCATCTCTGCCTCGGGTGTCATGAGACTTGCTTTCCTGGGTCTGGCAGAGTACATAGAGCCTGGTTCTGGTTCCTGGCACCTGCCAGATGCATCATCTCTCCTTCCACAGTCCTTAATGAAGTGTGCAGCTCTTGTCCTCATTAGGCCTCAGCATCGTCAATAAAAGAGTCAATAAACCCGGTTGATGGGGTTGGGATTGAGGGGCTGAGAGGCAGCGGTCGCACATCCACAGGGCAGACGTCAGCGCCACCTCGTCGTGACCCAGCATCCAGGAATCAATAACCAACTCGGACTAAAGCCCAAGAGCCTGCCCCTGCAGCCTCCTCCCCAAACCCAGTTCACCCAGGGTGGAGCCGTGCCAGCCGGCTCTGCTTTGCTTGCAGTTGTTCCCACCCCATGCCATCCTGGGTGCCAGATGCTTTGTTTCTTCCAGACTGAACCCTCTGGACACCCCATGGATGCATATTTAGTGAGTGCCCACCTGGCATGAGAACATGTAGACAGCATCGCCAGGCAGCCTGGAGGCTGGCCTGGGCCCTGTTTTCTGTGTCTTCTGTCTGCTGACAGTGTGTGAGGGGCCCCCATGGGCCAGGCAGTATGTTTTGTGCATGTTGTGTTGCGGACTCCACTCCTGGCTGCTCTGCATCTCTTTAGATACCCTTATCTTATCTAATTACAAGGAATTTCAGATTAATTTCATGGCCTCTGCTCCAAAGGACTTCTTATCTGCAAGGGCCTTGTATTTTTAACCTTGTCATTCTTTTGTTGTTTGCCTTTAAGGGGCAGGCAGCTAAGAAGGGGGATGCTAGGATCTTGCTGGAATTGGGGCTGGGGGGAGGGGAAGTAGGGAGAGGCCAACAGACCTGGGATTTGTGTATTCCGCTCCATCCCCCTGCCTGTGCCTGGAGACAGCTGGCTGCTCACTTCCATGACAGCCACATGGTATCCAGCCACACAGAACAGGACTAGGGCAGGGACTCGTCTGCTGCCAACCTCTTCAGATCCCTTTGATATTTCCGACAGAGCAGTAAAGGACTCTTGACTATCACGTCTTGCCTTGCCTCTCTCCACCTCCTCTAAGACTCCTTGGTGTGGTTTCCATGGCTACCCCCAATCAGATTTGGCTTCCTGCGAAATTGGATTTCAAAGGAGGACAAGGCTTCAAAGGAATTTGTCCATTTAACAGAATGTCATTAGGAGTGAGGCTGACTGCTGAACCAGGGTCCTCAGATGATTAAGGAGGGGCTGCACTCATGTGTGGGGGCAGGTTTCTGTCTGCAGTGAGGAATCTTGATGCAACATGACAATGCTGAATTGGAATCTGCCAGTCACCCCCCACTACACACTACCCAACTCTGCACCTCCTCTAAGACCCAGATGGATGTAGAATATGTACACGGGGAGCTGCTGCTGCTCCCTCGCTCTACAGAAGATATGACAGGCAGTGAGAGCTGAGAGGATGTGCGATTACCTGGACTTATGGCTCTTTATCAAACAACTCATTAGCTTGTAGCCTATATTAGCATTTGACAAATATCCTTGAAGTAGAGGGGGAGGGTATCAAGTTTCCTTTCACTGAGGAGAGGGAAGCAAGGCAAGGTGCTGAGGTTACCTACAGGAGGAACTTTGTTTCTCTGACCGTTTTTTTATGATAATTTTAGATGACAGCAGAATTGCAACGAAAATGCAGAAATTCCCATCTACCCTTCCTTGCTCTGAAACACTAGCCATTAGTACTCAAAAATGATTTCAGAGCAGCAACAGTATTATAAAAAGAGCAATGAGTGTGGGGAAAAAAATGCCCCAGTCTGGTTCCTGGTACTTACTCTGGAGCCTGAAGGAGTGTTGCCTTTCCCAGGGTAAGAAGGAAGAGCAGAAGTCAGATTCCCCAGGCACTCCTGTCCCCTTGCTTCTCACCTCCACCCAGTCTCCTGTAACTTGTGGGTACATCTGATGACCCTGAAACCAAGGTACCACTGCTCTCAGATCCCATGGACCTGCAAAGATGGATCAAAGCCACTGAACCCCTGAAAGGATCAAGCCCCTGACCTAGAGAGCACACCAGGCCTGGAGGCAGGCACTGCCACCACAGGTCCTTCTGGGCTGTCCCCATATATATCGTTCAGTCATCATTTCCCCTGAAGTTGCTGGAAAAACCACTTCACCCTTCTGCCCTGTGTCCTCTCTCTCACCACTCTCAAACCTCCCACACAGTCTGTAGGTAGTCTGAGCAGAGACACTCCATTTTTTTTTACAAAGGAGGAAAACCGGTAGAGGTGAAATGGGAGGTACCAGATCACATACTGTACTTGGCTCAGGGTGGGCCACTCCCCACTCAAAATCTGTCAATGGCTCCCCCACATGCACTCAACTGAGTTCAAAATCCTCATTTTGACTTTCAAGTCCATTTACAATAGAGCTCGAAATTTTCTTGACAGCTAGAATTTCCCTATACCATCCAGTAAAAAAGGGTTATTAGCTGTTCCTCAAACAGAAGACTTTTTCATCTTTGTTTACTCTGGCCCTTCCAGGTCTGGTGTGTTTGGGTCCGTCTTCAATGTCACAGCACCACTATAGGCACACGCACACACACACACACACACACATACTCTTCTCCCCTTTTCTTAGATCCATCTCCTTCGTTTGATTGCCAAGGCACTTTGTACCGTTATCGTAGCACTTAGTTTATTGTACTTTTAAAAAAGACAAACTCTTTACTTGGAGATAACTGTAGTCATGGAACTGATGAGAAATAATAGTAATCCTGTCCCTCGCCCAGAGTCCCTCACCAGCAACATCTTGCAATATTAAGGTGCCAGACGCTTTGAAGGAGCGGGAGAAAACACTTTCCTGGGATCGCCTCTTCAGTTTCTTGTCTTTGTCAGTTTTTAGAGGAAAAGGGCTCTCTGTTCACCTCTCCCTCCTTTCTTCTTATCCTTTCCTTTCCTCTTATCCCTTCAGTCTTTGGGAAGAAGTAGCATTTGGGCCTCTTGTGTTCATTGCAGCCCTGCCCCTGATTTCTCCCAAATGTTGGAGACTCTACATTATTTATTGGAACTTAGGGTCATTCCCTTTAAACATCGTGGTTTGCCTGAGAGAACGAACGTTTTCTGGGCATGGAGATGCTAAACTTGCCGGGGACCCATCTCTTCCTTGGCTTCTACCTCCTGGAGCCCTATTTCGGGCTCTCTCAGTGGTCCCTCGAGGCCAAGCGTCAGGTGCTCGGGAATGGAGCCTCCAGCTGTTGCGGTTCCTCGGGGCCAGGCGAGGTGTCGAGGTGCCGGCTCTGGGTGGGAGCCCTGCGCGCGGGCGCGGCGTCCTTGCTCCTCCAGCCTTTCCAGCTTGGGAAGTGGGGGGAAGGGCCCGGCAGGAGTGCAGCGCGCGCCCGCGCCCAGGTGTCCCCCGCCCACCCACTCAGGGCGCGCCCCCCGCCCGGCCCGCGCGCCACTTCCTGAGCGCGCTCCGGGGCGCGGCCCCGCCCTGAGGCGCGGCCCCGCGCGGCGGCGGTGACTGAAGTGCAGGTGCCTCCCGGCCAGCCGCCGCCTTGGGCCTTCACGGCCTTCTCCCACCTCGCCCTCGGGCTCCTCACCACCCCGCAAATGCAGGCCGTCGCCCTCCCCGAGGAGATCCGTTGGCTCCTGGAAGGTAACGCCGGGGGCCCAGCCCCAGGCTCCCCCGACCCCCGCGGGCGTCCCTCCATGGCTGAGCTGAAGGCGCGCGGGAAGGGGACGCTGCAGGGGCGCCCAAGGCCAGGCTTTCTTTTCAGCACCATCCTTCACCACCTTCTAGACATCGAGGTTTCTGGAACCCGCCATTCTGCATAACCAGGTGTTCCTCCTCCTGCCTCAGGGTCTCTTTCACGCCCAGCAGTTCCACATTTTCTCTTTCCCCTAGGTATCTGCGGCCCTCCACTTACCTCCCCCTACTTCTAAACAACTCCAGGCAACGTTGAACCGTCCCTGGTGCCAACAGGCTGGTCTTCCCCATCCGTTTCTTCTTAGATTTTCTTCTGGGTCTGTAGGTTTCCCCATCTCATCCCCTGACCTTGACTTGGTCACCTCACAGAAGACCCTCACCTTTCTACTTAGAGCCCTCTTTTGCTCTCCAGGGCGCCTCAGGGGTCTCCTCTTGGCCACGTGTGGTTGTTGAGTGCCAGCACCCAAAGCTGAGTCTCCCTTACCAGCCTGCAGGCCTCGGGGTGTCTGGCCATCCACCCAGGAGGGCCCATACTCTTACATTTCTTCCTTTTCTAGAAATGCCCATTGTGATGTGTTCACCTTCTGTGCCTAAGCCATCCTTCCCGGAGTTAAGGCCACTTACTAACACTTAGTAACACTCAGCACATGCTTCCAGTGCTCTAGAGACTTCTTGCTAAAGACCCTGTCATCTCCTCCCTTCACTTTTTGTGGTGTAAGTAACTTGCTTTCCTGTAACTGACCTTCCTGGAAGGATAGAGCCTGGTGATTGCATGGTCTCTGGAGAAAACTGCTCAGAATTAAGCCCTTTGACATCCATGTGACATTTTGGACACATATTTAACAGATGGCCTGCTTTGGGCAGCTCATACATACTTTCATACTGAAACTTTTTTCAGTTTCTTTCAATTTAATTGATTTTATTTCTGTGTTACCTAGTTGTCTTGGTATAAATGCCTCCTAATCAAACAGTTGGCGGGGCCTCTTGGGCTCTCTAGTTCTGTTTCCATTCTGGATTGCTTCTGTGTTAAAGCTGCCAAGTAGGTATTTCTTTTGAGGTGAAGTTTCCAAAATCTATTTTACTTACGGCCTCAGTAAATCCAAACTTTCAGAGTGGAAAAGTATTTGCAGGGTAAAAGAGCATCACCTGGGCCGTCCGGGATGAAGCAACTCCTCCTTTCCCTCTGTTGGTTAAATATTCAGAAAGAGGGTGTGTTTGGTTTCCAGGAGAGAAGAACCTCGCCCAAAGTTTAGTTCTGCTTGCATTTAAAGATACAAACTGATACTTTCCCTTGGTATCTGTCATTCGATGAAAGGAAACCTAATTTACAAGCTTGTTAAACTATACTTCCTTTTTTGAATAGCCTTGGTAGGAAATCCTTTTTTCAGAGGTTTTGCAGTGAAATCCATTCCTTCAACATTTTTGATAAGCAGTTCTTTATTGTTCAAAACTGACACTTCGGTAAACAACTCATTTCTGCACCTGCCACCTTCTTTTAGCTTAGATTATTTTCTTGTTAGCTGACTGTTTTTAATTGAAGTCTTCAGATCTCCTTCTAAAGCAGAACCTTTGTTTGTTGACAAGTAGAGCAGGGTATGAATGGAGATTAATTGCATGTCACATACTTCTGTATCAAACTTGCTGTGTTTTAACAATCTCTGTTGGTGCTCGGTGTTTAGAATATAGCTAAGACTCTGAGATTAAATTTTAAGGAGCTTTGTTAATATATATTTTTAAGCCTTTTTTTTAAATTTTGCAGTTAGTATCTGAATCTGAAGTGGAATTCAGTCATTAATTCTATTGAAAAATGTTTGAAGAATTTGTTTTTGAAAGGTTTGTGTAATCATAGCAACATATAGGTTATAGGTTTATGTTTTTTCTGGAATAGTTTCTGGTATAGACCTGCCAAATTATTCACTGCACCACAAATAATTTGTGCATATTAGAAACCCATAATGACTATCAATTTATTGTCTGTTGCTGTTTACTTGTTTCCCCCTAAAATACTTTTAAGGTTAACTGCTAACAGAAAATATGAAGGTCCTGCTCTCTGTATTGTCACTCAGTCGAGGGATACGCAGGGTGACAGAGCTGCCACTTTAGTACTGCCACATGGCCATGGGGGTGGAGTTTCCACAGTGAATTATTACTTTCATAAGCCAAGGCAAAAGCATTTGCACAGTGATTTAACGCTGGCCATCACAGCCATAACTTAAGCATTTATTTTTTTATAACTACATGAGCATAAGTGACAGGCGTGTTTTTTGACATAATGTGTGCAGTTTTTAAAAATAAAATATGCAAGGCATTTTGAAAGGTTTATGCCCAAATTTTGCACAAGAAGGAAGGGAACAGAAATACTGAAGGTCTAAAATTAATTTTGGTTAAGGATGAAATTTTAAACATTTGAAAATATTTCATGTGACCCAGAAACTCCACTTCAGATTCTAGGAATCTGTTGCTGGTTGAAGGACATGAAGTATATGCACAATGATCCATCCATGAGTTGGGAAAGGGGGGGTGATGGTAGGAATGAATTATCATCTTAGGGAATATTTTATAGCCATTAAAAAGGATATGATAGAGCTGTATAGACTGGCTTGCAAAATGTCTGTGACATATTTTTAAGACTAAAGAGCAAAGTGTACAAAAAATTTTGTTTGAAAACATCTCCCACCCCTGTATGTTACATATGTTTGTGTGAGCCTAGGAAGAAGTAAGAAAGAATATATGTACACCAAACAGTTAACATTAATTTCCTTAGGAGGGGAATATTAAGGTAGAAGAGGAAGTTATTTGTTTTATTTCATACATCGTTTTGAATTGTGACAGTGACCATGTATTACAGAACAAACCCTGGAGATGTCAGAGTGCTACAGCACCATGAACCAGGTTGTTATTATGTTTTTTTCTTTTTAGCTTTGGGTGTGCATTGGCAGGTAGGAAGTTTTTTCAAATGCTTTATTTGATTTTGGCAGATGTTAAAGCAGTGAGAGACTCTAGTGTAACTCAGAAACAGCTTCCTCAGATAGACTCTGTCAAGCTCTCTTATAGAAATAGTAACTACTCTGTATCAGCAAATAAGTACATTATAGATAAGTCAAATGAAAGGCGTCTACTGCCTTACTGAAAGAGGAGGAAATATTCAGGTCTGTTTTGAAGTAATCAGGCTTCAGTAGAAGTTATCTTTTTGTTTTCATTTTATGATAACCATGCTGAAAACAAAAGCAGTGGCTGGCAGTTTGCATAATCTTTGTTCCACAGATATAAATGCAATCAGTTTCTTCCTTGTCTTTTTGAAGTCAGAAGTGTAAGAGGCAAGTATGAGGCGACAGAATAAGTACTCATTGGTTCACAATGAATCCTGTATGGTGGAATGGAACCAGCTGATTTTACCCTAATGGTAGACTCCAGCTACCTACGCAGTACCTAACTCCGTATCACTTCTTGGGATTCGGATTAAAGTCAAAATAACATCCACAACCCTGATGCATTTATTAACAGTTGTGCGCTAACACTGATTTTGATATGCTTCTGGTTACTTATTTTTAAACTTCCTTAGAGAGAAACAATCATTAATCATTTTCTTCCAGATTGGTATTGGTCAGTGCAACCAACCATAAAATCCTTTTTAATATAGTAAAACCCGCAACTCTGTGGAACTTGCAAGAGTTGCTCTGGATAGCTGAGGATATTCTTTTGGACCACTCTTTTTATTATAAACATTTGTGATCAATTTTTAAAAAATTATTGTTATTTATTTTATTTTATATATATCTTACATCATTCTTCATTTTATACAATGTATGCTATCTTCTCTCAGGTGTAGTCCCTGTGAAATTCCTACCCTAGTGCCTTGTGTTCTTCCCTCCCGTTTTGATGTGATCAGTTTTTTTTTTTCTAAAACACATTAGGAACTTTTCTTACTTCCTGAAGCAACCAGTCTGTGTTCAAAGGGAATTCCTTTAAATACTTTTACTGAGTTGTTAAAGTCATTATCTGTTGGCATCCTTTATGGGGATATATTGAATTGCTTAGGGTTATCTGCCATAATTGTCCTGAAATGTTTTATGACTGTTTTTGTTCGCTTTATATTTTTATTTTTATCACTTTTTCTCCTGTTAGACCAGGCCTGTCACTCTGCACTGCTTTCAGTGTATATGTAACCCCAGTGCTACTGGGGCATCAGATAATCAAGTTTGGAATAAGATGTGTATAAAAGAAGGTATAAAGGACTCTCTTGAGGAACACAATACCTAAACCTTTAGGTGTAAACTTGGTGGCATGTATCTTATCTGCTCAGTTATTTTTCCATTTTTTAAAAGATTTATTTATTTATGCATACAAGAACTGGGGCATAGGCCAGAGGTGTGGGAGTTGAGAGGATTCACCAGAGACAGAATGGGGGACAGAACAGGCAGATCAATTGAGATACACTGCTGAGGGGAGCAGCAGGTGAGACAGGAGAGGTCTGCCGCACCATGGGAGTCACTTCCCTGGCTGGGGATTGAACTTATGCTGCAGTGGTTGCAGATGCTTCATAGTGCATTGCACCACCGGGGAGGCCCCTATTTTTCCATTTATTTTTTGATACTGGGTATTTTCCAGATAGGTAAAGTCATTAGTTAAATTCTGAAAGGTGAGATCTGACCATACTATCTCTTGTTTATGTTAATTTTCCTGATTATAAAAATAATGGTGCTCATTGTAGCACCATAGTTGATGTTTATTAAATTTTTATATATTTCTGTTCAATTCTTATTATATGTACATACTTTAAAAGTTGGGATGCATTGTGAATATAGTTTTGTATGATGATTTTTTTCACTTACAGTTTTTCATTTTTCTATATGGTCTCCTGAGCATTTTTTTAGATCATTAAATGTTGGGAATTTTTTGTTTTCTTTCAAGTGATTTCAAAGTTATACATCCTGGTAGTTCTACCCTTTGGTTTAAAAAAAATCATGTCTTTCTGATTAGCAACTTTAAGAATGAAACAGTATCTTTTCGTTCTTGTGAAATGTGAAATTGTTAATATAATCTGAGATTTTAAACTCAGTATTATGTTTTTATAATATATTAAAAGAATGATTTTTTGATATTTTAAAACCATAGTTATAACATTTTTTCCGAAAATAAATTAATATCTTTATTCATTGCTTTTTCATTCTTGAATTCTTTTTATCTGTGCTAATACAGTAGCAACTACCCCCCACCCCACAATTAACTGAAGTTAAATGAAACACATTCAGTTCTATTGTACACATTTCTTTTTAGCTGCTTAAAAGCTGCAGTGGCTACTGTACTGGACAGTGCTCATAGCCCTAGTAGATGGTGATCAAGACTCTAAAACACTGACTTAATTTCTCAGAAAGGGTTCTTTAATACTTTACTAACTGAGCCCCTTCAGGTCTGAGAATGTGTCTAGTTTCATATAAACTTAGCTGTGGACATGCTTCTAGGGCCACACTTCCCCTTCTTCCCAGCTTCACCTCTAGAAGTTTCCCAGTATCTTCTGGTCTTCAGTTTTGTGAAGGAGAAGTCTGATGTCAACTTGATGTATTTAGTTTATAACCCAACCCTCCTACCTCCTGCCTGGATAGTTTATAGGGTATTTTTCTTTGCTCTTAAGAACATCACTAGATAGTGTCTAAGTCTTTGGCTTTTTAATACTTTCGCCTGCTTTGTAGTGAACTCTTTTGATCTATAGTCTCAGATCTTTCTTTAATACCAAAAAGATATGTACCTTTTTTATTATCATTGTTTATTATCATTATTATCTGCTCCATCTGCTTTATTCTGTCATACTGGGGTTTATATTATATATCATTTGGACCCCTCATCTACTTTCTACTTCATCCTGTTATTATCTCATCTGTTATTGACTTCATTGTGGTTTCAAATTCAGCATTTATTTAAAGAAAATATCCATGTGTTTTTTCCTCTTTACTCATTCTTTCACTTTTGTTACACCTATAAAATTCTGATATATAATAAAATGACTTTTTAGATGACTTGAGAACGTGGTTAGACATTTTCTGAATATTCCTGTTCTTTATTAATAAATCTATTTCAGACAGAGGCATTTACTCTAGCTCTTTAAGATGACTTTTTCTTTTTGAAATTGGTTCAAATCCAGACTTCACTTTCTCACTGCCTGCTTCATTTTGGCCCTAAGTTTCTACATCTCTAGATATTATATTATCTATATATTATCTCTAGATAATATTAATAAATTTTTACATCTCTAGATATTATATTATCTATATAGTATCTTTAGATAATAATAGTATCTATCCCATAGAATGTATATGAAGTAAATAAAAGAGCTGCTGTGTGAAAAGAACATAGAATAGTATCTGGAATGTAATAAACACCGTATAAATGTTTAGTTATTAAAATTTTTAAAAACTGTTTTCTTTCAAGTACCATTGATTCTCTTCTTGCAGCAGCCTCCACACAGGAAAACTCCCAGACACAGGCTTTCACTTATGTTGATGGTTCATCCTTTCTTCTCTAAATTAGAGGTGGTCTGTTTCTTTCTGGGTCTCTTCCATTTCCTTCCTTCTTTAGACCAGAGTTTAATGATCACTTTTTTTTTTTAAGATTTACTTACTTATGCATACAAGAACTGGGGTACAGGTCAGAGGTGTGGGAGTGAAAGGATTCACCAGAGACAGAGTGGGAGGCAGATTGACTGAAATATGCTGCTGAAGGGAACAGTGAACAAGGCAGGAGAGGTCTACTGTGCCATGTGGGTCACTTCTCTGGCTAGGATTGTCTGCAGTGACTGTGTATAGCTTCATAGTGCTGAGACTTAACCCTTTGCACCACCAGGGAGGCCCCTGTGTGATCACTTTTTTGAAAAACTTTATGGAGGAAAGAGAGAGGAAGTTAGTTTTACTGCTAACTTAGGAAAGATATGTATTCCTCTTCTTGGTTATAGAAAACTGTATGTGTAATATAATATTTTTTGAAATAATTCTCAGTTAAAAAAAATGAAACATTGTGCTATCAAGTTGTCCGTAGCCACTGCAGCATGAGCTTGATCCCCAGCCAGGGAGCTGACCAAAATGACACAGCAGACCTCTCCTGTCTCGCCCACTGTTCCCCAGTGGATTTCAGTAGATCTGCCTGTTCTGTTCCCCACTGTTTCTGGTGAATCCTGTTATCAACCCCCATACCTCTGGCCTACACCCCAGTTGCTATATGCATAAATAAATAAATGAATACATCTTTTTTTAAAAAATGAAAGATTTACTCATCCCCATTCTCCCTTTGATTTGCTAATTTTTTCTAATTGATAGACATTTTTGAGCTTCGTAGTGGGTATAACCTAGATATTAGGGGACTGCCCATGCCTTTTGAACTCTTGATGAGATCTACTTCCATGGAAACCCAGACTCCTCAGGAACTGGGTAGTCAAGGAGCAAGCATTCTCCATGTCACCTTTCCATCCAGGCTTCCACACATGTTCTCTGTCTTGGGTCATGTAGGCCAGAGCAGTGGTTCCCAACTGCGGAGAGTTTTGTTACTCAGGGGACTTTTGGCAACACATAGAGGCATTTTTTTTATGTCACAGCTTGCAAGGATGCTGTTGGCATCCAGTGGGTGTAGCTCGGGGATACCGATTAATTCCCTGCAATACATAGAGTAGCTTCCTACAACAAAGAATTATCCAGCCCATCATATCACTGGCTATGGATAGCTGTGTCTGCAATTTCCACATAAGCCTGTCCACATGGAGCATCTCTGTGAGTGTAGTGAACATCACTGGAGATTCAGGAGGTAGAGGGGAGAGGAGCTGAGGTTGTAGTAATGCAAATTATTTCATTTAGGATGTTAGGCATGTCTATTGTTATATATATATATTGTTTTGGCCACTCTAGTCACCAGAGAGTCCACTATGGCCTTTTACTTGATGTAGTTCCCAGGCTTATGCTTCCTCATTGGCACTTTCCCCTTTATCCAACCTGGGGCAAACAAAAAATTTTTTCCTTGCCTAAATTGAGAAGATAGTTTAGCTGTTTAGTAGTTTATATTCCACCAATACCCACACACAGAAAAACAAGTTATTGTCCATACGATGACAATCCTCTTGCTAAGAGAAAGGCCAGCACCAGCTATTAAGATAATAACACCTTGCCTCATCACATATGTGTAATAGTTAGACAATTTTTAATCATTTTAAATGTAGGCAAAATAAGGTAAGTTTCAAGTTTTGCCATCATTTGAGAATCTTAACATATTGACATAACTATCATAGATATAATTTTTTTCATGTTATAAACCATTACACCCTACAGAAAACCTATAATTTCTGCTACATTTATTCATATTTATTTCCCCTGTGTTTCCAAGTTCATTGCTTGCTTTTCTGGTTTGTCAGTGCTGCATTATAGGTTGGATGATTATAACAGATGGCTTTTCAGGTTTAGAGTCTTTGAGTTCCACTGTTTAATTTTACTATCCAGTTTTTATATGGAAGATAGGACAGATGCAAACTCAGGAACAGAGTGATCTTAGCATCCAGAGAGCAAGCTTTTCGAAAGCTGATCATTTTAATAAAATCATTTGTGAATTACTCAAATTCTCATGTTGGGTTTCCTCCTAATATTATTGACATTATAATATCAGTATGTTATAGTGAAATAAATTTTTTATTCATATAATAGGAGCTTTACTAAAATGTATCCAGTGGCACATATTTATAGTAATATAAACCAGTATTATAGTTGAGTTGGAATTAATTAAGGTACTACATATTGCAAATGGAGTATAAGAAGTATGCTGGGCTCCTTAGCTACAGAAAATATCTCTTAATGACGTTATAGTAAACCACTTTAAAAACAATATAATCCCTTTAATATAATTTTTCCTTTCCGATAACTTTGTGTTAGCTTCTTCCTCCATCAATCCAACTATTCTTTCCTCTTCCTCCTCTCCCCTTTCATCTTTTTCCCTTTCTTTCCTCTTTTCCTTAGCACTTTATTAAGGTATGATCTGAATTCATGAAACACTCATCTTAAGTGTTACCACTGAATGACTTTAAGATATGTGACTATCACTGGATTTCCATCACCCTTCCTCAGTAGTGCTCCCCAGAGGTTGTCACTTTTCTGACTTCTATCACCATAGATCAGTTTTGCTGTTCTGGAAGTTCATGGAGTTGGCATGATCTCTTTTGTGTCTGTCTTCAGTATAATGTTTCTGAGATGGATCCATGGTATTCTGTGTATTGTTTTATCCTTTTTATCATTCCATTGTGTGAATATTCCAGTTTGCTTATCCATTCTTCTACTGATGGGCTTTGAACTGTTGAGTTTTGGATATTATGAACACAGCTACTGTGAACTTTCTTGTATACTTGTTTTGATAACATAAGTACTTATCTCTCTTGCATAAATATCTAGAACTGGAATTACTGGGCTATAGGATATATAAATACAAGTATGCGCACACATATACACACACATTCAATTTATACCTCCTTTTCTTTCTTTTTTCCCCAATTATGTTTTTTAAGAGAATGTTGGATTACAACACTGTATTTGTTTTAGGGATTATAGATTCAAATTTCCACAAATATCTTTTCACACTATGCCAGCCACCAGTGTCTCGATAATCCTATACCATGCTACATGAGGTTCCCTTCTTCCCCCCAATCCAATCCTTATTTGTTGCCTTGGTTTTCTCAGTCGTATGTCAAGGGTCTGTTATTGGTTTGACATTCTCTGACCCATTGTTTTGTTTCTCTATATTCCTTATTTAAGTGAAACCAACTGTATTTGTCTTTCTCCTTCTGATTTATTTCACTTAGAATTATCCTCTTCAATTCTATGTTGCTGCAAATGACAAGAGCTCATGTTTTTTAATAGATGAGTAGTATTCTATTGTGTGTATACACTACATCTCCCTAATCCACTGATATGTCTTAGGACACTTGGGCTATTTCCATAACTTGACTATTATAAGTGGTGATGCAATAAATGTAGGAATAAATGTATTCCTTCATATTAGTGTTTTTTTAATTTTTCAAGTAGATACCTAGGAGTGAAATTGCTGGGTCATATGGCATATGCATTTTAATATTTGAGAAATCTTTGAATGGGTATATATTTAATTTTATTAGACATTCCAGTTTTCCGAAGTGATTGCACCTGTTTTGCACTCCCATCAGTTGCAGCTCCCAGCTGCTCCACGGTCACACCAATACTTGGTATTGCAATTTTTTTAAATTTTCAGACATCTGGTGGATGTTATATTCTTGTATTTTATAATTAAAAATTACCTATGGATGTATTTTTATTGTAGAATATTTGTATGACATAAAAGTAGGAAGAATACTTGATTTTTTTTAACCATAGCATATTTTCCCATGTAAATCCATACTACTGCCGATATTTCAAAATATGTTTAACTATTCTCCTATTGGTAGATTTTTAGGTTGTCTCCAGTATTTCCACAATGTTGTAGAGAACATATACATATGTATTTCTGAACATATGTCAGTATTTCTATAAGACTGACCCCTAGACTCTCAGATGAAGAGTGTGGAGGTGTTAGTCTACACTTTTGGTCTGACCGCTAGTTAAGATTTTAAAGTACTCTTTGTGCTTTAGTTTCCAGTTTTTGTTTTCCCTGGGCTGTGAACATACAGGTATTGTTATTTTTTTTTTCCCTACAGGAGTAGGGGACTTAAAAATATAAACACCACACATTTCTTGGGTCACGGGGCATAAACAATCAGCAGGTTGAAGCAAACCAGAACCAGAACATGCTGACAATTTCTCTATTGTATGCTGACAACTTTATACAAGTCAAAACAAAGCTGGTGGGAATGATTTTAGCCTTGCCAACAAGTTTTATCTTTTAACAACGGGCAAAAAAAAAAAAATGCCTTAAGGATTACAATTAATTTTCAGATCAAAAATTTAGTGTAAGGTTTAGACAAGTCTAAACAAACTGAAAACCCTCTCCCACCCCCAAATACTTTTAATTGGTATGGAAATGGACAAGATTTCCTTGAAGGCTTCTATTATTAAGGTAGGAAAATTAACACTCAAGTTTCAGAGGTTTGATTTAGTGAGATATTTGAGAGTGACTGTAGAAATCCTAAAGGTCTAATAACTTCAGTGTACCTGTGACAAGGAATCTGGAATTATTATTTTTGTTTCTACCAGAAACTGTTAATGAGACTTTGTAGATGCTGAATTAGCAGCCAGCTTGGTTTCTTTTGTAAAATGGGAATATGCAATTTAAAGGGATAGTTGTGACATTCAATCAAATGCATAGGATACCCAGGTAACCTAGAATGAAATGTGGTTTTCTGTTATTTCCAGATGTGGTTTTTCCAGGCATGTTACAAGAAAGTCTGTCATTCACTCATGGATGTCCTGAGAATGAGGCACAGACCTTTATTCCCTGATGCCAGCATCAATGCAAATAGAGGGTTCTGGGAGAGGCCCCTGGGAGTCTCTCTCTCTCCTCCTTAATCCCAACAAACCTTTTCTGCACCATCTCCTCCCACTCCACATAATGTTCTTTATCCCAGAGGGGCGATGTCTTATCTTTAAAGTTTTAACTTCCCAAAGTGTTCAGAGTGAAGTATCTATAAGATAAACATTTTATTTTTAGCTAATCACCCCCCTCCCTTAGGTATCATTGAAAATCTAAAAGATACTGAGGTGAAGTAGCATCCTGCTCCTAGAATTTCTTTTTTAAAATCAGTGAATAGGGCCTCCCTGGTGGCGCAGTGGTTAAGCAGCGCACTATGAAACAAACCGCAGCCACTGCAGCATGAGTTCGATCCCTGCCTCCCGCCAGGGAGGGGACCCACATGGTGCAGCAGACCTCTCCTGCCTTGCCCGTTGCTCCCCTCAGCAGTGTGTTTCAGTCAGTCTGCCTGTTCTGCTCCCTGCTCTGTTTCTGGTGAATCCTCTCACTGCCTACACCTCTGGCCTGTATCCCAGCTCTTGTATGTATAAATAAATAAATCTTTTAAAAAAATAAAATAAAATCAGTGAATAAATTGTTTTCCAGGGTTTACTTAGATAATTTCTTACAGAAGCAGTGTTCTTGGAGAGGTGGGAGAAGGGAGGAGAAAACCATGTGAAAAAAAACAACCAACTATTTTGTGTATATTTTATCTGGAGGAGGAGACTGTAGACATCATATTTTGATGGAAGACAAACTTCTAACTTGGGAATCCAGAAATTCTTTCGATCCTGAAGTCTGAGCCTGTCCCCTTTCCAGAGGCTTCATTTTTGTTAGTTGGAGCTCCCCCTGTTCCCTAACTTCAATCTCTGATGGTGGTTTTGTGACTAGAGTTACTCCAGTGGGCCGGGCTTGGGAAGGGAGGAGCAGCTGGGGGTGGGGGCGGAGCCAGTGGCTTCTGAGGATTGGGTAGGAGGCCATTTACTGAGCCAAAATGAGCAGGAATATGCACACCCCATTCTCACCCCACTGGGAGGTGAAAACCAGTGGGGGGACCCAGAGGGAAAGGAAAGTAGAATTTTCTCATTCCCTTCTCTTCCTCTTCTCCCTCCTCACTTCCTGTTCCATCTTCCTTTGAAATTGTGACTACCCTAGTCTGGGGGGTGCTATGGTAAAAGGAGGGGTGTTAGCAGGTGGGGATAGGAGTGATTATGGAAGTCAGCAGAGGGTTGTTGAAATAAAATGACAATAAAATCAGCAGCAGTGAGAGAATGGATCTCTGTGATTGTCCCCAGTCAGAACAACCGTTCACATTTCTTAAGGAATATTTGACAGAGTTAGAGACTCCTTACTAAAGAGAAGGCCTGAGCTACTGCCTAGAGTTATGTTTCATTGAAATAATTTGGTAAGTCGTACTACCCATGTGAACCCTTTTGTGTGTAGAAAAATATCAAACATTTTCTTCTTTGTAATGCCAATATAGGCAGAAATTTATGCCTTCCTTTCAGAAATGTGAGTTATGCTTTAGTAGCTCAAATACTTCTGGAAAATAACCCCTTTAGGAACACTGATTGGTTTTTGGTTGGTGGAATTGTTTTCAACAGCATTTCACCATTTATCCTGCTTCCAAGTAGAAGGTTGATTGAAACAAACTTTTAAGTTTTAGAAACCTACATAAACAAAATCATGTACCATGACTAGGGAGCTCTGACTTAAATATTTTCTTTTTTCAGTGTATTAGCAGTGTAACCTAGAAAGCAGGCAAGTACACACCCCACTCTCTTTGTCTTTTTTTTTTTTTAAGATTTATTCATATAAGAACTGGGGTACAGGCCAGAAGTGCAGGGGGTGAGAAGATCTACCAGAGACAGAGTGGGGACTGGAACAGGCAGACTGACTGAAATATATTGCTGAGGGGAGTAACGGGCAAGGCAGGAGAGGTCTGCCTGCACCATGTGGGTCCCCTCCCTGGCCGGCGGCAGGGATCGCACTCGTGCTGCAGTGGCTGCATTTTGCCTCATAGTGCATTTCTTAACCCACTGCACCACCAGGAGAGGGCCCCTCTCTTTGTCTTTTAATAGTTTGAAAATGTGAGCCATATGTGATTTGCCTCCAAATAAGTGAAGGAATATCCTAGTAGACAGATAAGGTCAGCAACTGGGAAAATGGCAGAAACCTTCAGCAGTCTACTACCTACTAGTCATGGGAGCAGGCTGTCTGGTGTCCACGTCCTATTTCCTTGTCTCTGTACTTTCTGTACTCTGACTTGCTGAACGAGCTGTCTATGCATAGTCTGGAAGCTAAGGAAATCTGTTTTTGGAGAGCTGTGAATTGTAATAGGAAGATGTATCTTTACTAGCCCATGTTTACCTTTTAAACACGTGACTTAAAACCATTATATATTTAGTACCAGCCTGCCTTCCAGAATAATCTTTTACCACTATCCATCTGGCTCCTAGTCTTTATTTTTTGCCCTCCAAGTTGAAATTCTTCCTGTTTCCCAACTGTGTACCTGATGTTGTCATTCCTGTCCCATATTTTCCCCATTCTACCAACTCTCACCTTCCTTCTACCCCCAACATACATACTTGGTCTTCTAATTTGAGGTTTTCAGATGAAAGGTCAGCTCTCTGAGAGTCCTCCCCTGATTTACCTTCCTCTCTAGACTAGGTGCCCCTCACTTGTCTTTTTATAACTCCTATCACCACTTATTCCAGTTGTATTTAAAAGTCTGTATTCTACTACTGTGAACTCTCTTTTAAGAATTCACTTTTTCACTGGTGGGAATGCAAGCTAATCCAACCATTATGGAAGACTGTATGGAGGTTCCTCACTCTACTAGAAATGGAACTACCATATGATCCGGCAATCCTTCTCCTAGGAATCTACCCAAAGGACACAAAAACACTGATCCAAAAGAGCACCTGCACTCCTATGTTTATCGCAGCACTATTTGTAATTAGTAAGACCTGGAAACAACCCAAATGCCCAAAAGTAGAGGACTGGATCAAGAAGATGTGGTACATATACACAATGGAATATTATTCAGCAATCAGAAATGAGAAACTAGGGACATTTATAGAAACATGGATGGAACTAGAAGGAATTATACTCAGTGAAACAAGTCAGAAGGCAAGAGAAAAATATCAGATGGCTTCACTATTAGTAGGTATATGAAAGAACAACAGCAACAACAAAGAATAAGCTCAAGGAAATGGGCAGTTATAACCAAAAGCAAACAAAAAACTCAAGACCAAAAAGCCAAGATAAACCAAAGGGACCATGGGGAGGAGAGGGAGGAGGGGAGGACAAAGACAGGGATGAGGGCAGAAAGTGCACTAGGGACTAAGGTGATGGTGCACAGGTGGAATGGTGGTGGGTACTCCCTGGGGAATACAAATGATGTCAAATATAATTAATAATAAAAAAATCACTTTTTCAGTAGTTAGCATGTAATAGGTACTTCATAAATATCTGTTGACAAATAAAAGCATTTAGAAAAAAGCGTTGTTTATGGTATGCTTCTGGTTCACACCATGTGGCATTACTGCTGGTTCACAAGCAGAAGGTAGCTGTGTGCAGGCCCTGTTCACGTGGTGCTGTATCTAGGGAGTTGCTGTGATGTCAGGGGGCACCTTTGGGGCATTCTTATGGTTGGTGGTGCTTTCACACGGGATGTGGCAGTTGAAGGAGGTTAAGGTGTGGTGATATGGCGGGACATGATACGTACATTAAAGGAGTTGTTTGGAGAAGGCGGGTCCCTTAATAGAACACCCACCAGCTAGAGCGGTGAGTTTGGTTAAACAGAGAGCCGATAGATCAAGGGACATTTCTCTTTTCTGTTCAGTGGTGAGTGGTGTGTTTCTGAGCAGGGTTAGTCAGTCACCTTTAGGTCATGATCACTATAAATAAAACATCATTGTCTAAATTGAAAGACAAATTGTGTATTGGTGTGTAATTGTCTTTCCTTAGTATCTTCATCAAGTTTTAGTATCAGTAATGCTGGTTTCATAAAATGAATTGGACAGTGTCCACGACTCAATTTTCTGTAAGGGTTGGTAGAGGTTAGTAATATTTCAGTCTTAAATGTTTGATACAGTTCACTTGTGAAATCATCTGGGCTTAATTTTTCTTTCTTAGAGGGTTTTTTTAAACTATACACCTAATTTCTGTTATAGGTCTAGGGCTATTTGGATTTTGTATTTCATCTTATATATGTTTCTCTATGTTGTCAAATTTATTGGCAAAAAAATGTTGACAATATTCTCTTAGTCTTTTAACTTCTGTGAGATTTTTTTATTATTGATATGGTAATTTGTGTATTTTTTTTAAAGATTTATTTTTTTATACATACAAGAGCTAGGGTACAGGCCAGAGTCCAGGGAGGTGAGAGGATTCACCAGAGACAGAGCAGGGACCAGAACAGGCAGACTGACTGAAACACTGCTGAGGGAAGCAGCGGGGCGAGGCAGGAGTGGTCTGCTGCACCATGTGGGTCCCCTCCTTGGCAGGAGGCAGGGATCAAACTCATGCTGCAGTGGCTGCGGTTTGCTTCATAGTGTGTTGCTTAACCCACTGTGCCACCAGGGAAGCCCCTCTTTTTTTGTTTCTTAAGGTGGAAACTTAGATCATTTATTTTAAACTTTTTTTCTTTTCTAACATAAGCAATTAAATCTCACATTTCCCTTAAGCAGGGTTTAGCTGCCTCCTGCAAATTTGAAGATGTTGTATTTTTATAGCCATTCACTTTGAAATATTCAGTTGGCTCAGAATATTTCTTGATGTAAATTATTTCAAAGTGTTGAAACTTTTTAGATATCTCATTGCAATTGATTTCTAACTTAATTCCTTTGTGATCAGAGAACATACACTAAGATCTTAGGCTTTTGGCATTTAATAAGATATATTTTATGACCCCGAATAACTTGGTGAACATTAAATGTGCACTTAAAAGATTGTGTATTCTGCGGTTGTTGGATGTTGTAGTCCATGGATGTCAGTTAGGTCAAAGTTGTTAATAGTGTTGTTCAGGTCCTCTATCTTCTTGCTGATTATTTGTTTAGTTGTTCTACTAGTTTCTCAGAGAGGATAGCAGTAATGTCTTGACCTTATTCTCATTATGAAATCTCTCACTTTAGCTTTAATAATCCTTCCTGCCTTGAAGTCTACTTTATCTTACTTTAAAATATAAGCCATTCCAACTTTCTTAAGTTTACTGTTTAAATGCTATATTATTTCCATTCTTTTCATCCTGTGTCTTTATATTTAACACGTGTCTCTTGAAAACAACATATAATTTTAGACTTGCATTTTTATTTAGTAAGTTATTCTTTACTTTTTAATTAGTGTTTAGCTCATTTACATCTACTCTAACTATTGTTATCAATGGATTTAGGGTCCACCATTGAACTATTTGTTTTTCAATTGTCAAATTTTTTTTGGTTACACTTGCCTTTTAAGAAAATTGATTGGATGCTTTTTAATTTTTCAATTTAGTTTCTCATTTCTCTAATTTAAAAAATTGTATTTCTCTAGTTTTTGTTTTATAAAGATTTATTTATTTATGCATACAAGCACTGGGGTACAGGCCAGAGGTGTGGGGTGGGGGTGAGAGGATTCACCATAGAGAGCGGGGAGCAGAACAGGCAGATCAACAGAAGTACACTGCTGAGGGGAGCAGTAGGCAAGACAGGAGAGGTCTGCCTTGCCATGTGGGTTCCCCTCCCTGGCCGGCAGCAGGGATCGAACTCATGCTGCTGTGGCTGCGGTTTGCTTCACAGTGCGTTGCTTAACCTACTGCGTCACCAGGGAGGCCCCTCTATTTAGTTTTTAAGGGTTGCCTTGTTGATTACAATATGCTTCTTACTAAAAGAGTTTTCCCTTACTACTCTTTCCCTGTCCTCTGTATTATTACTGTCATATGTTTATACACATTGTTATAAACTGCAGAATGCAGCATTGTAAACTGTGCTTTAAATTGCCAGGTATTCTTTAAAGAAATTAAGAGGAAAAGGAAAATATGTTTCATATTTACTAACATATTTAACATTTTGGTGTTTTGTACAATGTGCTCTGGTATGAACTTCCTTTAGATTTCTTTTAGTGCAGGTTTCCTAGCAAGAAAATTTCTCAGTTTTTATTTATCTGAAGAATGCCTTTATTTTTCCTTCACAGTTTGATTGCTATTGTCACTGGATATAGAATTCTGGGTTGACAGGTTTTTTGCCTTTTCCTTTCAGCACTTTAAATATGTCATTCTAGTGCCTTCTAGTCTCCATTATTTTTTATGAGAAGTCAAGTCTCATACCTATCATTATTCTCCTATAAGTAATGGGTCATTTTCTCTGACTTCTTTGAAATTTTTCTCTTTATCTTTGGTTTACAGCAGTTTGACTATAATGTGCCTATGTTTCATTTTCTTTTATATATCCTACTTGAGGTCCACTGAGCTGCTTGAATCAATAAACTGATATTTTTCACTAAATGGGAAATTTTAAGCTATTATTTCTTCTTGTTCATTTTTGCCCTGTTCTCTTTGTGTTCTTCTTCTGAGACTCTAAATATATGTAAGTTATGGCATTTCACATTGGACCACAGGCCATTAAGCTTTTAGCCTAAATTTACCCACCAGCCACTCCATGGCACAGGGACTCTATAAAGCTCTTTAAACGTAAGTCTCACCCTGAAGTTCTTCCTTTCAAGGACCCTTTCAAATCTCTGCCAATTTCTGCCTGCTTTTGGATACTGTTTCAAACCTTAAAATTTTTAAGAAATATTTTTATTCAGTATTGACAGTTCATAATCTGTTGGAAAATTAGGCCAAAACAAACTATTCACAGTTGCCCAGAAAGCAATTGATTTTAAAAATACTAATTTTCTGGCTAGCCTACTGAATTTTTATAATTTATGAAAGTTATTCAAGTTGATAGTTTGAAAATTACTGTAGTTATAATAGCTGCACAAAATGATACTCTTTTTCCGTCTTAGCTTTATTTTTGTCATGAATTTCCAGAAAAATGTTAATTGATAGTGGGAATCGCTGGCAAATCAATCTTATTTTTTAATAATGATGGCAATTTTTCAGCAATAAATATTCTGATTTGTTTATGTATTCCTTAGACTAAGAATGTATTCTTTTATTCTATTTAATAAAGTTTTGTCACAGATAGTTAATAAATAATATGAGGTTTTCGTCATTTACCAATGAAAATGCACAGATTTCATTCTGTCTTCATAGTATGTTAGTTTTGAAAATAATCTTTTAAAGGGGTAAAAAGTGATACTCACTATCATAAAATTCAACCTGAACATGAAAGCACAAAAAAGAAATTTAAAATAACATGAAATCTCATCAACCTTACAACTTATTCATCATCTTTTTAAAATTTCTGTATTTGTTGTTACTCCCTTTTTTCTGCCTAATTTCCATGTATATACAGTTCCCCTTTATTTTTCCTTAATTACATTTGCTAATGGTTTATTAATTTATTGTATTTCCCCTTGCCTTCTGAAAAATCCCATCTCTTATACTTATTTAGCATTTATATATTTTTTCACTTTTGCTTAAAGTACAGTGGTTTTTAACCACTAAGTTGTACTATGAAGCCCTTTTGAAAAATAAAATCATATGTGAAATCCCACTGTTTAAATAGATAGAAGCCAGGTGCTTGTGATGGAAGCAAAGGGAAGGGAGGGGAGGGAGGGAGTTTCCCAGAGTCCCACTCATTTGACTTCCCCCCCACTCCTTCTGTTCCTTATCAGCCACTTATGACTCCAGAGAGCACTGTTAGACAGCCTCTGTTCTGATTTATTCATTCTGCTTTTATCTTTATTGTTTCCTTCCTCTTATTTTCTATAGGCTTGTTTTATTGCCCTTTTCTGATTCCTCGAGTTGGGTGCTTATTGCATTTATTTTCATTCTTTCTTATTTAATATTGTAACTATTGAAGTCTATGAATTTGTCACTGTACAATGCTGGTTATATATTATAATATTTTATATAGGTTATTTTCTCAATAGGTGGTAATTATAGTTTTGAATTTCCACTTTGATTTACAGTATGTGTAGGAGTGTGCTTTAACTTATTTTGCTGTTTTTTATAGCATCACTGCCTTTTTCTCTTTCTCTCCATAGATCCTTGAAAAGCTTTTCTTTAGGAAAGATTGTAGCTGGTAGACATTCAGAGTCACAACTGTTTGAAAATATTTTTCTGGTCTCTTTCTGTGTAACCAACATCTTGGCTATATTAAGAATTTTTGAGCAGTTTTTTCCTTTGAAGCTCTGTAAAAATTCCATCTTCTGATGCTTATTTTGTGGAGAAGTCATTTTGCCTTTTGTTTTGTAGGAACATTTTCTGAGGGATTTTTAATTTCCCTTGAATTTTGTAAGTTCATATTCATCCATTTACTTATTTATCTATAAATGCATTTTATACATTTTAATAGCTTCATTGCGATAAAGATTTATTTATGTATACAAGAGCTGGAGTGTAGGCCAGATTTATGCGCGCAGGGGTGGTGAGAGGGTTCACCAGAGACAGAGCGGGGAGCAGAACAGGCAGATCTACTGAAACACTGCTGAGGGAAGCAGCGGGGCGAGGCAGGAGAGGTCTGCTGCGCCATGTGGGTCCCCTCCCTGGCTGGGCTTCGAAGTCAGGCTCTAGTGGTGATAGTGCTGAGACTTAACCTCTCCGACACCAGGGAGTCCCCATTGTAGTAAGTTTTGAAATCAGAGAAAATATGAGTTCTTCAAATTTGTTCTTCTTTTGCAAAACTGGTTTCTGGGTGCTGGTGTGATTTCCTTGAATTTCCAAGTGAATTTTAATACCAATTTGTCAATTTCTATTAGAAAAAAAGCTAGCTGAGATTTTTATAAGATTACTTTGAATCTTTAGATTAACTTGAAGAATACTGCCATCTTAACAATAACTCCTCTGACCCAGGAACATGGGATATCTTTCCCTTTAGTTAGGTCTTCTTTGATTCCTTTCAACAATGTTTTGTAGTTTTCAGAATTTAAGTTTTTTTCCCCAAAGTATTTGATTCTTTTTGTTAATACTATCTTAAATGGAATTTTCTATCTTAATTCTATCTTAAATGGAATTTTACTTTTGATTTATTCATTGCCACCACATAAAAACACAATTGGCTTTTGCATATTTATCTTATATCCTGCAAAATATAAACTCATTTATTTTAATAGTTATTTCCTATATTTCTTACGTTTTTCTACATATGGGATCATATCATTTGCAGTACAGGTGGTTTTACTTCTTCCTTTCAAATGTGGACTCTTTTCATTTCACTCTTTTGCATGACTCCCTTGGAAAGCACAAGTACTATTGAGTATAAGGATCCTTGATCTTGATCTTAAGGATAGGGGAAAGCATTCAGTCTTTGCCCTTAAGTAATATTAGCTGTGGGGTTTTGTAGACACTTTATTAGATTGAGGAAGTTTTTTGTAGTGAGTGGTAAATGTAAATGGTAAACTGTTGAATTTTGTCAAATGTGTTTTCTTTGCATCTTTTGAGATGATTATATGGCCTTTGTCCTTTAAATATCATGTATTATATTAATTGAATTTTGTATACCATTTGTTTTTAATTCAACTTCCCATTTACTTTTAATTCAACTTTGCATTTTTTCATCATTAGTTTTCAGGGAATCCTAGGGAAACCCACTAAATGACAAATGCAGTAGATATATGCTATAGGCCTTGGAACTTATTGGTGGACTTATGTGACAATTTCAACTTCTAAAACTATATACCTCATGAGAAATTCTGGTGATAGCTATCTAGGATTTTTTTTGTTTGATAGAGTTGAATGGTGTGGATTTTTAAGTATGACTATGTAACCCAACTCTATAAATTCACAGCATTATTTTGATAGTGTATATGATACAATTTCATATTATAGGCACTATTTTTGGAGGTGGAAAATTTTTACTATATTGTTTATATTCTTTTAAGGATGATAACCCTTTCATACAAAATAAAGCATATAGCTAGTATTCCTGGCAATTATAATCATTATCAATGTATTTTGTCTTTGAAAATTTGTAGATTCCCCAATTTCCTTCAAGATAACATGATTTGCTTCATATTATATATATCATATATTTCCATCATGTTCCTATTTTGCAATGTATATTCACATTAATTGCTGTTTCCTTAACTCTTGGACACATTTTTATTTTCCATTTGAGTTCCTTCACTCGGTTGCATTGTCATTTTCATTGATGATGCATCTGCTAATTAATTTTTCTCCTTTGAATGCCTGCCCTTTTTGTTCTTGGTTTTGTAGTTGAACTCTATTTTTCATTTCAGCTCTATTTATTGGAATTTCTTCCTATTACCCTGTGTCCTTCCATGACTTGCTGGTAATATTTGTATAATTAGGAAATTGACAGTTCATCTTTTGCCATTAGTGATCATTAATGTTTAAACATTCCTTTAAAAATTATATAGAAAGGGGGCCTCCCTGGTGGTGCAGTGGGTTAAGCAACGCGCTATGATGCAAACCGCAGCCACTGCAGCATGAGTTCGACCCCTGCTGCCGGCCAGGGCGGGGAACCCACATGGCAAGGCAGACCTCTCCTGCTGTGCCCGCTGCTCCCCTCGGCAGTGTACTTCTGTTGATCTGCCTGTTCTGCTCCCCGCTCTGTCTGTGGTGAATCCTCTCACCCCCCCACACCTCTGGCCTGTACCCCAGTGCTTGTATGCATAAATAAATAAATCTTCAAAAAATAAAATAAAATTATATAGAAAGTAGTTATTTCTTGTGGTTAGTATATGTATTAGCTTTTAAAATTCATAACAAAGTCGTGGATTATCAGGAAGTGTCACCTGTATGCATGTATAAAATTATATTTTTTATTCTGGTAAAACATATACAATATAAATATTAGTGTTTAACCATTATTAAGTGTTCAGTTCTGTAGCATTATATATATTCATATTGTTCAGTAATCTTAAAGTTTTTAAAAGAAAAAAAATACTTGTTTCTTAATCCTTCAGATTTCCCTCTTTCTTCCTTAAGACTTCTTTTCTCTTGATCAACTTTCCTTTTCTTTTAGACACTGCAGAATTCCTGGCGGAAGGTTTACGTAACGAGAACCTCAGCGCTGGTGCAAGGGATCACAGAGACCATATTCTGCGGGGCTTCCAGCAAATCAAAACTAGGTTTGTTTAAACCAGTTCCATTATTCTTTACAGCTTTAAAACAATTGCAGTAGAATCTACTTTACTGATGGTGCATACCTATCATAGTTTTTTATACATGGTAGAGACTTAGTCAATATTTATTGAATTGAATTGAAGCCTACATAGGCAGTTTAGTACAGATTACCAAAATAGAAATGTTTTGATAATTATGTATCTTAATGTAATTCTGCATTTTGCTTTGGATTGTTATGTTGGTCTTACATTGAACACTTGCAAAATGTACGAAAAACTAAACATTTATGTTTGTCTAAATTATTAAAGGGAAGATGTTAGAGGCAGTATGAAATAATTAACTTCCTTTTTGATTTTTTTCTGGTCTTGTTTTTACTTCTAA
This sequence comes from Galemys pyrenaicus, assembly GCA_019455555.1. NCBI lineage: Eukaryota > Metazoa > Chordata > Mammalia > Eulipotyphla > Talpidae > Galemys > Galemys pyrenaicus. Next base: position 2,721,524 of record JAGFMF010011723.1, on the reverse strand, counting down.
ATCTTCTTTCTGAATAGAAAACTTAAAATGAGACTTACCCAATTGATTCTTTGACCATATTGGAATGATTTGGTCTCAGGCTAGGTTGGATTGTCTTGCTCCTTAATTTTTTTAAATTAGAGGCCCTGACCTAATGTGTGCCTTTTAGAATGTGGGCATCTGACAGTTACATATACTTGTTTGGGAGAGGAAGAAATTAAATTTTGTGTTTTTAATTTTTCCTTTAAAGATATATTTCCCAACTAACTCTTGCTTGAAATGTGCTATGAGAGTTGGGGATTAGTGAGTGTTACTTTAAGCCTTTCCCAAACTGGTGGTGATGTGATTTGGACTGAATTCCCTTAGAAAAGGGACAGCATCGGTAGTTTATCAGTGGGTTTTTATTTGTGCGGCCTACAATCCTACTTTAAAAACCACATTGAAATGTCTTAGATGTGAGAGTTTTTATCCTTTGGAAGGGCACAGTAAGAATCTACTCCCTCCAGGAATGTGAGAGAATCTCACAAGATGCCCTGCTGGATCTTAATCGATCTTTCCTGCTGGCTAATTAAGCATCACTTTTACTCAGCGACTGGGGACTGTGTAATTATCAGCCTGGGTTGCCCTGAATAATTGAAACAAACAGAATGCAGAAGGTGGGAGCTTTTTGCAAAAGTGAGACAATCTATAATTTTTGGTAGACTCGAAGAGTATTTAAAACAAGTTTCTGCATGTTACTTTATTAGTAGATTTAAGTTTAGGCTTAGTTGTTCTTGAAAGCTTAGTTAGTAACCCATAGATTTTTTTTTTCTATTTCTATAAATTGACCTTTACATTACAAAAGTACTATAATAATGGTGTGAGGAATAAAGGTAGAATTATTTAAAATTTTATTTTGGTAAAATTAATTGTGTGGTACTCTGGTATAAATCTGTGATAAGGAATGCAAAATCAATTTTACTGCATATGTAGGGATAAATACACAATAAGGAATTCTCCCCTCCAAAATTTGTACCAGAGTATTTGGAAACAGACAAATTTCAATATGAAATTGGTAATAAATGATGACTAAATGGTGACTCATTGTTATCAGTTGTATATTACTTTTTGGTCCTCTAAAAATGCCCCCAGTCCCACCCCACACCCCTGCATGCACACACAGAGGCAACATTTGTTATGGAGTAGAGAGGGATCCTTGTTGTCAAAGAACTTGCTGTGTGGTTTGTGGGATAGACATTCAGGAGATAATCAGCAGGAGTCTTAGGAAACATCTGCATTGTTGATGGGAGCTTTCTGTTCATTGATTTGTTACAAGAAAGATGACACTTTATTTAGAATTGCATAATTATCAGATCACAGAGGAAATGAGGAGCCAGAAATTAGATACTGCACAAGAAAATGGAAAAATGAGGCTCTCCTTTGGCAAGCTGTTTGAAATTGCTTTATATCCACCCATTCAATCATTATCCTGTTAATGTAACCCTGTTTTACTGAATCCTCTTCTTCAGCCATATTACTTCTAAATCCCAATTATGACTGGTCAACTCATACACTTTTATCTATTGATACCAGCTGGTTTGGAAGATTGTACCATGCCAGCCACATTTACTTTTGTTGAATGATAATTGTAGCTCCCTCCAAAAGTTGGATATGAAAAGAAATTGGAAGTCATCAACTTGAGAGTCAAATACATGTAACTAGTTGTGGAGTAATATGAAAAGAATTGCTGAGAGTCATTTTATAAGTTTTATCTTCAGTCATATTAAAACAATAATGTTTTGTAGTATTGGTATTATTTGGGTGGTAGGAATCCATCTGAAACTATAATTTGTCGCATCAGGACTTATTTGGAAGGTAGATAAGAAATTCTAGCAAGATAACCTGGGAAAACCACTAGATAAATAGAAATACCATACAGGACAGATTACTGTATTTATTTACAGCATACACACAACTTTCTACTTTGTTGTTTCCTGCTTAAGTTCCTTTAATTCTTTTTCTCAATGTTGAACTACTGGAGTATGAAAAGGGTGGAGAGAAATTACTTCTTCCTTCAATTCTTGATAAGCTCTAAGGGTTGGCCCTAATTTTTATGGTGGCTCAGAATTTAGTGGTGTTTGCCACGGTTGTGGACTTGCTGTAAATTAAAGTGTCTGACTGTATCACAGCTGTTATGATGTGCCATTTGCTACCTTCCTGCTGTCTAGAGTACTGACCCCAGAAAATGATAGCTGTGTCAAGAGTCACGGGTGTCTTCTGAGAGCTCATCTGTTTTTTCAGTACTGGTGGCTTGGCTTTTACTAGGAGAGAGAATCTTCTCCTAGCCTTAAAAATGACAAAATCATATTTGTATTTCTGTCTAGTTTTTGACTTAAAAGTTACCAATGAAGGATAATGTTTTCCATATAAGACAAACTAAAAAATGGATAGCAATTTCTGTGATGCTAAGGAGTTAAGGAACTGAAGCCCTGTTGTGGTATTTGATGTCCTGAGCTGTGATGTTATTTGTTCTTCAAATTGCATCCTCATTTAAACCTTCTCTCTAAAATCTAACAGCTTTCACACTCCGAGTCCAGGTTTTCATTGAGCCCTTTAGAGGATGATTAGGATGAAAGCCAGGCAGAGGCTCCTCCTGTTTTATTATGTGGTCACTGCAGGGTCGACGCCAGATGTGAGACACCTGGAATGAAGCAGACTTGATCTATACACAGGCATGTGATGTGGCTCCTATGCATTTGGAGAGACAGTCGAGCATTTCTTAAACGTTTGATTCAGGGGAGGCCATCAGGCATCAAGAATACATTGAGAGTGAGGGAAGGGAAGAAGGAAAGAGAATATTTTTATTACTAAGATGGGAAAATTCTCCTTTGATGGCCCTTTTTGAAACAACTAGTCATTTCCGCTCACTGTTGGAAGCAAAAGCCAGAGCCTATGGAAACAAACTTGGAGTATTGTTTCCTCCTGTGAATGTGAAAGGAATTCCAAAAAGAGACAGGTAGATTTATAGCACATTGAATTGAAAAAAAATACAGATATAACTTTTTATAACTGGGTTATGGCACAGAACACATGACATTTAAAGTATAGATATAGGCTGAAAAAGAATCTTGAACATGTCTCAATTTGGGTGGTTGGCATATGGTTCTGCATGAACCATGATACATTAGCACAAATCTCCTAAGAACTATTTCTATTTTTCTTTGGAAACATCAAGTTTTACTTTTCAGCTTAATATGGATTTAACTTTACAACAGGAATTAATTTAATATATCATCCTTATGTCTTTGTATTAAAGGAAAAAGTCAGGCGTTAGTTTGATGCAACTCTTGGAGACAAGAGTTTCAAAGTAGTATACTGTAAATGTCATTAACATTAATTACCTAGAGAGTTTTGCCTAAGTGCTTTTACCTAAGTGCTGGTTATCAAGGTTAAAAAACTTCAAAGTACATTCAAGGAGAACGTATTAAGAGAGCTAATGTATTCTTTCAAATTGTGAAAGCAGCCCTAAGAAAAAAGGAGAGAACTCACATTTACTGACTGAAAACTTCATTATAAAGCAACAATATTAAAAACAATATGCTATTGGCACAAAAAACAGATTCATGGACCAATGGCGCCAAGTCAAAAGCCCAGAAATAAATCCATACCTAGTCTATGATAAAGCATCCATGACCATGAAATGAAGAAAAGACATCTCTTTAATAAATGGTGATGGAAACCTGGAAAGCCAGACGTAAAGAAATGAAGTTAGGTTACTAGCCCCATACACAAAAGTAAATTCCAAATGAATTAAAGACTTTGACATAATACCTGCAGCAATAATAAAAAAGAAAACATTGGCAATCCATTCTGTGATATCAACAATAAAGATATTTTGGTGACTCAATTCCTATGGTAAGTGCATTAAAACCAAAAATGACACATAGAATTAACCTCAAGTTAAAAAGCTTCTATACAATGAAAGAAATTACAAGCAATTAAATAGACACCCTACTGAATGGGAGAAAATATTTATACAATATGTAACCAATAAGAGATTAATATCCAAGATATAGTTAAAACACATTCAATTCGGGCCTCCCCTGGTGGCGCAGTGGGTTAAGCAACGCACTACGAAGCAAATCGCAGCCACTGCAGCACGAGTTCGATCCCTGCTGCTGGCCGGGGGGAGGGGACCCACATGGTGTGGCAGACCTCTCCTGCTGTGCCCGCTGCTCCCCTCAGCAGTGTACTTCCATTGATCTGCCTGTTCTGCTCCCGCTCTCTGTGGTGAATCCTCTCACCCCCCCACACCTCTGGCCTGTACCCCAGTGCTTGTATGCATAAATAAATAAATCTTTAAAAAAAAAAACACATTCAATTCACCATTAAAAAAGCAAATAACCCAATTAATTAATGGGAGGCAAATATGAGCAGTTCACCAAGGAGGATATCCAGGACACCAAAAGACATGAAAAAATGTTCACCATCACTTTTAATAGGATGCAGATTAAAACTATGAGATCTACCTTATGCCCATAAGAACAGGATGTATTAAAAAGTCCTGAACAACAAGTGTTAGAGAGGACTCAGAGAAAAATGAACCCTGTTAAAGGTTGGTGGGAATGTAGAATAGTATAACCATTATGGAAGTGACCTGGATTTACCCTAAAAAATTAAAAATGGAAATATCATATGAGCTGGCAATCTACTCTTGGGTATATATCCACAGAATATGAAATTATCAGAAAAAACCCCTATATTTTCTTAATGTTCACAGAAGCATTATTTGGAATTGCTGGGACATGGAAGTGGCTTAAGTATCTATTGACAGATGATTGGATAAAGAAGACATGATATATACACACCGTGGAATATGATACAGCTATAAGAAAGGATGAAATGCAGCCATTTTCAAGAAAATAAAGGGAATTTGAGAGAATTATATGTAGTAAAGTGAGTCAGAACAATAAAAACAAACACTGGACATCACATAGAAGACAATTCAATAATGTAAAATACTTTCAAAAACTAGTAGACATCAACAAACATCTGAGGGGTTCTGAGGTTAAGAAGGAGGAGGGGATAAAGAGAGACAAGGGGACATAGGAACAGTGGGGTGGGAGAGTGGTATTAGTGGCTATTGCATTCTCAATTTAGAAAGTCTCATACTAAGTGAGATTTCAGAGTCCATCAACACAGAAAGCAGTTGTTCCCACATCCTAAAATAACAAAAAGTAAACATTTAATCTTTTTGCTGCCCAGTTAGGGTGTAATTACTATTTTATGTTTAAACACACACATGCACACAAACACACACACACTTTCCACTTTGCATTTCCTCATAATGGAGTAGAATATAGATGAAAGTAAAACAAAATCATTGCTCTTTAAAAGCAAGGAACTAGAAAAAAGGAATTTGCAGGAATTTTAAAGAATGTCAACTAATCAAACTCAAATTAAAAAAAACAGTGTGTAATGTGCTATTAGTACATTTATGATACTTGCAAGTTTAAATATTTGTTCATAATATCTCTTCTTGTTGCTCATTTTGCAACTTACACAGAATTTCCATGCCAATGCAGAAAAGGATAAAGAGTAGGAGGTACCACTGAATCCTGAGTTTAAAAAATCCTGAGCTATGAAAGGGCTCAAAGGTTGTATCAATTATCTGACCACATCATGCAGGTTAATAATTCATTTCTATTTTTATCAGTCCTAACCCTGACTTTCATCCTTAAATCAAGAAAGACAACAAAAACTTGCAAGAACTTCAGGGTTCTTAAATGATCAATTATATACCAAATTTTAGTTCTAGTTATTCTTATTATTGCTATTCAGTGAACGTATGTTGAGATTTCAAAGTTGTGTGAAGGATTTTGGGGGGTATATTTATCTGGAAGTGTGGGTTATGTTTACAGCTCTTTTAGTCTGAAATGTTCTACATGTAAGACCAATATTACCTGCTGTTAGTCTCTTGGCTTAACCTGTAAAGGAAGATTACCTTGTACGATCTTTTGTCTTTTGTCTTTTCAAAGCAGCCTTGTAATGTATAACTCATCTTTAAAATTTATGATGATGTTTATTTTGTTTATTTTTTCCTTTTGTGAGTGTGTCTTGAATTTGGTACCAGCTCCTGGATTGATTTTTTTTTTCTTTCTTTTACATTGGGCTATTGTTGTCATTAGTCAGCAGAAGAGTCTCCTTTTAGGTATCCCATAAAGTAAATATTTTATGTAAAAGTAACTGATATATAATAACACTTTAGTATTTTCCATGCAGAGTAAAAGGTGTATTAAAGAAGAGCTTGGATCAATAAATTTATTCCTTTCAAAGCTTTTTATTAAAAATTCCCAGTACTGAATCTTTAAACAGAATAACAGAAAACAGAATATCAATAGTGAAAGGAAATTCTGAAACATGACGTAGAAAGCAGGCAGATGACTGACTCTGCACACTTCAGGTTGAACTAACCCTTTAGAGTGATAAGCTGAGCCCCACTCCTTAGACATATAGTTAGTCCCTGAAATTCACTCCATTCTGGATAGAGTTATGGTCATCATTGTCACCTGGACAGTTTCTTATTATTGAGTTCATATGGTTTTATCTTGGAAGGTCTCAGAAAATCTTCAGTGTCAGTTTTCTGATACCTAAAATGTAATAGAGGTTCTTAATTCATATATTATGTAAAAGGAGCATTTGTATACAATTGCTACCACCATTTGTTTGGCCTTGAATTTAATTCTCATTTGATCTGGAACTAGTCTCTTATCCTCAGTGCTGTAATATTTTCTCTGCTTATACAAAGTAAAAAAAAAAAAAAAAAAGCACCTCTCTATTTGCCTATTTGGACCTCCAGGAAACTTGTGGCATGGAACCTTCCTGATTGTGGTTTTCTCTTTTTCTTGCCTTTTTTTTTTTTTCTTCTTATTTCTGATACTTACTCAGTATCCACTTTGCATGCTACAGTGAAACTGTAGCAAAGGGGAGAGAAATTCCAAGAGCACTGGGTCAGCTGTCATAAACCAAATTCTTTGTTCTAATGTTATTTCTATAACATTGATTCAATAGAAGTCCTCTGTTTCCTCTTTAAGTTGGCTCCTCTGAAACGTTTGGAATTTTTTTTTCCCAAATGTTACAAAAATGCAAACATTGCCAACCAAACTTCTATTTGATTTCTATTATGGTGTCACTATGATTTTTTTTTTAATTTGGAAGATGATGCAGGAAATTTCATTTCCTTGGGATTTTATTTTATTTCATGACTCTATTGGAAATGAGTTGGGCCTAAAGTGGGTTTTTATAATCACACCATGTGAGTCATTTCTTCTTTGGAAGTCGGATCTTCTCTCCCACTGTGTAGCCTCATCTAGTCTCCCTGAAGTGCAGTGCTAGCAGGGCTGATAATGAAATGCGGTCCTACTTATCATGCTCAGCAAAGGGCTCAGAGAAGATGGGGAAAAACCAATCCCGCAGGAACTTCTCGAATACTAGATATCCATATTTAACCCCCATGCATTTAAAATGGAAATGAGATATCTCAGGGTTTTAGTTTTTGATTTACACAAGATGTCACTGCCTCCTTGGCAATGGGAATATTTTATAGACCAACTGCTGCCCTGTTTGGGAAGATCTCAGCCTATCGCCCCAGGTCCAGTGTAGTTTCTTCATATTTCTTTCAAAACTCCCAGCAGTGCTTTGCAGTAACTTTGATTCTTCAGGCTTCAAAGGATACCCCTTCCAGGGACAATCTTCCCAAAGGGGAGAAAAATCAGTGTAGGGGAACAAACAACTCATAAAGGAAGGGGCAGCCCTCCCTGTGGCTGCTCTTACTGTAGTCAGTTAATAGGGAGTTTACAAACCAGTAAAACCACAGCTTTGCAAAGCCAAGAAATTTCCAATTTGAAGCTAATGCTTTATTGCAAAATTCCCACATGGGGTGACCCAGTCTTCAATAGTCAAATTTCAAGTTGTTTTATCATGGATGGAGTGTGGCTTATATAAGGTGCATTATAATTAAATGCTCAAGCTCAAGCTCCCTCTTGAGTTTGAGAATTTTGTTGAGATTCTCAATATACTTTACAGTAAACTTGATGCCCACACACATCTCTAAGTTTTATTAGTGTCTCTCATTTGTGAATTAGCCATAACCTCATAGTCAATTTTACTATTTGGTAATCAAGACCTTCTCCCAGGTCTACCAAGTTTCTTTGTTCCTTTGCTGATAAGAGAACTGAGATTTAAGGAATTACTCAAAAGTGTCAGAATTAACAAGATTAGTATTTAGAATATAGAATTTTTTAGTTGGTAGCTTAGTTTGTTTAGCCAAATAATTAACAATAAAGCATTGACATCTTTCAAAAGATTATTGGTTTAAAAGAACTGAAACAAAAATTGGAGTTTAGTTAATTATATATACATGCTGAAATGTTAAGGGGTTGAGTATATTAATGCCTGCAATTTATTTTGGAATGCATCAAAAATAAGTTAGTTGTATAATGTTACAGAAGCATTATGTTTTTGGCTTTGCATTTTAGAAATCATAGGCTTTTTTTTTTCCACTGTGATTTCAGAAAACCCTGGACTTCCACAACTTGAAAATCCAATAAACATATTTGTTGCTTTATAGGGTGATAATTTTCTAGGAATAGCTGTATTATTTCTGGATGATAGTGTAGTAAGGGATAATCCTCCAATTTGTTATTTCTGACTAACTAATTTAAGTAGCTAACTTTTACACTTCCCTTAAAACTTCTAGGCCAGCAATTATTGAGAGCTGAAATTCAATTCAAACATTCTGCCCAGGAGGTCCTGAAATTTTTATTTTTTTTTAAGGAAAGGCAATTTCTGACTTTTCTCATAAATTTGATAAAAGGAAAGCTAATATGAGATTGGTAGTCCAGTAGGAAATGGAACTCAATTTTACATTTTTTAAATCATTTTATGGTATTAAAAATGACAGAGGTTAGAAACAAAGCTCTTATTCTTTTATTGAACTAGAATTGAAAGTGGCAGAAAATCATTTTGGCCCTACTGCAGTAAATGTTATCACTAAAACATGTTCAGGGGATATTAGGGTAGTCTCTCAAGCACCGAAGACAAAAGTTCACAGAACAAGAACTGATTTTTCTGTCCTTATCTTGAAATTATTAGATGTACAGGAGATGAAAGTATCTTAGCTCTAAGGGGATGGAGTATGTATTGAAAATGATAATGGCTCCATTCTGGAGAGAAGAGAAATGGAGAGAATGTGGTGGAATGGAGGTTTCAGCAGTGACAGGCACGATGGAGGGAGTTCACTGGGACAGGCCCTAAGCTGGGCCCTCAGCCCCCACAGTTGAGGAATTCTGAACTGGAAAAATTCATGAGCAAAATTGTCAACTGGCAATGAAGATAGTCAGAAAGGAGATACTATACAGGAAAAGAACTCTTAGAAGATTTTATTTAATGGTGATATTAAAGTAGCTGTTAGTAGTTACTTTTTTTTGAGAATCTGGAAGGAAGGAAATTTTAAGTCCATTTGGGAAAAACCAATCATTTTTGAGTGTGCCATGTGATTATTCTTTGGAATTTTGTGTAAATGGAGCAGGTTGGTAGGCATATGTTTGCTGATCCTAAAATGATTAAAATTCAGAATAAGTAAGACTCTTGTGAAATTGAGTTTTCAGGTTCCAGCCAGTATTCTGTACTGCCATATGGCATAACTAGAATTAATTGCTGTTCCCAGTCTCTTATTCTTTTACTGAATATTTAGGTGCTCTGTTTGAAATAGTAGAGATTCCACAGAAGTGTTTATTCACATGAGAGAGATGTTTGACATATTCATGAAACTAGTGTGTATTACTAATAGTTGCTTAGAAGAAAAAGTCCTTTATGAGGTATTCTCCCTCCTTTTTTATTAGAAAAATGAATGGGTAGGAGAGTTATCAAGGAAGAAGGAAAGATTCTCAGGACTTTACAGGTCAGGGAAATAGGAAAGGTGAAGCAAAGAATCTTTTTTGCTAGAATCTTTAACTCCTGGCATTCCAAGTGTCAACCATAGACATCAACATGAAATCATCAGGAAATTTCTTGTTAATAAATATTAAAAATTTGTTAAAGGCAAAAAGCTAGCATGATGTTAGCGTGTGGTATGAGCTCACTGATATGAGTTGAATGAAAAGCAAAACTGTTTTTGTTTTTAAAGATTTATTTATGCATATAAGAGTTGGGGTACAGCCAGAGTGCAGGTGAGAGGATTCACCAGAGAGAGTGGGGAGCAGAACAGGCAGATCTACTGAAATACACTGCGGAGGGCAGCAGCGGGCGAGGCAGGAGAGGTCTGCTGTGCCATGTGGGTCCCCTCCCTGGTCAGGTATCGAACTTGCACTCCTGTGCTGTGGATGCTTCACAGGGCGGCGCTCAACCTGCTACACCATCAGGGAGACCCAAGGCAAAACTGTTATAAATGTATTTTTAGGGCTTACACTAAACCCTGAAACAAGTGACTCTTTTTCACTAAGAAATTTACTGTACAGAAGCCCACCACATATTCTTTACCAAAGATAGGGCACATTTTACTAAATGTTAGGTGTACCAAGTCATTTGTAAAAATGGTATCCATCGCTTCAAATGTTCCCCACTGTAACATTTCTTTACCAATCCCGTTGGAACTGTGATAGAAGGTTACAGGTTGATTGACCACATTTTGCAGTTCTTTCATATCTTGGAGGCCAGTCACTCAGCTTCTTTGTGACCCATTACTGGCCCTGCCTTCGCCATCATTCCTCCTGCTCAGTTGTGCTCTTCCTGTCTCCTCTAGTGCTTATGTTCTCGGTGATCTTCTCTTCCGATCCTCTCCTGTGTTCTCTAGAATCTGTGTACTGTTACAGTCAAACTCCACTACAGTGTCTCCTCTTTTTCTCCATCTTATGCCTAAGTAAACATGGCTCCCTGCAGGACACTGTTTTGCTTGCAGTCATCTCAAATAGAAATGACTCATTGTCCCACTGTTGGCATTTGTCAGACTCCTCGCTGCCACAACTAGACACTTGGTATTTAACCTTGGTCCAAACCTCTTCCATTTGGAGATGTGTCTACCTGGCTTTACAATTCTCTGTCCCTCTGTCACCTTTGAGTTGAGTCTCTCGCACTGTTTGACACTGAAACATTGACTCACATTTGTGTCTTCACTACTGCCACTGCCCCTAGAAGCCCTCTCTTTCTTAAATGTAGCATTTTCTTTTCTGCTACACCTCTTCATTAAGCACGTAAATGTGTTCAAAACTCTCCTAAGGTTAAGAAAATATCACATCCTGCACAGTGATTCCTTCTCTAACAACTCTCTGGTATCTCTTTTTTCTATGGACAAACTTTTCGAAATAGAAGCATAGACTAACCATTTAAGATTTCCTTTCTTCTGGTCACTCTGCAGTCCCCTATAATCAAGCTTCTGCCCTTTTCAAGTCACTCATGCCCAAGAGCAAGTAACTCTGTTATAGCTACCTAGAGGTGGCACTGTCCTCTTTATCTTCTGTGGTCTCTCTTCAGCATGTGACACCGTTGACTGCTTTCTTGACTCAAAATTTAAAAACTCTCCCTCTCTCTTGTTCCCCATGACAGTAGTCCTTTCTGGTTTTCTTTCTTTCTTATATTTATACCCTTTGTTTAGGCTCTTGTTTGAACTCATTTTTCTACTTTAGCTTCTTTGCTAGACCCCTTCAAGCTTGCCTCCTTTCTCACCATGTTCTTCTGAGGCAATTGCATGCCTGTCCATAGCACCACAGCTTCCTCAGTACCTGGATGCCTCCCACTTCTACAGTTCCACTGCAGATACCTTTACCTTCACAAAGCTGAGGCAGACTCTGTTGGATACTTACTCTGCAGTCACCCTCCATTCTTCCTTGGCAACAGAACCCACCAGTCCAAGGACTAATCATGATCTGAAAGTCCTCCTGCCTTGACAATGGTTGGTCTAGGGTTTATATAAAATATAATTTTGGTCTGAGAAATATAAGGAGAAGACTACTGATAACCTCTCACAGATCAGTCTTATGCTTGTGAGATGGCAATATATTGAAATTCGGGAACCACTAAAGATATGGCTCTGCCCTGGAGTGTTCGAGCAGAACTATGGGAAGAACCTAGATTCTCATACCATTGTCGGGGCCTTCCATCAACAGGATCACCTGTCTCCATACTTTTTGTTTTGAAGGAAAAATATCTTATACTTGTTTAAGCTTCTGTTACTTTTGCCTAGAAGAATCCTAGCAGATGGATGTCCAGAAGTGAACTCACTGTTTTACATGCTGCTGACTCCTAAAGTCTAATCCTGTGCTTCTTAGCCTGGGTTCCCAAGGGAGAACCCTGGGAGTCACTCCTGACACCTTTCTCTGCACGCCCCAAACCATCAACAAGCCTATTGCTTCTTTACCCTAAATCTTTTTTCTCCTTTCTGTTCCCATTGTCACTGGCTAAACTTTAACCTTCATAAAGTCTTACTCAAAGCATTGCAAATTTCTCTTTTTCTGGTTTTCTGCTTCCCATTTATTTAGCTCCTCCATTCTGTTGAAGTGGGAAAATTTTTTTCAAATGATAATTTAGTCATTTGTGCTATAGAAGATTTATTGATACAGAATGATAATTATATGTGAAAAAGTAAGTTAAATATATATGCAAAATTCCACAGAGAAAAATGCCTATGAAAATACAGTAATATGTTAATGATAGCAATATCTGGCAGGTAGAATTTGAGTGATTTTTAATTTCTCCTTTTTGTTTATTTGTAATTTCCAAGTCTCTACACTGAATATGCATTTAATCATAAGTCATTGACAATAGTTCTCCTGTTTTGAAAAGGGGAAAAAGTTTGAGAGACTGAAGAATATTTGGTTTCCAGGTGGGAAAGGATTTGGCACTGAGGGAAAAAGGATGTGGAAAGAGGAAATTAGACTTCAATTATGCTGGGTAGTCTATGATCACTCTGTGCAAATAAACAGTTATATTTGGAGTATGTTACACTGCATAAAAATACACACACATGGAACTGAAATTAGTTTTTAAAAATACAAAAATACATACAAATCAGAGACCTGCAGGGAAGAGGGAGGGGTTGGGATCAAGGCAGGGACGGGAAGCGCACAGGGGACTGTGGTGACTGTGCACGGGTGAATTGGTGGTGGAAATTCTATGGGGACTACACCTAAGCAAACATTGAAAGAAAAAATAAAATAAATTAAAAAATACAAAAATATTTGTAATTACCACCTCTGAGTAATTTATAATGGTTTTCCTAAAAATATTTGTTAAAATAAATTTCATTCCCAAGGTCTTCATCATATCAGGTATCTCTGACCAGGAACAACTATCGTTTCTTAGATATTATTCCTTTAAGTGGCACTGATATGACACTGAATGAATCCTTCATTAAAAAAAAAAAAATTATCCACACTCGGTGTGACTATAGAGTAAAACATCTGTATTTGTGGCGCTAGTTTTCCAAAGTGATGGTGCTTGAGTAAACCATTCACTTCCTCCTTTTCAAAACATCAGTCACCATGATTGATTTTTATGTTGGTCATAAAGAGAAATGGGATCAACTAAAAAGCAGGGTGAGAATTACAGATCGGAAGCAGTTAATTTACTTAACAAATATGTATTGACTGTCTGTTTACTCGGTGTTGGGCATGGTGCCAGGCAATCAAGGCAGTGTCACGTAAGACTTACCCCTATTTTTCAAGGAGTTGTTGGGCCAGTGAGTGGCCAGACTCATGGGCAGAGTCAGTGCCTATAGATAGTGTCTCTAAAAGGTCTGAAATGTTTGGTTTTAATTTACTAGCTTCTGGAGTTTCACCATTTAGAGATTCATTTAGCATACCACCCTCCTTTAAGATAGATATTTACTATTTATCTTGATTACATATATGTATATAAATATGTATTAAGATACATATTTATCCAGAAGGTTAAAAGACTGTGCAGTCATGTGCATAATCCAAGATAATGGTCTCCTTCAAATTTTAGGTGAAAATGTCATATGCTGACAAAATTCAATTGTCAAGAAGTCCATTGAACCCTACATGGGTAGTGCTTACTGCTATGTGCTCTGAAGGTTGTGGTGATAGATTTATTTTCCTCACCAAGAATGAGAGCTTTATCTCATTTATCAAACTATTGCCAGCCACTGTGGCCAGAGTTCGATACCCAGCCAGGGAACTGACCCACATGGCATGGCAGACCTCTCTTGTTTCTCCTGCTGCTCCCCTCGGCAGTGTGTTTCAGTCAATCCACCTGATCTGTTCCCCACTCTGTCTGGTGAGTCCTCTCACCTTCCCCCTGTCTCCCACCTACCCCCCACCCATGCCCTCTAGCCTACAGTTGTATTCATTAATAAAATATACATTTTTTTAAATAATGAGAGCTTTATCTCTGCAACTTAAGAATAATAGTCACAACTTATGTTCATCACACACATGCTGTTTGCAAGGCCTGGTGTCAAGGGCTTTTCACACAGTATCTCACTTAATCCTCACAACAGGTACTTGAGGTAGGTACTGTTGGTTGGGGTGGTAAGGAGGGTCCCTTAGTATGTTGCAGATAATTGACAGGAAAATCCTACCAGCTGGGTCCTTTGAAAGTTAGGTGCCCACACCACACATCTGTTCCTGCCTGTCGGCAGCACCTGTAATATTGTGCTGTGACTTTCTTGTCCCTCTGCCCTCAGGGAGCACCAGCACTAGGTCAGGTGTTCAAAAAATACTTGCTAAATAAGCCAATGTGAGAGACAGCAAGGGTCATTCGAGTCCAGAATGATGGCACCTAGAATGATTTCTGGGAGGAGTAGAGGACAAGTGTAGAGAAGTGGGCAGAAGGTAAGGACTTAGGACTAACCAACAGCTGATAGCATTTTCACCTAATTAGCTTCTGAGGTGAGGAGGGTGAGACAGGGTCAGAGAAATAGTTTTAGTTCTTCCCTTGGCCTTGTGTTTGCCCCTTGTCTTACATGTTTCTCAGTGGCCTGGCAACATCTAGAGACATTCTTGATGGTAGAGAAACCCTTGGAAGTGGGACAGAACAGGAAATCCTGGCCCCATGCTGGGCCCCAAGACTGGTTGATTGTGGTTGGCCCTGTGGACCCTTACTTGTATTGATATAGCAGGATGGCTGGTCACTAGGCATTAGCCTTTAGATCAAAGTCAGTTCCATTGTTTTTGATTTGACTGTGATGGGCACCTTATATAAGGGGTTAACTGGAACTGCAGATACTGTGCAAAGAAATAAAAGAATGAAAAAGAATGATGTTTGAGTATAGATTCATACAATTAGGAAAAAAGTCAAGTTGAGGGCAAAATTGTCAAATAATTTTAAAACAATTTTTGAATTTCTATGGATATCTCAGTTCTTAACTTGAAGTATACACATAGTTTTTTTTTAATGTCAGTAATTTATTGTAATCTTTAGAATGGTTACCAGTAGAAACCTACTTTCTAGATTCTGTTATTTATTCAGATTTTGGTGCAGTGTGAATGAGTGAAAAAATATTATGTCTTTAATTAGGATTCTGTTGTTATTTTTCAATTAATCTGTGTCAGTAGCTTTAGCATTTGTATTAAATCATTTTCTTCATGAAAGCTTTTAATGAGGAAACAAATTGATTGTATTTATATATTGGATTCTTGCCACTGCAATGTGTATTCAGTCGTGTCTTTTGAAGTATATTTTTGCTGGTCAACTTGTGGTTGATCTTTGAAGCCAGCCTTTGCAGGGGGGTGGAGGAGGAGGCTTTTTTGTTTGGATGAGGCTTTAATTTAACAGAACTTGTCATTCTGTCTCTCGTTCCTTCCCTTCCCTCAGTTTTTTCCCCCGCTCTGGCCTTAAAGGAGAACAAAGGTCATGCTCCCCTTCACTTGGGACAAAATCCACACCCCATCTCATTGCTTAGAGAGTCTTATCTTCTGCCCATTTCTCTAACCTTCTCCCAGAAATCATTCTAGGCTCTATCATTCTGGACTCAGATGGCCTTTGCTGTCTCTCACATTGGCTTATTTAGCAAGTATTTATTGAGCATGTGCTCTGTGCCAGTGCTCCCTAAGAGCACAGTGACAGAGAGACAAGAAAGTTGCAATACAGTATTACAGGTACTGCTGACAGGTATGCACAGGTGTGGTGTGGGCACCTAATTTAGGAGGCTGACCTGGGTCTCAAGGGACCAGTGATGGTTCACGGGGAGAAGAAGGGGCATTAAAGAAAAAGTGTGCTGGTTGAGAGAGTTGCAAGGATGTGTGAAAGCAGGAGTGTAGGCAGAGCAGGGGAGAAGCTGAGGACTAGGGTGAGCCACTGAAGGATTTCAGGCAGGGAAATGATAAGACCGATTCACATTTAGGCCTTTAGATGGTGCTAATGACAAAACAGGTGACATTTATTGGGGACCTAGTGGGTGCCAGGTCTATTGCTCATTTCCATCTCAGATAATCCTCCCAGGATCCATAAGGATGGTTATAATATATTTCCATTTTAAAAATTGTGCTTCATTTTTTTTAATGTTATTGAAGTACCATTATTTTACCTCTTTGCTAATGTTTTTGACAGCAGCGGGTTCTCCCCATCCCCCAGTATTATTTCTCTTTTAAAGGTGAGGAAACAGGCTACATCTAAAGCCTCCTAACTACAAGATGAAGGATTGGATTCCAATGCAGACTTGTCTGCAAAGCTTGCACACTTCAGGTCACTGCACATCATTCTCCATCAGCACCAAGGAGAATGTGTCAGAGAGGAGCAAGATGATGGCAGGAAGACCCTTTAGGACGTGGTGCCTTGATCTGGGCGAGGCCTTTTGAGGGTGTCTGCGAGAGGAAGAGGATAGGTTAAGAAGATATTAAAGGAGTGAGATCTCCAAGTCTTGGTGGCCAATGGGGAGTTCATAGTACAGTTGACCCTTGAGCAACGTGAGGGTTCAGGATCCAACATCAAATCCCCCTCCTCCTCTGTCAAAAATCTGTGTAACTTATTAGACCTTCTATATCCCCAGTTCCACATTTGCAGATTCAATCAACCTATATCCGTGGTTGGTTGAGCCTGTGAATGTGGAGCCTGGGGATAGAAAAAAGAAAAAACCTATTTGTAAGTAGATCTGTGCAGTCAAACCTATGTTGTTCAGGGGTCAACTGTAATAAAGAAAAAGGAAAAGGGATGATTTTTAAGCTTCCATTGGATGGATGGGAATGTCAACCACTGAAACAGGGAACATTGGGATAGGAGAGTTTTGGGACTTGTGGAACAGAAAATTGTCTCAAGAGAGAAGACTGAAGTGCTATCATCTATTTTTTAATATTTTGATTATTAAGAGTATTTAATATATACAGACTTACCCCTCCAAGTTTTCTCTTCCTCTCTTGTCCTTTCATCACACAAATCTAGAACAATACTAACTTAGATCAATTCAGCATTCTCCCTTCTCTGCCCTTATACCTGGACAGTTAATCAGTTCTGGAGGAAAGTCACATAGTTGGATTGCCACTACAGTAAATCTTAGTCTCAGATGTCCACTGAAGCCTTAACAATGCCTGGTAGTTATCTTATGAGCTCCATGTCATCAGCCTCAGTGTTCCCCCCACCCCAGTCCTTAGCAGTCCTTACCTTATATCACCTCTTACTCTTGCATGATATCATAAGCTACTTCAAAAGATAAAACAAATTTTCAGGTTAAAACTCACTCAGAATCCTGTCCTGACTCTTCCTTAAACATACCTGCTTCGGGGTGCTTAGCTGGGTCTCTTTTACCTGCTCTAATGGGCCTACCTCTCTGCCTGGTGTCCTGCAGCCTGGGCCTGACCTCTCTGTGACCTGATCCTCCTTGCCAGACATCCTCCTCTGTCTGGTCTCAGGGCCTCCCTCAGCAAGTCTCACCTGTATGCCCGAGTTCTTATGTCCTCAGCTTTTACCATGAGTATTTTATACCAATCCTAACACTTCTGCACAATTTGACTGTTCCAGTCAAATTGACTCACAGTTCTGACTTTCTGTGTTCTCAGTCCCTCACAGAGTATTTGGCAAATAGTAATTTATTAATGCTTGAGAGAATAAATACAGTATTCATAATTTGCGCGATACAGAGGCTATGTTGGCATGTTAATGTTGAGAAATCCTCCTTACCCAGATGAGCTCTAAGAACTACAGCAGCTTAAAAAAATTTTCATGTGACATTTGCTCTCAGATGAATAACGTGACCAAGTTCATAACAAGGGAAATATCAAAGGAGTTTTCAAATGAATATTACATTTTCCAACTTGTCCCTGATTTAGCACAAGATAAACTGTGGTAGCTCGACAACGTGGACTTTTAAACGCCTTTGGTGCAATCAGATAACCTATCCATGCTTCATTTTTTTCATCTGTAGAGGGAGGGGTTGGATTAAGTGTCCCATTCATGTCCTTCCAACTGTGAAATTCAATGATGATAGGGTCCACAGTCACAGAGTCATACAATTATCAGTGATTCACTAATCAGATAACTGGAAGCCTCTGTTCCAAGAGTAGTTGTTAGCCAGAAGCAAGCAAAACCTAGAACAAAATGAGACTCCAAGAAACAGTGGGAGAAGAACCAAAGATACAATAATCTAAAATATAGTAATCAGTTGGAGTCCTTGTTGATAAGTCCTTGGTATGTGGTGTCGCCTTGTTTTCTGCAATACATGGGTTTGGGATGAAAAGTTGTCTTTACTTTCCTCCTATGTGCTCTTCCCATCGACCTCCTTGTCTGAATTTCATGTCCCTTTTCTTTCTCTACAGTAGTTTCCTAAACTTCCCCCTTGCCTCTCTCCTTCTCATCCAGGCTACACATTTCTGCTGAATTTGGTCACAATGGACATCATTCCTTTGCTTTAAAAGCAAACAAACACACCAATCCTTCTGGTCCTCCCTTTTATCTACACAAAGGAAAAAAAGAAACTGAGCCCTGACCTGACATTTAGGACCTTTTAATTTTCACAGTATACCTGGCTATTGCTTTTCTTTTATTATTTCCTTGAGTTCTATTTTGTTGCCTATTATATGCAGGGACTATTTGGATTATACAGATATACAGGCATGATTTGCTGTCCTAGCATTGGAATGCAGGGGAAGAAATATTAGAATGTAGATTTACAGTGCTTCAATGACAGAGCAAAATCATTGACTAATGAAGAAGAGCTCGAGGTTTCTTGCTGTTAGTATTCAGAGTAGATATTGACTCAACCATAGCTATGATTTCATGGAATAGAAATGTTATAGAAGACTCTAGGGGTGAATAGGATTTTGTTTAATTTACTTAAAAATGTTTTTCTTTTTTATTATCTAGGAATAAACTTCTAGAAAATTTTCATTTTAGTCATGTCAATATCATATAATGTTGATAGTTCATTATTTAATAAAGTCTAATTGTGACCATCGTATTTTGTAAGCAGATATTTGGAGAACCATGTATTGTCTTCTGGGGTGGGTTTCTAAATTGTGTGAATGGAGACTCAAGACCATAGAAATATTACCTCTCTCTACTCCCCCACCCCCAAAAAGAACCTTTTTAGGACAGGACCTTCTGTTACTTGAATTATATACTTATTGTCTGTTGTTTCCATGGTTTTATTACTTACCATCTTAGATAGCCATCTCTTCATGTGTAAATATCTTGGCTTCAACTAGATTGTCAGCTTCTTGCAGGTAGGCAGGTCCTGTTCTTTTGATGGGATCATCAAAAGGACCATCCAGGGACCATCCCACTACTGCTGATTTTAGACTGGTCTTCAGACCCCTGGAACCCAGGCCTCTGGTGCCTCCACCAGAGACTTCCACCAGATGGTGCTCTTTTCCCATTTCTGTTCTTGGGTGTCACTGCCACTAGCCCATTCCTTCTGCCTGGTAGTCAATGGAACAATAGTGGTAGAAAGAGATTTCATGATTAATGTCAACGTTCCCAAGTGAGAAAAGAGGTTATGGGAAATATCTACAGGGTACACTCTACTAACATTGTTCAGAAAAGCCATTTCCTGGGGTATAATTCTCTACCATTTGGCTCATGCTCATGGTCAATTACTAGGGATCTTTCTAGTCTTACCACCTTGCCATTGAAGCCCAGCTCAACTGGGTGTGAATGCTAGGATTCAGTTTCCAATAGCAGAATAAAATTTCAGAGTCAGTCTCTGTAGTCTTTTTGGAGACAGCTATTACAGAGAACAGAGATGGTCAAGAGGGGATAGAAGTGTCTAGACTTTGAGTATTGCTGACAATCTATTCATTTTGAAAATACCGCTATTTAGGTACAAAAACTGAAGTTCAAATTTGGACATCCTGAAGTCATCAAGAAGAAACTTGAGGGACCTTCTGGTGGCACAGTGGGTTAAGCAATGCACTATGAAGCAAACCACAGCCACTGCAGCACAAGTTCAATCCCTGCCTCCGGCCATGGAGGTGACCCGGCAGACCTCCCCTGCCTCGCCCACTGCACCCCTCAGCAGTGTATTTCAGTCGATCTGCCTGTTGTGTTCCTCACTCTGTCTCTGGTGGGTCCTCTCAACCTCCGCACTTCTGGCCTGTACTCCAGTTCCTGTATGCATAAATAAATAAATCTTTTTTTAAAAAAAGAAAGAAATTTGATTTTGTTTAGCAGGTAGTTTACCAAGACAGGGAATGTATGTTATATTTTAAATTTCCATAACTCACAGACAAAATAATATGTTACTTTGGTTTCAGAAAATTTGTTATGTTCTAGATTTATAACATGATAAATGTTGGTTTTCTGGATAGCCAATTTTATAATGCTATTATAACCTTATTCATCTAATTCAGAAGGCCTTATTATTTTGGGGAGTTAACATTTTTGGAAACTTTATGAAGTTTATGGACTGTTCTTCAAGGAAAAAAGAAACATATTACTTTTCATTCATGGTATTTGGAAGTTCATGAATCTCTTGAAGCTCAGCTGTGCTCCAAGTTAAAGAACTCTGATCTAAATACTCCCAGTACCCATAGGCTGGTTGACAAAGCCATACTTTTTCTTAGTACCAGATTTGTTTTCTGTATTAGAGCCAATAGAAAAACAGTTAGTTTGCATTTAAGAGCTGGGGCTCTGCAACCAGCCAGACCTGGAGTCAAATCTTGGTCCTGTCACTTAGTAGCTGTATGATCTTGATCAGGTTGTTTGACCTTCCTGAGTTTCAGTTTCCTGGCCTGTGAAATGGGGATAATAGTAGCATTGACCTCATAGGGTTGTGATGAAGATTCAGTTAAATAATATATCTAAAAAACATACATGGCACAATGTCTAGCATGTGTCAATAGTGAACATATTAACTAATTTGTTATGATTAAGAAATGAAATTATTGTTCCTAGGAATTTTTATTTTCTAGGATATTTCCATTTATTGGGTAGTTGCAGTGATTTGTCTTGTCTATTTCTTTATGCTCTATCTAATTAGCTGGCTAAGTGATTAAAAACCCCAGCATTTTAGTTTCACAACCATCTTCATTTGTTAGCGCCACACTTAAGAATTTGATACCCACCCTTAAGTTCCAATCTAAAGATTTAGATGAATAGCCTAATTTTCACCAAAAAAATCTTTTAAAGTAATAGATAGTGGGTATTAGGTGATAAACTGGAATAGTATGTTTGCAGTTTGAAAAATGCTGAAATGTATCTGTAAATAGCTACTTATTCGCCATTTCATCCATGGCACTGAACAAAGGACTTTCCTACAGAAGACAGTTGGTCAGTGTTTGCTTACCAACTGACTGAATTATTTTTACAATATTTTAAGATAGTAAAATGTCTTTAGAGAAAGGTTCAATCAATTTTGCTAAGTGGCTTAACATTAGATTTTATTTTCAAGATTTTCCTCTGTAATTTCTTATTAGAGTTCCTGTTCTGAAACCAATTGCTAGGGTTGGAAATTTGTCTACCTCGTTTGCTAGTTGTGTAACTCTAGGCATTTTCTCTCACCTCTTGATGCCTTAGTTTCCTTGTTTATAAAATGAGCATCATAATAAGGTGAGAGTATAGAGGAAGTAAGTTCGTACAAGAGAAGTGCTTAGTACAGTGCCCAGTAATATGTTCAAGAACACCTGATCACTGTCATTATTACATTGCCACTACTATAGCTGCTGCTGTTCATCAAGATTCCCTCAATATGTTGAATTTTATTATTATGTTGTGCCTTTCCCTACCCTAAAATTTAGTTAAAACCTCTTTAATTTAGAAACATGAATTGCAAACTTTGTCTTGCATGTAATTTAACCCTAAATTTTAAAAATTCTATTCTACAGAATAGACTAAAATGTTGTGAAATTTTATTATTCCATTTTCATTTTTGGAGGCACAGGTAAAGATGGATTTGCGTGTCTGTGAAAGTAATAATCATCAATATGGCTACAGCATTTTCTTGCTGCTCATTCTGTGCTCATCATTTTTTCAGTTCCAAATATCATTTGCATGGACCTGATGATGTTGAGTATGGATATTGCAAAGGAGTGATAACTTCCCTTTCCTATTGAAGCTGAAGCTTCAAAGAGAAGATTAAAGAAGTGTTTGTTATCTATCTGCACAGACCTGATATGAAATTCTCAGAGGCTTTCAGGATAAACAGAACTCTCTGTGCGTGTATTTGTATGTTTTCTCTTCCATATACTTCTGTTGTCATCTTTGTATTTTGGTTTAAATTTTCTAGTTTCTAACTTGTTGGGATCTCTGGCTAAAGGATAGTTATCTTCAGGATGAAGAATGAGAACTAGGAGATATTGGCAGTTTTTGACTAAATGTCTCCTAAGGAGTGTAGATTGCTCTAGCTTGGAATCATCTTTCCAGAGAGTTGATGATGGGTATCCATTAGATATGCTTAACAAGACAAGATCAAGACTTTAAGTGTGTCCAGCAGAGAATAATCCATGATGCCCCATGGATTATATTATCTTTGTTTATCTGTATCCTAGTGAGAAATAAGATTACTCACCTTTGGGCCTTTTGTTTAGAAGTTTCCTGTATAAGTTCTAGGGTAGAGGGTGTGTGTGTGTGTGTGTGTGTGTGTGTGTGTGTGTGTGTGTAGACTTAGGGTTGTTAAATAATTAATACTTAGAGGAAGAATGAGGGAAAGTAGGTAGTAGGATAGTTTCATACCTTCTGAAAAATAAGGGAAGTGACATTCCATTTCATGCCACTCCATGTCAAGTTCTATATCTGGTTTTTGTTAACAGAACTATTTAATAACAATACTATGCAGACTCAAGCAGATTCTTCTAGTTAGCATCAAGTAGATAGACTTGCTGCTCTATTTGATATGGTTAGAGTTATTTTTCTATAATAAATCTTTTAAAATATAACTACTATTGGCAGAATAATACTTAGTTTATATGAACTTACAATATCTTATTAGCTAACAAGAGAAATCAGAAAACCACTTAATTGTAGGTAGAGAAGGGAACTAAAAATATAGGTGAGTTGGAGTGGAGATTGTGGGGTAGGGAGGACAAAAGAAGAGGCTGAAATAAGCAACAACATATTTTACCTATTTAATAATTTTCCTGGAGTTAACCTTTTAACTGCCAATGCATAGCTAGGGTTTTTTTTGACAACATAGGTTCACAAATTTCCTGCTGCTTTTTGGCAAGAGGAATGTCTGAACACACATACATGGATGCACACACTTTTACACACTCACACTTTAATTTCTATTTACATGGAGGTTGGGTAATGATTGGAACTGGAGGCTAGGGTACTATCGTAAAAGAAGATGGAAAATTGCTTACCCTTTTGATGATTCAATTGATTCGCTGTGTTGCACAGAAAGGAGTTTCACTGAAAACTCTTCTCAGTGCCCAGCTACCTGGGCAGCTGTACTGTCTGCTAGAGTTGTTGACTAATCATACCAATACATACCATTTACAGTTCCAGTGGTGAGACATTTCCATGAACCCTCTCTTTCCCAGCTGTTGCAGTTTTACATTTCCCACCCCTTCCTCCACTAACTCTTCCCCGTTTCTTCTGTAGCTATTGAAGCTGTCATGAACTTTCCCTGCCCTCTAACCCAAGTTTCTTACATTTCCCTTCTCCGGTACACCTGCCCAGAACTGTTCTGGAGAAGGAAAGGAACAACAAAAGTTCATTGTGAGATTTCTTCTCCACCTTCTCTTCTTCATCGCCTGTAGTTTCCCACAAATTCATCTCTGAATTATAACAACATATTCCCCACTAATCTTCTTTCTCTCCGCTTCTGAATTTTAGTCTTGTAAAGAAAGAGTCTAGATACTCAGCTGATATTCCTCTCTAAAGTAGCTACACCTTATTTCAGCTTTGTATGTACCGGAAGGCACACCATTATCACCTGTATGTCGCCTTTTTTAACATTGTTTTTGGGTTGTGGATCATTTTAAGAACTTGATTAAAACCTCAGACTTTCCCCCCAGGACAAAATGCTCATATGCACATACACACTCCAGAGACGTCAAGATGAGGATAGATACATGTTCATTTTATTTAGCATCATGAAGGTCACTATGTCCGTAGCAAGGACTGACATGTGGTGACTGTAAGCATAATGGGAGTATGTGAAGGAGTGCGGGGAGGGGAAGAAATAGAGAGAGAAACTATAGATTACACTTTGAAAATTTCACTATGCTATGAAGGGAAAGAGGATGCCAGATGGAGGGATAAGAAGCAGGGGAAGAAGGATTTAGTTTATTTTTATATAAGCATAAATGCTGATGGAAAGGGCCAAGTTGAGAGGAAGAGGTCAAATATATATGAGAGAAAAATCAATATAGAATAATGTAAGGTTCCTGTGAAGGTAGGAAGAAATGGAATCTAAAGTACAATGGACTTTTGTGGGTAGCCACCATATATAACATTGCTTCTGGTTGGGGGGAGGGATGAAGGGGAGGAGAATGCAATTTAGATTTCAGATAAATGACTTATAAATGATCCCTTCTGTCACTGCCATTTCATTGGTTTAAGACTGTAAAGGTTGTCAGTTCTGCCAGTCATTACCCCAAATGAGAGGAGAAGGAATGATACAGTGTTCATCAGGAGCTCCAATCTTGGCTTGGAAACTAAAATCTTAGGTGACCTTGAGTTGATTGTTAATGGCCTAGGAGGTATTTGGGGATGTGGTGGGGTGGAGGGGGAGAGGTTGGTCATCATAGCACTGGAGAGGCTACTGATATTTGGTGCCCAGGACCAGTGATGCTAATGGTCCGGTAACACACACACACAGGATGTGTTGTTATAACAAAGACCCATCCTGCTCACAGCCTCAGAGAGCTCCTGGTGGGAGATGCTGGACCATAGCCAGGTAACCTTTTAGGACGTTTCCCAATCTGAAGTCAAATTTATGTAATGAGTTACAGCTATGCCACTTTCACGCCTTTGAGAAACTTTCAAATATCAAAGAACACCCTTTGGTTTTTCCCAAAGTGGGTCATAACTCGGACTAGTTATGAACTATTTTGCAAGCTTTTTGGAATAGGTGCTATAGCTACTGTATTCTGACCAAGACTGAGAAATCCAAGTTTAACTGCTCTTCATTCTTTTTCTTGTATTTCAGGTACTACTGGGATTTTCAGCCCCAAGGTGAGTCCTTTTGGTTGCTTATGGTTTTTTACTATCAGTGTGTAGATGGCATTGTTTTATTTCTGTTTTTTCTAAATAAGTCTTTCACTGAGTAGCATTAGCCATTTCTGAGGAAAATTAGTGAAGTGTTTAATTAACCTTCATCCTGCTGTGCCCCCCTGCCCTGCTTTTTCGTAACAAGAGGCTCTGATGCTTCTGCCCTCTGAGTGGGTTATTTTATAGAATGAAAGTTGCAATATGCCTTTATGCCATGAGCTTTGTTAGATGCCAACAGGATCTGCTAACATTTAAATAAAATGGTGGCTGAGTCCATAATAAATCTTGGGATGGCTCCAACTCAGCTAATCCTTCATTTGCTCCAGAAATAAATTCCAGTATGTTACCCCCTCGATCACAGTGCTCTTCCATACAGCCTGCCTGTCTGGCAGCAGAGAAATGTCAGAAATGGAGCAGTGTTGAAATTCCCACTAGAACAGTGTTATCACATTTTAATATGAGCCTCACTGCAGCCTTGGAGCTTCTAATTGCTTTCAAACCATTGTTTTGCTGCTTTTGCTTGATGAACCCAGCATCTGGCATAATTCTAAAAAGAACAACAGACAGCTGTGTGCAAAATTAAAAAAAAAAAGACAGTGCTAGAACACATTTTAAAAAGGTTCAAAATTGGAATTTTTCTCCCAATTTCAAGGACTTTGGGGTGGTATGTTTAAAGTATTTTCCTCCCTTATCTTTAATACTCTTGTTTAGAATGTCAGAAACATCATTCTGAATATTATTTTATTATAAATGGTGGACTTTTATTTTCTCAGAGAATCAGTGAGAGTTATAGTTGAAATTTGCAAATAGCATTCTGAATGATTTGTTCTGTAATTTTTAAAACAATTATAAAGTTTTCCAATAATTTTTTCTTTTAATATTATCAGTGCATTGAGGTCTTAGTGACCAATAATATATTAAAGAAATTCCAATTGTGAACGATACTAGCTTTATTAAAAATTCAGTATTCTTACTCATACTTTGCATTAGTGCATTTCAGTCTATATAAGGTTTTCTTTTAAAATCCAACTCTAAAAGTAAAAATCATATTTTTAAAGCTTTTTCACTCTTGCAAGTTAAAGTCATGGCATTTTTTAAAAAAATTTAGTTTTATTAATTTATTTATGCATACAAGAACTGGGGTGTAGGCCAGAGGTGAGGGGGAGTGAGCGGATTCACCAGAGACAGTGGGGAGCACAACAGGTGGATCTAGTGAAATACACTGCTGAGGGTAAAGTCAGGGCATTTGTAACACTTTAAATAATATGATGTTACTGTATATCTTGCTGCCTAGAAATGTTTGTGACTGCAAACACAGGTTGAGAATAGAGAATTATATGTAATAATATAACAGTTTGCTTTGCAAAATGTGAAATAATGCTATTCAGGCAATGGCCCCGTAGTTCAGAGTTTAACAGATGTTAAGCAAAATTCACAGGGGGCAGAACTTGAATGTGAACTGGCAGAAATGAATGGAACTGTGAGGATAGAATTAATTACCTGAAGGAGAAATAAAGAATTAGTGTCAGAGTTGTGGTAATGTGTTGAGAAGAGAAAATAATTTTGGAGCATAACACAAGAGACTAAATGGCGCTAAAAAGAAAAAGGGCACCTCTTACCAGGTTCTTGTAACAGTGGCATCACAGGCCTCTTCTAGCAGAGGGCAGCCTCTGCACCCCTTTCTCTCTTAGAGCAAGGGCAGGGGTATAGCAGCCAAGGGGGCAATAAAACAGAGTTTATTTAGATCAGAAAGGTGTATTTTCTTCTTGATAATGACTGAAAATACATAGCGAAATCTCTGCCCATTTGGAAGTAAATGTAAGGAAAGACAGCTTTGGGCCTCCTGCTGAGACACTGGGGGTGAGGGGAGGAGACAGGGAGGGTATATTTTACCTTGCCCTTAGCTGATTGCATGCTTCAGAAGCTGGTGAGGTGGATAGGAACAGTAGCAGGTCCACATAAGTTACCACAGGACAATTTGGAGTTATGAAAAGACCAGAAATGTATAAGAAAAAGAACAGGCAGCATTATTTTAAAAGCTCTAGGAAGCTAGGTGGTATTGGGAAGGGAGTGAGCTAGGATGACTCCATTCTAAGTATTCTATGTCAGGATTCTCTGTGCAAGATGATAGAATAAATTTTATTAACTCTGTACATTGGCCTAAGTATATACTTGTGTTTTTTGGGCACCAAAATTTAGTACCTAGAAGGAAGATTATCCTTAATTATAAAAGATCCCTTATTTATAAATCCCTTTATTCATGCATGTTTAAATGTCTGTTATGGTGAGTCAGTGCAAACCTTTAAAGAAAGAGGCTTAGTAGAATGAACTGCCCAGAGATAGAGGCTTGCATGTGAAGTTTAAGCTATCCATTGTTCCATCCAATCTCAGGTTTGCTGTGGTAGAGGAGTGACCATTGACTAATATTATGAGAGTCTTGGCCCAAGAGAAGAAACATGGTGTGGTAGAAAGAGCACCGGTGCTGAGGCTTGACAGACCTGGGTTCAGGTCCCACCTATACCATTTAGGCAAAGATCACGTGACCATAGCAAGCTTCTTAATTTCTCTGAACCTCGGTTTCCTTATGTATAAAACTGGAATGTGCCACACAACTAAGTCCTTAATTCTTCAGTGTTTTCTTATTTAACCCTCAGAAAAGCCCTATGATATAGGTACTGTTAATTTACCCATTTGACAGATGTGGGTTCTGAGCCACAGAGAGTAAGAGAATTTTCATGAAAAAAAAATAGCTTTATTGAAATATAATTCAAATACCTTAGCATTTTATACCCTTTAAGTATACATGCCAGTAGTTTTTACTAAAATTTCTGGGTTGTGCGTTCATCACCCTACCCAACTTCAGAACATTTTCATCACCCCTGTAAGAATCCCTACAGTTTCAGTCTGTACTCTTTATCACCACCTTGTATTATGTCACTGCAGGGTTGTTGGGAGGATTAGCAGGAATATGTGTAAGCCCTGGCATGGTACCTAGACATGGTCAGCAGCAGGAAGATGTGGTTTCTGTTTATAATAGTGTTAATGATAATGGTTCTCCTCACATTTCCACCCAAATTTTCTCATTGGCCCACTGTCAACTCAATGAAATTCATTAAAAAGAATGAAGCATATGTAAAATTAAACAATCTAAACAGTTTATTACTTTAATGTAAAAAGGACATAAGTAAAATTATTTTTAATGAGCTGAAATATACGTGGAGAACACAGAAAAGGCTTTTTATTATTTGATAAAGCAGATTCCTTTGATAATTCAAGTCTTACTGACTTTAAGAACTTCTTCTACTTAATTTTCACCTCAAGTAAAAAAAAATTTCATTGGATTTTTTTCCATGGCACTTTTACCACTTCAGTAATCAGATATCTCAAGGATGATATTGATTAGATGCCTAAACAACATTAATTTTGCCCTTTAGATATGATGACAGTATCATCTTATGGCATTGAGCAAACTGATTATTACTTCATTTTGTTTAGTTTCTCCTTTTATAAAGTGAGTTAATTACTGATAATTGCAGTTTAATCAAAATTTCAATTACAAGCTATAATTTATAATTCAAAATCCATTGCTATAAAAACATCTTAATGAATATTAGAAAAATTACCCACCATGGACCCAGAATCTAAAAACAAATGATACAACATTAAATACAAATTTAAGAAGGACCTTAGGAATATTATAAATACATATATAAGTTAATCATATTTTACCCAGTGGTCATTTACATTACATTATGTAGTGCTATATATGGGCCAATGAAGTTTCTTGTCCCCTTGAAGATTCTTTGAGAATCTACATGGTTAGTGTAGAACTCTTGAGGGAAAGTATTCAGTGTATTTCAATATAAAATTTTTCCTTTGTATAAATCCAAAAAATCTTATTTTGAAATATCAATCCTATATCCTTTGTAAAGTAAGTTAATGCCTAAAAATATAGTTTGGCAAAGCAAATAGTACACTAGGTTTGTTGTATCACTTTTTACAATAACCAAGATAAGGAAACAGCCTAAGTACCCAACAGCAGGTGAGTGGATTAAGATGTGGTCTGGTTACACCATGGGATACTACAGGAAAAAAGCTACAGGAAAAAAGATGAACCCTTGCCATTTGCAACAACATGAATAGAACTGGAGGGGATTATGCTAAATGGAATAAGTCAGAAAGAGAAAGATAAATACTAATGATTCTATTCACATATGGAATGTAAAGAAACCAAACAAAGGAACAGATAAAACAAAAACAAAACAAACCCTAGAAATATGACTGCAGTATCTAAGCTACTAGAGGGGAAAGATGGGTAGTAGTGAAGAATAATGGACTATGGAGGTGGCTGATAGGTGCTTTGGTGATGGGTGTGGTGGGTGACATACATCGGAAGAGGTGTGATCCCATTACCCTAAATTGTAAATTTATAAAGTGTTTTAAAGAAAGTTACCTTTAAAAAAAAAGTTACAGTAAGAAAGCAAACAGTGTAAAATGAATAAAAAAAATTGTAAAGTCACATTAACTCTAGGTTAAAAGAGACTTAAAAAGCATGTCAACTAACACATGACCATGTTTGCATCCTGTGTATTGACACAATGGAATACAACTCAGCTATAAGGAAAAGTGAAATTTTGCCATTTGTAACAAAATGAAAGGAAATGAGGAAATTATGTGAAATGAAGTTAGGCAGAAAGATAAAGACAAATATTGAATGGTCTCGCATACATGGCTAACATAAGGAAACAGCCATGAACTGACAAGGCCAGATAAAGATGAACCAGGACACACTGGTAATCTGAGACACCTGCAGTGAGGGTGGAGGTGGGAGAGAGGGTGCAGGGGTGGGGTCTGAGGGGAGTGGTGGGTGTTTTGGTTTTGCTTTTTTGTTTGTTTTTGTTTCTTTAAGTCTTTTTTAAAGATTTATTTATTTATGCATACAAGAGCTGGGGTGCAGGCCAGAGGTGCAGGGATGGGGTGGGGTGGTGAAAAGATTCACTAGAAACAGAGTGGGGAACAGGCAGATCTATTGAAATACACTGCTGAGGGGAGCAGCAGGTGAGACAGTAGAGGTCTGCGGTACCATGTGGGTCAGCTCCCTGGCTGGGGATTGAACTCATGCTGTAGCAGCTGGTGAGCTAGTGCTGAGACTTTAACCCCCAGGCCACCAGGAAGGCCCCCTGTTTTTGTTCTATTTTTAAAACAAATTTGAATATTTGTTTTATATTTAAAATATTGAGTGAGATGGAAAAATATATAGGAAATGCCCCCTAACTTACTGGGTAAAGGCATACTCAGCACTAAGTGATTGTATGTTTAGTTTGAACAATATACAAGTAATTTAGCTATTCCTGACACAACATGCAGTGACAGGAAAAGAGAAACTAATACCATTCTTTCTAATTATTGAAGTAAGAAAATTACTAAATAGGTCGATCCAAGTATCAATTTTTTCTTCCAAACAGTGTCTTAAGTGTTGTGATATTTTTTTTATTTCTGCCACAGAGATTAAAATGTGTTTTTATTAAAAAGAAAAACCTTAAATATGACACAGCACAGATTATGTCATATAAAATAAAGGAGCAGATGAAATATATTGTTATACAAAAAATTAAAAAATAAAATGAGAAGGGGGGAAATTATTGGGACCAGGGGTATCAGTGGGACCAGATGGACAGTTAATTGGCTTATGTTAAGACTGGATGATGTTAATATGCTTTTATTACTGCTGTGCCTACTTTTATACCTAGTTTAAAATTCTTCACACTGCAGAGGTTAAAAAAAAGTAAACCTAGTGTGAGCTTAATAAAAAAAATGGTATTTCTATTGTGAGGCCCATTGTATTAATGCATAATCCCAGATTATGTATCTGGGATACAAAATAAATGGGCGAGTAAGCTTTTAACATTTTTTGTTTGTTTTGAACTTTTGTATTTGCTTTGTGATGGAAAGAGCATGAGCTTTGAAATCAGAATGATCTTCAAATCACAGCTTTTCTACTTACAAGCTTTGTGAGCTATGGCAAACGACATAACTTCCTCATCTACAATATCTCCCTAATGATAGCTACTTCACAGTGACGATTTTGTAATGAGTTATAATGAGTTGATGAACTCAGGAAGGAGTGCTTGCCACTTTAGGAACTTTGAAGTGGTGACAGTAGCGTTTCTGTATCAGAAGAGCGCTATGCAAGTAAGTTCATGTCTGGAGCTCAGACAGGACATATTTAATATAGTTCCATAAAGCCCATTCATCCCAGTCTGTAAGTAGGGCCATGTAACTCATCATGTATATATGTGTGAGTTTTGCATTTAAAGGATGCACGTGCAGAATTTTTATTGGTAGCACTTCAGAAGTTAGATTTACGAGCTTGCTACTCTGTAATGTCTGAGACACGTTGAATCGAAGCATGGATGTCACTTAACTTCTCGTCTCTTACTATCACATACTTGGAACATGTAGTTATGACAAATACAAGAAGCAAGCCATTAAAGCAGCAAAGAAACACCATCGTTGCACTAAAGAAAGAGAGAAGGGCTCCCCTTTGAAGTTGAAGAGAAGTGTTTTTGAATTAATGGAGTGTACAGTGATTTTACTAAGTTTTATTTATGAAAATACCCTTTGCATTCATGCCAAAAGGTTTTAGCACGGTTGTAAGCAGGATTTATACAAAGAAACACAGCCCAAATTTATGATGTGTTTGTAAATGTAAGAAA
Organism: Galemys pyrenaicus; assembly: GCA_019455555.1. Classification (NCBI taxonomy): domain Eukaryota; kingdom Metazoa; phylum Chordata; class Mammalia; order Eulipotyphla; family Talpidae; genus Galemys; species Galemys pyrenaicus. The sequence continues at coordinate 2,689,251 of JAGFMF010011723.1, read as the reverse complement.
AGTTCTGAATTTACAATATTTGTAATTTATAGCTAAGTATCTTTGTATCACTATTCCTGGAATGCTAATATTTTATAAACACAAGTGTTGGTTATGAACCTAGAATATCCTAACCTTATACTACTTTAAAAAAAGGAAATCTTCCAGAATGTTTTCTAGTCTCTTGGGGATTTCATAAGGGGAAAATGTACACAGGACAAATACTTCTCATTTTGGCTTTAGCCCAATCTTTTAGCATCAACAGTCTTGACAGCTGCTTTTGTGACTTGACTTCCTTTAGGTCTTTTCCCCTCCCTTTCCTTACTTGCTACATTTTATACAAATTAATCTGTAGAAAGTGGATATACACACATTGTTTTTGAAGTTAATTACTGACTTTGATACTTTTCCAAATATTTTACTTCCTATACATCTACTGGTTGATTTTTTTAAAGAGTGGAAAGATACATTTTAAAAATCAATGAGCTGTTTTACAACTACTGTCAAAAAAAGGTATTTTTTATAAAAAAAGATTCAGCTTTTTCTTTTTAATGTTAAAATTTTCTAAGATATTTATATCCTTTCTAATTGTCCTGTTCTGAAGTAGATGATATTAGGCTATACGAAAAAGAACTGACTTTCAGGTAGGTGAAAGAAGAAATCAGATGCTGCTGCCTTCTGTACTCCATACATAGTATAATATTTAATACAAGGATCTTCATATATTGTTTGGAATAGCCGACTCTAAGCAGCCTAAATGTCCAGCAATAGGGGACCAGTTAATTATGTTACATCCATTTGATGGAATGCTACAGAGATGTTGAAAGAAAATAATCCATATGTATGTATGTAACATGTAAAGCTCTGCAGGCATATTTTTATTTTATTTTATTTTATTTCTTTTTTTTATTAAAATATTTTAAAATTTACATATACTTGCCATTAATTGTAATCCCATGTATTCCCCATCACCATCTCACCAGTGCACCATCACTTCAGTCCCTTGTGTTCCCATCTTCCCTCAACCCTCCCCCTCCCCTCCCCACCAGGTG